>CM070875.1:134049185-134649185 GCA_036365515.1 Torymus aiolomorphi | reverse complement strand
AGAAGACACCGAATATTTAAATCACATGTACAAAAAGGTAGTTAGAAAACTCCGTTGATTTTTGTAAACAGTGCCGTACTGTATATAAACACCCGCTTTCGCTTGTCACTGTATACTTACTAGCTTGACGCCGCTGTGTATAATCGTACCAGCTGAGACCATGTATTTTGGTAAATATTGTATTTATTTGGTGTTTTTTATATCGCTTTACTGTGTGCGTATCTAAAATAATTTTGTATTTTTTGTATTTTAAATAAAGCCTGAAGAGGTCAGGAAACATCCTGACGAAACGTCGCTAAAAGACTAGCGTAATTTATTTTTTCATTGAAAATTGGCCCTCGAAGGATCCTTCCTATCATAATCATCACGTTTGATAAAAATTGTTGTTTATATTAAGCACATCGATCGTTTTCGGTGCTAAAATTACCTTCTTGTCGATGTCATTATCACTGTGGTCAAAATTATTACCAACAATTTCTTCTGTTATATTATTTTCCGATAATAAAATACTCTTTGAAATTTCAATTACTTCATTATCTCTTTCAAAATTGTTAGAATATATATCATCTCCAATATTAAATAACAATTGTTTGAATTTCTGTTCGCCACTTTCAATTCTCATATTATCTTTTAAAGAAAAATCCTGAAAATTACACCGTAATTTACTATTTTTAACGCAATTCAACAATTTTTGTCCTGTTACCACGTTTAACTATCGGTAATGTTTGTCTAAAATCACCTGAAACTAAAATTAATTTACCTCCAAAAATTCCATTATTTTCACATATATCTAGAAATAATTTATCTACAGCTTCAAATGCATGTTTAGATGTCATAGTTATTTCATCCCAAATTATAACTTTAATATTTCGTAACTTTATTCCATATTCGGAATTTGGAGAAATATTACAAGTTCATTTATCATTGATATTTAGTGGTAATTTAAACGTTACATGTGATGTTCCACCATTTATTAATAAAAGCTATAGCGGGATAAGATGGTCAAAATTGCACTCACCTGGATTTTTTTTGGGATTGACCATTCGAAAGTACATTATTGAAAATCTCTCTAGCCAAATTTTCAGCTCCATATGTGATGATTTGAGTCTCCTAACCTAAAAAACGTATTTTTTCGAAAAAATTTTTTTCCGCTCGACCCTTTCTTTAAAAAAATCTGAAAAAATTCACGGAAGTGTGTTTTTCAGCAAGAAAACAGCCTGATTTTTTTCAGATTTAAAAAAAAAAAATTGAGCTCAGGAAAAATTTTTTAATTTTTCAATGATTTTTTAGGTTATGTAGGTTATTTTTGGCTAACTTGTAAATAATGATTTTTTGTGTATTTTTTCCCGTTCTTTCAAATGGCGGTGTCCGAATTTGCGTTTTCGAGCCGAAACATACTCAAAATTCGAAAAAACCGATTTTTTAAAGCATTTTTCCCATGTTTTTGGCACATAACCTCAAAACCAATAGCTAAATAAGTGTTTATGAACAATTTTTTTTCAATTTCTTTCTATATCTTCGAATTCCACTGTCAGAACTACCATTTTTGCATCAAATAATGCTATAAAATCAAATTATAAACATTTTTTTCGTGTTTTTACCATGTTTTTGGAACATAACCTCAAAGAAGATCGTTCAATACGTGTTAGAGCATACAAAAATATTCTAAAACTTTTTAGAATCGAGTATTACTTCGTCGGTAGCTACAAAGGGCCTGATATAGCCTTTTAATTAATTATTTTTATTCAAATTCATTTGTAGATAAATAAAAATGAGTAAATATTTCTAATAGAAATTAATTATTATAAATATGTTATGAATATTTTTGTGCTTTTATTAAAACAATAAAATAAGTATGTATCATTTCATATTTGACCTTTATTCTTGCGAGAATTGTTTTTAGAAGTTCTATTTGACAAAATTACATGAGTAATAATTTTTAATATTGAATTATAATAATATTTTTAATCCTCGTCACTATCTTCGTCTATTACAGGACCAATATCTGAAGTAGTAAATAATTCGGAAAGAACCTTCGCTGGTCTAATAATTTTGGATTTATATCTTGCATTACTGAGATAATATATGACTGCAGCAATGTGAGAACAGGATCCTACAGTTCGTAATCCATTGGCACAGTCACACGCATGGCGTAGAATACCGCTGTATCCAATTGAGTTAGGTTTGTATTCGATGTAGCATTTGTAAGTCTTACTGTTAATATGCCTGGACCTTATTAATACTTTAATGATATTTGGTTTGATCTTAATACATTCCAAATTGATATTGATACTATCATCCATTAACTCAGCCAAATAACATACGGCTTCACCTAATTGATAGGTATCTGAAAATAATATTTTGAGATCTCTTTCACTCATCTCCGGAAAGTCAATGATTTCTTGGGATGTTAGCTTGATCGTAGTAGTGGGCCGTCTAGACCATCTGGTTGTCTCAGCTTCTAATGCTAAAGTATTTTCACTTTGATTAGAATTTAACATTCTTTCGATGATTATACCTTGTAAGCTACCGTCATCTTTATCGCTATTCAAACGCTTACCAAAAAGGTTGTTGAAAAAACATGCAATTCTATAATATGCACCAGCTTTTAGTAAAAGTTTATTATCTAATTGCTGGTGAAGAAGCTTATACTTTTTACCAAGAATACCATGAACAGCCTCTACAATCCATCTCAATTTCGTAACGTAACGAGATTCATTCGATTCAGTCGTACTCAAGTTGGGTCTATTTCCCTTTAAGGCAGGCATAAGAATCTTAAAGCTAAGACTTTTTAAATAAGGTATCACATCCCTAAAACCTCTATCTACAACGCAAACATCACCTTCTCTCATGATAGTTCTTATACCATCTGGATCATCCATTACTTTCTTCATGATGCTTGCATCATTTTCTGTGGCTAAAAACGGACCAGGGACATCAACAACGAATCCGTCTGTGGTGCAAATAGTGAATGGCTTGGCCAAAGGATATTTCTTCTGACCTAAATATGACTTTCTTTGGTATTCATTATTTTTACTTTTTTGGTGACGTAAGTAAGTTCCATCAAAAACCAAAACAAGCTCGTTCTCTAATTTAAACAGTTTTTTTGCATAAATACTTTTTACTACAAAATATTTCGGTAGGACATCTTTTTCAAATGAATTAATTACTGATTCACAAAAATCTGAAACTTTTATTTCGTTTTCTATTGCGAAAATAGATGAAATAAAATTATTCGACGATCCAGTTCGTAATTTAAATAAACATATAACCAGGGCTTGTGTAACGTCTCTAGAATCCGATGATCTCATGGAAACTAATAATTTTCTCAGCTCTTGCAATTGATCAGTCGAAAGACTAGTAAAAGAGAATAATTGTTTTTCGCTAAGCTCTGATGATTTTATTGTATCTAAAAATGCTTCCGAGGCTAAATCTGAAATTTTTTTTAAAAATAAACATATTTCATCTGCAGTTAAAAAACTCGTGTTATTGTATATCGATGCCTCCTGTTCATATAATTCTAACTCACGGAAGAGTGCAACATAATTCTAACTCAAAATTCTATGCAAGATAATTCCAACTCGAAATTTCGTGCAATATAATTCTAACCCGCAACTCCGTGCATTAAAATTCCAATTCGGGCCAATGCAATATGATTCCTATTCAAACTCACAGTGCAATATGATGCTAACTCGTGCGGCAAAACAATATAAATCTAATTCAAATAGTCCTGGACATTATTTCTTATGACAAACAATTCTGTACTCAAGCACTTCTAATAACACGGGAGAGAAATAGTAGTACCATATTTATCAATTAATCTGATGTTTTACATATATTGATATCCATACATAATCATGAAACGGAGGCATAAACGCAAAAACACAATTTTTCACAGAAAATAAGGGTTACTAATTAAACAAGCTTTACTCAAACATAAATAAATCACCTTTAAAAGTTGAAATAGATTGGGTGCACGAGGAAACGGGCTCTCGAAAACAAGCTTCTTACGCGTGCTTATATTCAAAGCGAAATTACTGGTCAAATTAAAAGTAGCTTAAGCCTACCAAATTTTTTTATCAAATGACTAGTAAATTTTTATATATAGTAGTATAATATCATGTACTATATATGAACATATTATATGTTATGATACATAAAAATAACCACAATACATGCGATACATATGCGTGTAAAAAAGCACGATTTACGGTTTTTATGAAATTAAATTTTAATTTTTCTGGTGACTTGATATTTTCTTTACAGAAAAAGATTTCGCAGCTCAAATGCTATACTCTCTAGGAGGTTTTTTGAACAAATTATCGATTTTCATTAAATGAAGAGGAAAAATGCTTTTCTCTCCATAACAGCCTATCGAGGGAGCAGTGCAAAGAGTACATACGAGAGTACAAAGAGTACCAAGAGTACATACCAGAGTGCGAAGAGTACAAAGAGTACGTCCTAGGTACACAATATAATATTTAAACCTAAGTAGCCGGGGGATACGAGGTCCACGCATATTAGGGAACAACGTAGAAATGCAAAAAAACGATTATTTAAATAATTTTTAAACCCAAGCACCTGGGGGATACGAGGTCCACGCATGTAGGGAAATTACGTACACGGAAAAAAAAGTAAATCTTGCTGTTTTGCAGAAGTTAAATCAACTAGGTAAGGAAAAAGTAGAAACTGCTTTAAAAAAAGTAGAGAATTCACTTTTTTTTTAATTTAAAAGTAAAAACTACTTTTTATTTGAAATGCATATTAAAGCATAGTGCCAATTTTACCTTACTAAAAAGTGAATTGTACGTTTTTTAAAAGCAGTTTCTACTGATACTTATAAAAGTAAAATAAACTTGTAAAAAGTAGAATTTACTTTTTTCCGTGTAGACGTACAACAGTAAGCAAGAAAATAATTTCAATAATTTTGATAGTAGTTAAGATTCTAACGACAGCTGCATATTACTTGAGTAATGAATAATTGGCTTTGACGGTCCTGCTGTCCAAAGGAAGGGTAAGTCAAGGATGACGAAATGACAACCCACGATGATATATTAATCGTCGACGTTTCGAGTTTTTATTTAAACTCCTTCTCAAGACACTAGTACAAATTTAAATAATAAAATACACATTAATGAAAGTTATAAATTAACTTAAAGTATTAGCCCACCCCCCACCTGGGCTCTTTTACATATATTCGCCTAATACTTGCGAGACCGCGTAACACTTAGAACCACCCCGCGCGTTTGATCAAATGGTATTTACATATATGTGTAACGCACACATGCATTCTATGTAATATATAAAGCCCGAATGTTCATTATTGTAACAATTGACTGGTGATACTGAAGCGATCACCTACGTAACTTTAAGAGACTGCCTAGACTTTGTAAGTAAATCTTGTTCGTTAATCTTAGATGCGATTACTATTGTTTAGTTTATAACTTTCATTAATGTGTATTTTATTATTTAAATTTGTACTAGTGTCTTGAGAAGGAGTTTAAATAAAAACTCGAAACGTCGACGATTAATATATCATCGTGGGTTGTCATTTCGTCATCCTTGACTTACCCTTCCTTTGGACAGCAGGACCGTCAAAGCCAATTATTCATTACTCAAATTTCAATAATTTTTAAGCCCAAGGGGGATACGAGGTCCACGCGTATATGAGAATTACGTAGACGTGCAATACGATTATTTAAATAATTTTTAAACCCAAGTAGCCGGGGGATACGAGGTCCACGCATATATGGAAATTATGTAGACGTGCAACAATATGTAAAACAATTATGTAAATAATTTTTAAACGCAAGTAGGCAGGGGATAAGAGGCTCACGCATATTAGGGAATTACGTCGAAGTACAACAATCAGTAATACGATTATTTAAATAATTTTTAAACCTACGTCACTGGGGTATAAGAGTTCCATGCATATTAGGGAATAGCGTAGAAGTAAAACAATAAGCAAAACAATTATTCAAATAATTTTTAAACCGAAGTAGACGGGGGATATGAGGTCCACGCATAAAAGGGAATTACAAAAACGTACAAAAACGATCTCCTATCCCCCGGCTACTTGCGTTTAAAAATTATTTAAATAATCGCATTACACGTCTAAGTAATTCTCATATACGCGTGGACCTCGTATCCCCCGTCTACTTGGGTTTCAAAATTATTCAAATAATTGTCTTGCTTATTGTTGTACGTCTATGTAATTCCCTTACATGAGTGGACCTCGTATCCCTCGCCTACTTGGGTTTAAAAATTATTTAAATAATCGTATTGCTGATTGTTGCACTACTATGTAATTCCCTAATATCCGTGGATCTCTTATCCACCGTCTGCTTGGATTTAAAAATTATTTAAATAATAGTTTAGCTTATTGTTGCACTTCTATGCTATTCCCTAATATGTGTGGACCTCTTATCCCCCGGCTACTTAGGTTTAAAACTTATTGAAATGATCGTATTGCTGATTGTTGTAATTCGACGTAATTACCTAAAATGCGTGGACCTCGTATCCCCCGGCTGCTTTGGTTTAAAATTATTTAAATAATCGTGTTGCATTTTTACGTAATATACTCTTTACTCTTATATGTACTCTTTGTACTCTCGTATGTATTCTTTGTATTTTTATATATGATCTTTATACTCTCTATATTTTCTTCTTTTAAGGGAGTAACGAGAGCACAAGAGAGTATAAGAGAGTACATTAGAGTACAAGAGATTATTTTAAGAGTATTTTTTGTGCACATTGAAGTGCTTACTATGCCTCCTCGATAGGCTCTTATGGACAAAAAAGCATTTTTCCTTTTTTCCTCGTCATTTAATGAAAATCGATAATTTGTTCATTTGTTCCACCTGGAGAGTATAGCATTTGAGCTGCGAAATCTTTTTCTGTAAAGAAAATATCAAATCAACAAAAAAATAAAAATTTAATTTCATAAAAACCGCAAATCGTGCTTTTTTACACGCATATATATCGCATGTATTGTGGTTATTTTTATGTATCATAACATATAATAGTTTCATATATAGTACATGATATTGTACTTCTATATATAAAAATTTACTAGTCATTTGATAAAAAAATTTGGTAGGCTTAAGCTACTTTTAATTTGACCAGTAATTTCGCTTTGAATATAAGCACGCGTAAGAAGCTTGTTTTCGAGAGCCCGTTTCCTCGTGCACCCAATCTATTTCAACTTTTAAAGGTGGTTTATTTATGTTTGAGTAAAGCTTGTTTAATTAGTAACCCTTATTTTCTGTGAAAAATCGTGTTTTTTTGCGTTTATGCCTCCGTTTCATGATTATGTATGGATATCAATATTTGTAAAACATCAGATTAATTGATAAATAAGGTACTACTATTCTCTCCCGTGTTATTAGAAGTGCTTGAGTACAGAATTGTTTGTCATAAGAAATAATGTCCAGGATTATTTGAATTAGATTTACATTGTTTTGCCGCACGAGTTAGCATCATATTGCACTGTGAGTTTGAATAGGAATCATATTGTATTGGCCCGAATTGGAATTTTAATGCACGGAGTTGCGGGTTAGAATTATATTGCACGAAATTTCGAGTTGGAATTATCTTGCATAGAATTTTGAGTTAGAATTATGTTGCACTCTTCCGTGAGTTAGAATTATATGAACAGGAGGCGTCGATATCTTTATTAGTTTCAGGTCATCATCAAAAAATCGTTTTTTTATTAAATGCTTGGTACAAACTCGATTGCCATTTGGAATAAAGATTTGCATTTCTTTGAAACATTGCAGTCTTGCAGTCAATGGTACACATGTCAAGTTATTTTTGTTTCTACAAACGCAACATGCTGTATGAGAAATCATAGTTCTTTTGAGGGGCAACTCGGTGGAAGGTTTTTTTTCTACAGTTGGTTTTAATACTACCTCAACAACGTTCCCTGAACTCTGAGAGCTGGGTATTTCCGAGCTTGACTGCGAACTCATTGGCTGACTTTGATCACTGGTTGAAGGTTCTACTTTTCGTGTCCCAAAAAAAACAAGTCTTCTACATTTATCGCAAAGTTTAAACCCAATGTCAACATTATCTACATTTAACTGCTCACAAACTGCTTCGATTTCACTAGCTGAATTAATGATCTTAATGTGAGCTGATATTTTACTGAGATTTCGCTTGAAGCAGTTGCAACATTGATCAATATCATCAAATTCATCCATGTTCGATGTAAAAACTAAAATGGAGAATATTTAAGATATATTATGGAATCATGAATATAATTACAAAAAATATTGATGATCTTTAAACAGTTACTTGTGTAATAATCAATCTTTTTTAAAGCTAAGCCATTATGTAATTATCACAAAATTAATGAATTTGATTATTAGGCACGACCGCTGCTCGGGAGAGCCTTATAATTTCACCAGAGCGAAAATTATCTGACTTCAAAAACTAATAATTTGATACAAGAAAAGTCTTTTCCAGTCAAAATGAGTGTGTTTTAAGCGTTTTTTGTGATGTATGTATGTCTGTACGCCCGTATGTACGCAAGTTCCTCGATTATCTCAAGGAATTTTCAACCGATTCCATCGGGATTGCGGGAAAATACTCCTCTAATTATACCTAAGTCCTTGTTCTCAATTGAGATAGATGGATGAAAAATTAAAAAAATGCGAGCACAAAGAAATATTTCAAAATATTGATTCTTAAGCTTAATGACTAGAAAAATTAATTTCAAGTTTATATCTACAGGTCTATCTGCTAAACCTAATTAAAATACACCTTTTATCTGTTGGACAATTTTTTCTACGAGCAATATTTGCCAAGATAACTGCGAAAAACGGCAAAAAAAGTCAGAAATGGACAATTTTCGGCTATTTCTTGACAGAATTTGATTTTACACAAAAATGTTAAATACAAAAGTTGGAGATAATATTTAAGCAAAACTTTTTCCTATTTATCACTTTTGTATAAAATGAACTCCTGATAAGTTACACTTATAAAAACGATTTTAAACGCCAAAATATACATAAAATGGACGATTTTCGGCTATAACTTGACAGGATTTGATTTTACACAAAAGTGTTAAATACAAAAGTTGTAGATAATATCTAAACAAACCTTTTCTCTATTTAACATTTTTGTGTAAAATCAACTCGTGACGAGTTAGACTGATAAAAACGGTTTTAACACTAAAATATACATAAAATGGACGATTTTCGACTATAATTTAACAGGATCTAACTTTACACAAATATGTTAAATGCAAACTTGTAAATTATAATAAAATAAAACTTTTTCTCATTAAACATTTTCATGTACAATCAATTCCTGACGAGTTACACCTATAAAAACGATTTTTAATGCCTAAAACAAACACCTGAAATTTTCGATTTTCACTTACTATTCAACAGTATTTGACTTTACACAGAAATATTAGACATAACAAGATATTTATGTTGAATTCCTTCAAATATCTCTAATTCTTCAGCAACTCTTCTAATAGCTCTGTAGTCTCCAGGTTGTAATTGAACTTCTTTCATAGCTAACAGCTTTTCCGTTTGATTATTAACGACAGTATACATTTTTCCAAACCTACTTTGACCTAATGATTAAATGTACATATTATAAATTAAAACATGAAAAATAAAGAATTTTTTACACTTGAATTATTTAATAAGAAACTTTTTAAATCACCTATTTTTATTCCTTTTTGCCAAGTAAAATTAACTCTTCTTACTTTAATTTTTTAGGCACGACCGCTGCGCGGGAGAGCCTTATAATTTCACCAGAGCGAAAATTGTCTGACTTCAATTTTGATACAAAAAAAGTCTTTTCCAGTCAAAATGAGTACGTTTTAAGCGTTTTCTGTGATGTATGTATGTCTGTACGCCCGTATGTACGCAAGTTTCTCGATTATCTCAATGAATTTTCAACCGATTCCATCGGGATCGCGGGAAAATACGCCACTAATTATACCTAAGTGCTGCTTCTCAATTGAGATAGGTCGATGAAAAATTAAAAAAATGCGAGCACAAAGAAACATTTTAAAAAATCGATTTTTAAGCTTAATGACTAGAAAAATTAATTTTAAGCTTATATCTACAGGTCTATCTGCTAAAACTAATTTTTTCTGTTGGACACTTTTTTCTACGAGCAATATTTGCCAAGATAACTGCAAAAAACGACAAAAAGGTCAAAATATGAAGATTTTCGGCTATAACTTGACAAGATTTGATTTTATACAAAAATGTTAAATGTAAAAGTTGTAGATAATATTTAAACAAAACTTTTTTCTATTTAATATTTTCATGTAAAATCAACTCCTGATGAGTTAGACTTATAAAAACGATTTTAAACGTCAAAATATACATAAAATGGACGATTTTCGGCTAACACTTGACAGTTCAATACAAAACATGTTCAATACAAAAGTTCTAGATAATACTTAAATAAAACTTTTTCCCATTTAACATTTTCATATAAAATGGATTTCTGACCGCTTAGACCTATAAAAACGATTTTTAATGCCTAAATACACCTGAAATAGTCGATTTTCGCTTATCATACAAGAATTTGACTTTCAATAAAACTGTTAAATACAAAACATATAGATATAGTTTAAACAGAACTTATTCCCAATTAACATTTTTATGTACAATAATATCTGGATCATCAAACGTATAAACATGATTTTTAATACCCCAATACACGTACACTGAAAAAAAAAAGTCTATTTCTGCTCAGGACCCAAGCGAAATCTGCTTTGCTAACCCAAGCAAGCGGCGTAAAGCAACTTCTGCTCATCGACCCAAGCAGTTTTTACTTGGCAGTAAAATGAGATATTTGCTTGGCAGAGGGCAGGTAGAAATTAACCTAAGAAACAATCGAAAATAATGGATGTATCTAGCTCACGTCTAGGCGTCAAACGTATCCATAGCGTGGTCTAGGTGTACGAGGTCGCCGATGATGGAGTCAAGGAAGTGCGTTCCGTAGGTTTTTGCATCTAGATGCCGGAACGTACACAATGCGTGGTCCAGGTGTTCAAGGTGGCCAATAATGGAGTCTAGGTGGCGCGCTCCGTAGGTTTTTGTGTCCAGGTGGTGGAACATGTCCAAGGCGTGGCCTAGGTGTTCGAGGTCGCCTATAATGGAGTCAAGATGGTGCGCTCCGTAGTTTTTCGCGTCTACGTGTCGAAATGTATACAATGCGTGGTCCAGGTGTTCGTGGTCGCCGATGATGGAGTCTAGGAAGTGCGCTCCGTAGGTTTCTGTGTCTAGCTGTCGAAATGTACCCAATGCGTTGTCTAGATGCTCGGGGCCGCCGATGATGGAGTCTAGGTGTGCGCTCCGTAGATTTTTGAGTCTAGGTGTCGCAACGTACTCAATGTGTTGTCTAGGTATTCGGCGTTGCCGATGATGGAGTCTAGGAAGTGCGCTCCGTACGTTCCTGCGTCTAGATGTCGAAATTTACCCAATGCGTGGACTAGGTACTCGAGGTCGCCGACGATGGAGTCTAGGAAGTGCGCTCCGTAGGTTTTTGCGTCTAAGTGTCAAAACGAACACGTCCCGACACCTAGACTCAAAAATCTACGGAGCACACGTCCTAGACTCCATCATCAGCGACCACGAACTCCTGGACCACGCATTGTATGCGTCCCGATACGTAGACGCGAAAAACTACGGAGCGCACGATCTACACTCCATTATCGGCGACCTCGAACACCTAGACCACGCCTTGGACATGTTCCATCACCTGGATACAAAAACCTAAGGAGCGCACTTCCTAGACTCTATCATCGGCGACCACGAACACCTGGATCACGCATCGTATGCGTTTCGACATGTAGACGCAAAAAACTACGGAGCGCACAATCTAGACTCCATTTCCGCGACCTCCAACTCCTAGACCATGCCTTGGACATGTTCCACCACCTGGACATAAAAACCTACGGAGAGTACACCTAGACTCCATCATCGGCGACCCGGAACACCTAGACAACGCATTGGGTACATTTCGACACCTAGACACAGAAACCTACGGAGTGCACTTCCTCGACTCCATCATCGGCGACCTCGAACACCGAGACCACGCTTTGGATACGTTACGACACCTAGACACAAAAACCTACGCAGCGCACTATCTAGACTCCATCATCGGCCACCCCGAACACGTAGATCATGCATTGGATACATTCCGACACGTAGACGCGAAAAAGTGCGGTGCTGTCAGGTAAAATATGCTTTAGTACCTCCCGGTCGGTAACGCTTTGAGAGTTAAGTAGATCGCACTGGAGACACAGGCTTAAAATGTTTTTATGCCAAGCAAAAATTGCTTTGGAGATGTAAAGCAATATTCACAGTGGGGTCTACGGCTATTTCAGACTTTTTTTTTCAGTGTATAGTGAATTTTCGCTTATTATTTAACAGAATTAGATTTGCAAAGAAGTATTCGATACAATACCTCTAAATAAGATGGAAAAAATCGACATAACATACCAAAGATAATATAATTACCAAAACATAATAATAAGATACAAAATTGCATCTGATTACAATATTCAATGGGATAAACACATTGGAAGAATAATTAAAGAAACAAAATATCTATTTCCCTGTTTTCTACAAAAAGATTTTTAATAACAAATTTAAAAAATTTAACATAAGATTACCCAGCTTAACCTACTAACTATGTTCCCAGGACCTAAGCGATTGAACTAAAAGAATCAAAATTGTGTAATATTATATAAGTACATATTAAAGGAATATCATATATACAAAAAAAAACTTTTGTGTAATGTATGAGCTATAAATGTTGTAATATGGTAAATTTCAATGCATAAAGAATGCAATGTTCTAGCTGACTCAGGCTTACAGCATGTAGAAAACTATTAAATAGGCAAGTCTCACTGGGTAGAAGTTTGCGAAATACATAATGATGTATTTTAATACAACAGATACCCTGAAGCGAGTTCTTACACCCTGACTAAACTTAGAAATTAAATAGATGAGTTAATATTACCAGGGACAACTACCGATCCTTATCGCATTTAACAACACACACAGTACATATATAATATTTCCCAGTTCCTATTACCTATCCCCTCACACTTTAAAGCACTAACACTCGAAGATCACTTAGAGCTGCAGAAGTTGCAAAATAGAGCTGGAGGGTCTAGGCTGGCCACTACCCCATGGATGCCAGTCTGCTGAGAATCATCTAACAGTGATCCACTATGTGAGTAACCACACCACCGAGGAGGAAAGTACTGACAGGGACAGTCAATTGTGTTTCATGTCAGGAACTGCCTCAGCCTAGGGATCTGCAAAGCACATGAACAGCAGATCAGTCCCTATTCTGGGGGACAAGCGAGGAGAGTTGAGCACCTAAAAACCACGTATGACTAATAAATAGATGAATTAAAAAAAACATACCATACAAAAGAAAAGTCTGCAGCAATGGCTGTTGTTCACTCACTGTACCAGCTTCCTGTAACAACTAGAGGGGAAGGAATGGTGGAGAGCATTAACCGTTGTTTTACTGCTGGAAACAGCAACAGCCTGAGAGTAGAGACACAAGCAGCAGCTTAGCTGTACACATAGTCACTAGTGTAAGAGCCAAACAAGGAAAGTTGAGCACCTAAAAACCACATATAATTAATAAACAGATGACTCAGACAACATGTCTACACCCAAGAAACAGTCTGCAGCAGTGCCGGTCGTTTACACTACTCTCGCTGCCACAGATACCTGCAACAAGCGAAAGTACTATCAGCTCACCCATCAGAGAGGTTAGGAACGAGAAAATGCTTACCAAATCTGCTCTTGCCGCTGACACACTGCCTTCCTAGCTCCGACGAATCATCGGCAATCGGCGAACACGATGCAAGGGTGAACACGATTCACCAGGGCGGCATACTACAGCAGCCACAGTTATCGCTGGGGACGCCGGGAGCCAGACGATTCGATTGTTGACAACACACACCATGGACACATGTGCGCCACGGCACGCGGCACTACTCAGCAGTAGCAGAAAGCGCGCGCGATCATATATATATATATATATATATATATATATATATATATATATATAGATATATCTTATACATACAGGGAGCGCTCGCGGTTGCGTGAGTCGCATGTGTTTTTCCGCTGTACTTGGTGTGCGAACGCAGCCTAGCCGAGGCAGTGAGACACGGTCACATAGGTCCGGAAAGTGTGTACGACCATGAGCCGAGGTACCTAGCGTAGCCGTTACGACTGCTACGGTATAACTATATTCATGCACGCAGGTCGCAGAGCTAAGCCAGATTACCGTTGCCGAAAGCATCAGTATTGAGCATTCTCCTTCTGTTTTTCTCCTTTTCACGGTATTAGTGTATATATGCATATGTGCGCAAGTATTTTTTGTAATTGAGATTGTATAGGTATATGTAGTTAGGAACACCCGTGAGTCCGTGAGCAGCTAGTCTCCATCTTATGGATAAGATTAAAACAAAATTTTGTTTTCATATTACATTTTCATAAATAAAAATAAAAAACCAATTATTATAATTATAATAGAAATTATGAAAACCATGTTTTTAATTTTAAATATAACTGCAATCATGGTATTTATATTCAATATTCCCATGCGCGCTTTAATCATATCAATTAATACTTAATAAATTTATATACATCATAGGCTATTTATAAAGTTATCTAAATATTTTTATACATGTAGAATTAAAACGCAAACCTTCTACAAAAAAGAAGAAATAAATTTATAAAAGTAAATGGATAACTTGTAACATGGCAAATTGTCTGTTACTGAAAACCGAGGGGGCGAGAGCTCGGCGGTTGCGAAAGACGACAGACCGACGCGCGAGAACGTGCACACACATGCACACACACTCCTACGCGCACACTGTCTTTCCCCGCACCCGTGTCCCGGCGCGCACCTTCCCCAAACGTTCTCCCTCTCTACCGCTCGGCCAGGAAAAAGAAGACCAGTAGCAGCTACAGCAGGAACAAGCTGCAGGAGGACAACAGCGAGCCCCGCTCTTCCATGCGGCTGACAGCAGCAGCCGACGCCAGCCGGGAGAGAGAGAGAGAGAAGGAGCGAGAGAGAGAGACGCAGTGGCTCAGGGCTGTATCGGCCGGTCGACGACGGCGCGAGCACAGCATCGGCAGGATAGGGACTGCTCGCGCGCGCCGCAGTGGAGAAGGCGGCCGATGGACGAACGAGGGACAGCGGAGCAGAGCAGAGTGAGTGCACCGGCCGGCATTTTAACCATTCTGTCGTCTACCGCCGTGCTGCGTGCCGCTATCGTGATTGGCATCCGAAAAACCTCGCGCGGGTGTACCTGGATCAGCATCGTCGTCGCCGAGAGAGAGCTGCAATGACGGTCCACGTCGTGAGCCTGCTAGGGAAGCGAGAAGGAGAGAGAGAGAGAGACCTGCAGCAGCGGAAAACTCCTGGCCGAGGTTTGCCCCTTTTTTATTCCCGTCCCCGTTGTTCCTCGCGTAGAGTGTGTGCGTGTCCGAGTCGGGAGTCGCGAGTGACTACGAACTCGTGCCAGCTGCAGCTCATGCTGTAGCTGTAGCTTAGATTAGAATTTTCTGCTTTCGACTGAAGCTAGCCGCGAAGGCTTATGAGCGGTGCAATTGACGCGTGCACCTGGCGCCCATACCATTGTGCTGTACATTAGATTGATATTAATAAACTACTTAGAGTTTTACCCTGTTGTTCTGTGAACTTAGTAATTACCCGCGAACCTCTGCCTTGATCCCCAGCAGAGCGTTACAAGTGGCGCAGCCAACGTGGAGCCACGGTAAAGGCCGTGGTAAAGTAGAAGGGAGTCGCGTCGTGATTTCGCCATTGCGAAGCGCACACACAACGGGGAACTCTGGGGGAAAAGCATTCTGACGGCCATTTTAGCTAATGATTACCGCGTGGAAGCGTTTATAGACGCCGTAATTTTCTTGAAATTAGCCAGACGTTTACGAATAATTGGTTGAGAATTGTGCTTCAAATAATAATTTGATTACTTTGGAATATTTATTGCGATTTGGGCGTATTTTTGCGAGAGAGTTTATGAGGAACTCGCAAATTCACTTCTTGCTACAGCTTTAGCCACGCGGCATAAAAGAATTTTTGCAACGCGTTCAGGGAGTGTTTAAGATTAAGAGTAACTTCCTGAACACGCGTGCACGACAGAATCATTTTCCTGTTTTACGTTTTTTGGTTTGACATTTTCCTTTTTCCATTTCGGTGCTTATTTTATTTTACTCTACTTTCATCCCCCTTTGGAGAGATTGCTCGCTTACGCTCCTTTCCGCATAACCTTCCATAAAACTTTCCCACGCCTCCGTTATAAAATTTTTAATAGAAACGGGAGGGGAAATTTGTTGAGGGATTGCAATTCGCGGTGCAGGAGCAAGTACGTAATTGTCGCACTTTACCTTCTCACGTCAACTCGGTTGATTGGTTTGATTTTCTTTCTTTGTTTTTCGCTTGCTTTGCTTGTTTTAGATTTAGTCTTTTTGGTTCTGCTAAAGTTAGAATTTGTAATAGTAAAACAAAGTAAAATTTTGAGTAAATTTAAATCAACGAAAATCAACGGAGCTATTCGACCGAGGCTGACTGAGAAGGTATTGAAGATGGAAAATCATGACTGGAGCTGGGCTTCGCTCGGTGTCGACGAGAATGATCTAATGTGCGTCGACCCGATAGCTGCAGCTGAAGCGCTGAAGCGATCGATTAATAAATTAACCGACGGGGAAGTCGCGATGACTGCTCAGCGGTTCGGGCTGAATATTCGCTCGGACGCGATCATCTTGTGTAATAGGTTGGAGAGGCACGAGATGTGACGCCATTTTGGCGCCGACGCCGTGCCATGGGACCCGGCTAGAGACGAGCCGGCGGACGAGTCCACTTCTGCGCATAGTCCTTCGTCGTAGAGTAGGCATTCTGTTGCACGTTTTTCGCCATCTAGGGTTCCAGTGCAGCCGGTGGTAGCGCCAGAGGATTCAGAAGCAGCGCCGCTCTCCACAGGCCAATCGGAAGGTAGATTTCGCGATCCGATCTCGATGGAGGGGCCGTCGCAGACTTTTACGTCACGGCTGCACATCGAAGTGAGTGAGCCGCGGCGTGCGGCCGAGCAGCCTACAGCTGGCAGCCATGTTGCTCCAGCGATACAGAGTTCTGACGCGCAGAGTCGTGTTAGCATCGCCGCGCCGGAAGTGTTTCACGACACGAGGGAGTCAGCTCCTAATCCGCGTGCACAATCCACACGTTATCCTCTCGGTTCACTTCGTGCTCACGAGCATAGCACGTTCATGGAAAATAGTATGGATTTGACGAGTGTGGCGAGTGCGCGGAACGAGCTTCCATTATCTGCGAGTGAAGGAGGGGTGGTGAGGCAGCCGAACGGATTGTTCGATGGTACGTCGGTTTTGCCGCTTCCAGCGTTGCCGTTGCAGCAGATGAGATATCCGGCTGCTCCGTCCACGAGGTATTCGGGAAGAGAGTTCAGCAGCGGTGTTTCCGGAGTTGGTTCGCTATCTTCGACTTGTATTCCTCAGCTTTCAGCTAATGTTACTCTAGGGAATTTCGATGGCGTAGCAGGGCCTGCTGTCTATTCACAATGTCCAATGCCGCGAGTAACACCAGGCTATCAGGAGTCGCCGCTCATGTCCACAGCGTCGCTTGCCCAAAATTATTTTACAGCTGGAGCTTCACAATCAGGGGGATTTAGAGCACGAGTCGAGCCGGAGCGCACGTATTACAATCAGCCAGCGCTGCCACCGTCATTTCATTATCTGCCTGGGTATTTTCCGCAGCCTTTCGTGTCTTCGCAGCCGCTGATGCCATATGCTCCAGTGTATCCTCCGTATCCGAGCAACGTTCCGCAAGCGCATTCGCATTTTTCGCCTGCAGTTCTGCCGCCTGTTCTGACAGGGCTTCATTCAGCTCCAATGCATACGGATGCAAGGTTACAGACTCACCCGGGGAGATTTGATGTCTCTGCTCCTGGGATGAGTCAAGATGCATCGTTTTTCGATCGTTCATCGCTTTATAAAGAGAAACGCACGACGGAGCTACTCTCTAAGTGGCATATTACGTTTAAAGGGGATAGGAAAAGGGACCTCGAAAGTTTCATTGCAGATCTAACGAAATGCAAAGAAACTTACAAGTTGACTCTCGAGGAAATAGTGAAAGCCTTGCCATCAGCTCTCGATGATGATTCATGGCAATGGTTTCGCCGAGAGTATCAGTTCTGGAGGACGTATGAAGAATATGTGGACGCGTTTCGCCTGCAGTACAGCTTTGAAGATGTGCAGGAGAGACTACGGAAGGAGCTGGAGGTGCGCACACAAGGACCAAGTGAGGAGATTTCCACCTATCTGCTGAAAGTGAGAGACCTGCTGGATCAGCTGAAGCCGCCGCTTACGTTAGGAGAGCAGCTAGACCGAGTGTATCAGAAGCTTCATCCTTCGTATTGGCTGCGCATTGAGAGGAAAGATTTTGAAAATTTTCCGGAGTTGCAGAAACTAGGCAAGCGAGAGCAACTGCGGAGAGATCAGGAGAAGGCGTACAAGCGGCCACCTCCAATTATGGATTCAGCTTTCTTTGCTTCAGCTTATACTCCTCCGAAGCAGCAGCGGCAGGTGAAACTAGCCCCAGTGGTTCCGAGCACACTGGAAGAAAACGAGCTGAAGTTATCCAGCTCTAGCAATCTAGCTCCGGTCGCAGCCACACAGACGGAAGGAGGAGAGAAGCAGCGATCGTCGAGGGAACAGAAATTCAAGTCGACGGATGGACGGCAAGGAGAGAAGAAAGGTCAGAGACCGGACCCGCGCAGCAAGAGTAAATGTCGCCGCGGCGACAAGCCAGGAAATGCTCAAGCGAAGTCAGCGGAGCGAGAGCCTACGCAGGAACAACCGAAGATTGAAGTTGTTCCCCCAAAAGGGAAATTGGAGGACGTGCAGCGACGGAAAATGTGGGAGCCATGTTTCCGTTGTGGCCAAGCCGGACATTGGAGATGTGAGTATATAAATGCTGCAGTCTACCTAATGTGCAGACAGCCTAATACCACGGCGCGTCGATGCACCAAGTGCAATTCGACTACGGCGGCGGGAAACGAGTAAGAGGGGAAGTTAACGGAGTCAACTCATCCCCTCCTACTCCAGACTCGACTCCTTCCACTTCTGATTCGATCGCTGTTACTCCAGAAAACAGTTCAGCGACAGCTATAAGCGAGGGAGACAACCCTCAAGTTCTAGCTCCAGAATCACTGATAATGAGAAGCGCTATCAGCAACATCGAGCCAAGGTTATTCTTCAACATAGAATTGAATGGAAGAAAACTCCTAGGCATGCTCGACGATGGCTCCGTTCACTCGTATCTCGGCAAAGGCGTCAGCAAGGAATTTGCTGAGAAATTGGAGCAGGAAGCAGCTTCAGTACGCGTAGCTGACGGAGGTGCAGTGAAGCTACAAGGAGTACTGAATCTGACGGTGAGCTTCGATAATACACAATTATCTATGCCTTTCCGTGTAGCAGATGAGCTACAGTACGCCTGCATTCTCGGAATCGACTTCAAACGGTTGTTTAAGATGAAGATCGACTACGAGAACGATACATGGTGGACACCGAAGGGAGTAGTCCATCAGTTTTACCCTTACGGCCAAGATCCAACCTGCTTCCCAGCTCTAGCCAGCATAGGAGGACTGAGTTGTGCTACAGCTGATCAGCAGTTGCTTGTTGACGAAATCAAACAGAGATTGATTCCACCGACACCGGAAAAGCTAGGGTTAGCTAATGTTGCCCCGCATTTCATTGATATTCAAGGAAATTAACCCATTCGACAAGCTCCTCGGAAGTATACTCCGAAGATGTTGCAGACGGCTTGGGCTGAAGTCGATAGGATGCTGGAGGAGGGAATTATCGAGCCATCGGATAGCCCCTGGCGAAGCTGCCCTGTGTTAGTTCCGAAATTGTACGATCTGTTCCGATTTTGCATAGACTATAGGCAAGTTAATAAGCATACTAAGTCTATCGCGTATCCATTGCGAAACATGGATGATATACTTGATAAGTTAAATTCCGCTAAGTATATTTCTAAGCTAGATTTAAGCCAGGCATACCACCAGATTCAGTTGGATCCGAAGTGCAGAGAGGTCACCGCATTTTCAGTACCAGGGCGAGGACTTTCCCACTTCATCCGGTTGCCATTGGGCTGACAAATGCTCCAGCTGTGTTCCAGCGCATCATGGATAACCTAATCAAGGCTGCCTGGGAACCGTATGTGTTCGCCTACTTAGACGACGTCATTATCGTCTCGCCGACATTTGAAGAGCTCACAAAGTGGTTAGAGATCGTGCTCACGGCGTTAAAAGAGGCAAACCTACAGATCAACCTCAAAAAGGCTATATCGTTAACGAGGATGGACTGAAGACTGATGAAGATAAAGTCAAGCCCATCCTCGAGTACCCAGCGCCCATCAACATCCGGCAGTTAAGGAGATTTCTCGGCATGATTGGCTGGTACTCCAGATTCATAGCTCACCTAGCGGGGTATAAAGCACTGCTAACCAAGCTGCTGAGGAAGGATGTTTGGTGGCAGTGGCACGAAGAGCAACAGCAAGCGTTTGAGAAGCTGAAGCTCGCTCGGACGCAAGCTCCTGTGCTTGCAAGGCCAGATCTGTCGTTACCCTTCACTCTGCAAACAGATGCGAGTGATTATGCTATAGCTGGAGTACTGACGCAAGTATTTAATGGCGAGGAGCACCCTATCTATTTTGTGAGTAGGACTCTGTCGAAGGCAGAGAGAAATTATACTGTCACTGAGAAGGAGTGCCTCGCCGTGTTATGGTCCGTCGAGAGGCTGCGAGGTTATTTGCTAGGCAAGAAGTTTACTGTCATCGCCGACCACCACGGCCTGTTGTGGTTAAATAACCTCAAAGACCCAGCGGGTCGATTAGCCCGATGGAATACTGCTCTGCAAATGTACAACATTGAATTTGTATACCGTAAGGGAGCGCTGCACAAAGTTGCGGACGCACTTTCGCGTGCTTGGGAAGGAACTTATGAGCTCGCAGCTATCGCCATTGCTACAGCTGAAGATCCATGGTATCAAGGGAGAATCAGCAATATCGAGAAAAACCCTAGGAAATACCCGGATTGGAAGGTAGTAAATAGCTTACTGTACGCGCACCGTCCGAATAAGACTGTGGATCCGTTGCTGCCGGACATGGATGCGTGGAAGCTCGTCCTCCCTGAAGCAGATCGAGAAAAAGCTCTAGCTGAAGCTCATAACACTCCACAAGCAGGTCACTTAGGTGTGGAGAAGACTTTTGCGAGAGTGGCGACATATTATTATTGGCCAGGCTATTATCGAGACGTGTGTTGGTACGTAGCTGCCTGCCAAGTATGTCAAGCTCACAGAAGCTCTCAGCAAGCTCCAGCTGGGCTGATGACGGAGAGAAACCTGGACGGTCCATGGGTAGTTGTAGCTTCCGATATAATGGGCCCAAAACCTCCCTCGCGTACTAGTAACAGGTACGTAATTGTCTTTGAAGACCTGTTTACTAGATACGTCGAGCTGAAGGCTTTGCGGAAAGCAGACGCTAAATCGGTGCTGCAAGCCTTTGAGGAATTGATCGTAAATCGTTGGGGTTGCCCTCGGGTTTTGCTTACGGATAATGGCACAGAATTCTCTAACCGAATGGTTACTGAGAGGTTAGATGAGTATGGAATTCTACAATCCACGATTCCGCCATATCACCCACAAGCAACCCAGTGGAACGAGTTAATCGGAATTTATGACCAATATCAACAGCTTTTTGACCGATGATCACAGAGACTGGGACTTGCACTTGAACGAACTGCGTTTCGCGTTAAATAGTGCTGTGCACTCGTCGTTAGGGGTTTCTCCGGCATTTCTTAATTTGGGGCGTAACCCTGTTCCCTCCACGTTACTCCGGAATCACATGAAAAATCCTATTCCTACCTCCCCTCCTGACGTGGATAAATGGAAGACCTGAGCCAGCCGATTGCCTGCCTTGCATGATTTGGTACGCAGACACATGGATAAAGCTGTAGTAAGGCAAGCGCGTAATTACAACAAAAATAGACGAGAGGTTCTCTACCAAGTCGGAGACCTCGTGAGGCGCCGAAACTATGTGCTATCGTCTGCGGAGGACCAATTTGCAGCTAAGCAAGCGCCTAGGTTTGTTGGACCGGCTAAGGTGGTAGAAGTCTACTCGCCAGTAGTGTACTTGGTGGAGGATCTTGACTCGCAGAGGCGGACGAAAGTATTCGTCAATGATCTAAAAAAGTATACGCCGCCGAGAGGTACGCAACAGCTGGAAGCTCAAGCTACAGCCAAAAACCCTGTTGTTGGAAACGATGGACTCGTCGGACGAAAGGCGAATGCCATTCCTGGCCATCGGCCGCGTCGCACAGCTCGTGCGATAACCAGTCCAAGTGCCGCGCCAGGTCGACCAAGGACGAGGGCGAAGTCGCCCGCCAAGGCTCCCGCTCCTGCCAGGGCTGGATCCGCTCCTACCGGGGTCGGCTAAGTTCCAGTCATGCGCCGAGGTCGAGGACGACCACGGAAGGCCCCTCCTGCGTAGCCGCGGTAGAGATTTTCTGCCGCACGCGCCAGGTTTTCTGGTCCTCGCTGAGCCCGGCCCTGGCTCCTTTTAGTTTTCATTTATCTTACCTGTCCCCTTCCATTTGATTTCCTAAGTAAGAGAGAGAGACGTTCTCTCACCAGCAAGCATGAAGCAGGTTGCAATAAAATAAAATAATTCAGAGAGAGAAATTCGTGAATCGTTGGCTAAATTGGTTTATTCGCGATCGAGTCAGCATGTTATTTTAGGTTGCCAGAACGTAGCTCTAAAAAGAGCAGTAGTCCAAGGGACCGGCCAGATAAGATGCTGTTGCAGCATAAAAATTAAATTCTTTATACCATTGTTAATTTCTGAATGAACGGCAATGTTGGAGTGTGGTGTGGAAGCTCGCGATCGGGATCGGTACCTGCGTATGATTGTATTTCAAAAAGGTTACAGGCGCCAGGTTGCTATAGCTAGAAAACACACCCACCGGGTTACCCGCACACAGAGTTATACGTAAGCCTCGCTGCAGAAGAAGAAGCTAAGGGGACACAAACAAGTACACTCACACCGCTGCAGCTAAGACCGCTTAGCTTAGGATAAGTTGTAATTAGAGAAATTAATATAGTCAAGTAGAGAAGACAAAGTAAACGTGCGAAAGTAGTCAACGGACTATTTCGAGTTTAGGAGGGGGGGAGTTGTAACATGGCAAATTGTCTGTTACTGAAAACCGAGGGGGCGAGAGCACGGCGGTTGCGAAAGACGACAGACCGACGCGCGAGAACCTGCACACGCATGCACACACACTCCTACGAGCACACTGTCTGTTCCCGCACCCGTGTCCCGGCGCGCACCTTCCCCAAACGTTCTCCCTCTCTACCGCTCGGCCAGGAAAAAGAAGACCAGTAGCAGCTACAGCAGGAACAAGCTGCAGGAGGACAACAGCGAGCCCCGCTCTCCCATGCGGCTGCAGCAGCAGCCGACGCCAGCTGGGAGAGAGAGAGAGAGAAGGAGCAAGAGAGAGAGAAGGAGCGAGAGAGAGAGACGCAGTGGCTCAGCGCTGTATCGGCCGGTCGACGACGGTGCAAGCACAGCATCGGCAGGATAGGGACTGCTCGCGCGCGCCGCAGTGGAGAAGGCGGCCGATGGACGAACGAGGGACAGCGGAGCAGAGCAGAGTGAGCGCACCGGCCGGCATTTTAACCATTCTGTCGCCTACTGCCGTGCCGCTATCGTGATTGGCGTCCGAAAAACCTCGCGCGGGTGTGCCTGAATCAGCGTCGTCATCGCCGAGAGAGAGCTGCAACGACGGTCCACGTCGTGGGCCTGCTAGGGAAGCGAGAAGGAGAGAGAGACCTGCAGCAGCCGAAAACTCCTGGCCGAGGTTTACCCCTTTTTTATTCCCGTCCCCGTTGTTCCTCGCGTAAAGTGTGTGCGTGTCCGAGTCGGGAGTCGCGAGTGACTACGAACTCGCGCCAGCTCCAGCTCGTGCTGTAGCTGTAGCTTAGATTAGAATTTTCTGCTTTCGACTGAAGCTAGCCGGCGAAGGCTTATGAGCGGTGCAATTGACGCGTGCACCTGACGCCCATACCATTGTACTGTACATTAGATTGATATTAATAAACTATCTAGAGTTTACTCGGGTGTTTATCTGTTGTATTTGAGAATTACCCGCGAACCTCTGCCTTGATCCCCGGCAGAGCGTTACAAACTATTATTTAAATTCTACAGCAGATGTATTTATGTTTATTTTAAATGATAAAAACGATAAATAAAGTATTACAATTTTTGCAATAATAAAAGTATAAGGTTCTTCTGAGAATTGCGGTCGTGCCTATTATGTAAAAACGAAGTTTTTACATAGGGAGGGGGGGCGACGAGCGGAGCGTGGAACAGGTGTGCGTGGGGGCGGGGGGGTGGGTGGCGTACCGAAGGCACGCTGGGGGGCGCAACCCCCATAGTTATTTTGTATTAAAATGATTTTTTTTCACCAAGAAATATAATGCACTTAAAACTATCTTGATAATAATTAATGAATGGTAAAAAATTAAATATTTCTTGAAATGTAGACTGTATTCTGTTTTTTGTTAGGTATTGTCGGAAATTGAGATGACGATCTATTCTAATTGACTCGAAAGTACAAGTGTAGACATAGATAATTTAAGCAAAACGAAACCTTTATAAAGAGAGGGTTCTCTATTAAGAGAGAGCTTTTAAATACACTTCTTTTAACGCACACCTTTGTAAGAATGAGATTATCTATATATAAATACTTTTTTGGCAACTTGCTTGCGTAAAGCTAAGCAACATCTAGTGATTACAATCCCATACAATCACTAAAAAAAAGAGATATGTTCTCAATTATTTATAATATTGTTTAAAACCTGGACCATCATTATCAATGTCCTTTAATATTAACTACTATTAAAATACTATTACAATACTAATAACATGTTGTGAAATTATATAGTGCAATATTTCATTATATGTAGGCTAGGCTTAAAACTGTGCATGACAATGCTTGATAGCAAGTTCTTATAAGTAAAATATATGTTTTCAATGAAAAGATTTGATCTTTTTTTATTAGTTAATAAAAAATTCATTGGATTTGCAATATATTCCAAGAAACTAAAAGTTAATTAAATCTATACAATATTGTACTTAATCATCAATTAAGTTACCAAATATATTGCACAATGGGTGCATTTCTCAATTTAATAAAAACCTCTACTCATTGGAAAAACCCATTTTATTTATGAGAAGATGATATTAAGTATAGTGATACGAATTCTTAAATCCCACATCTAATATTTTTAAAAACTTTCCAGACAAAAAAAGCTCGATTTATGACTGCATTACACAATGTTATTTCACGACGCATTAAAAAAAATTAGTAAACTGTTCAAGATTTGTTTAGGTTACAACGTGGTAAATGAGATAAAATTAAAAAAAAAATTTTGATCGCTTTATCTAGAAAGCAGTAAAAGTTTACAGAAATGAAATATTTAATAAACTCGATGCTAGTAGATTTCATATATTTTGATAATCACCAATTTCTATCAATAGTATGTTCGTGTACTTATCAAATTCAATTTTGCAATAAACAGTGGTTTACAGAGTGGTTTTCCAAAACATAATTTAAAAATGTATAACCAGGCAATTAAATATTTAGTTTGTGTAATCGTGCAAAATAACCGATACTTTCCTTTGATAAAATTAAATAAGAAAAAAAAAGAATAGTAATATTCTTCATACATATATCCGGAAAAAACTTACAACATACAAAACAGATGCAAAAACTAGCTGGCTTTGCAACAAAAGGTGTACTTAAATATTTGAGAAAAAATTAATAAGTTTTCGACTCTCTTTTTAAATAGACTTGCAATTAGCAAGAAATTGTGATGTACTTTTTTAGTAGCAAGTATTTAAAAAAGTATTGTTCTTCATTTTAGATAAACAATATACTCACTCAAACTCATTTCAATAGGCCCATTACACTCAAAAAAATATAAGGACCAGATACGGAAATACCATGGGTTAGTATATCTATGTATATGAGGAACAGTGCTTATTCTCGCTGTTCCTCGTATATATAGATATACTAATCCATGTTATTTCTGTTCGTTTCACAAGTGAACAGACCATTCCGGTCGTTTCTCCTGTCTAATTAACAAAATAAATTAGTTAAAATAGACAATTTGAGTTAAATAGAATGAAGAAAAGTAACATTTTTTTATTTTATTTTATTATATTTTAACACAATTTGTCTATTTCAACTCTTTTTTTTATAACTAGACAGCAGAATCGACCGAAATAGTTGGTTCACTAGCGAAACGACCAATAAAAAAACGCACCCCACATGTTGATATTCAATTACTGAACTATTTCAATCGTTTGTTACTTTAAAGCATATTTTTATCATTATAATTATGCAGATCGGTAGTTGAAGTACAGATGAATATATACTCCATGCGGCACTTGACTATCTGCATATCAACTCATAATAATTAATATTCATGCATAGTTACAAATACATACATATGTTCATATGTTTCACGAATAATTCTGTAATATGCAGTTTCCCTGCGCCTGAAAAAGGCTATATCAGGCCCTTTGTAGCTACCGGAGAAGATACTCAATTCTAAAAAATTTTTTTCATTAAAAAAATTTTTAGAATATTTTTGTATGTCCTAACACGTATTGAACGATCTTCTTTGAGGTTATGTTCCAAAAACATGGTAAAAAACACGAAAAAAATGTTTATAATTTAATTTTATAGCATTATTTGATGCAAAAATGGTAGTTCTGACAGTGGAATTTGAAGATATAGAAAGAAATTGAAAAAAAATTGTTCATAAACACTTATTTAGCTATTGGTTTTGAGGTTATGTGCCAAAAACATGGGAAAAATGCTTAAAAAATCGGTTTTTTCGAATTTTAAATATGATCCGGCTCGAAAACGCAAATTCGAACACCGCCATTTGAAAGAACGGGAAAAAATACACAAAAAATCATTATATACAAGTTAGCCACAAATTACCTACATAACCTAAAAAATCATTGAAAAATTAAAATTTTTTTTCTCAGCTCAATTTTTTTTAAAAAATCTGAAAAAATCAGGCTGCTTTTTTACTCAAAAACACATGTCTGTGAATTTTTTCAGATTTTTTTTAAAGAAAGGGTCGAGCGGAAAAAAATGTTTTCGAAAAAACACGTTTTTTAGGTTAGGAGACTCAAATCATCACCTAGGGAGCTGAAAATTTGGCTAGAGAGGTTTTTAGTAATGTACTTTCGAATGGTCAATCCCAAAAAAAATCCAGGTGAGTGCCATTTTGACCATCTTATCCCGCTATAGCCTTTGCCGCAATAGCAGACCACGCTACAGACAATACGGAAATGTTTTCTGGGTTTAAATAAGTAATTATTCAATTTAGTAAGTAACTTTTTCCACTACCTCCAGATCCATCAATCAAGTAACATTTATTAATCTTATAATGTATAACGTTGCTCAAAACTATTGTGTTCTCCAGTTTCTGTAGGTAGGTATTAAGGGATTATAGAAATAAATTTTATATTTATCAAACAATTCTCTGTCATTTATAGGGTTATCAAAAATATAAATATAGGCAAATAGATTACATAAAGTATTCGGAAATTGAACTTGAATAACCTCTTCTAAACATTGGTCCCACTCATTGTCAGTAATAATTAATTGCCTAGCACAAGCAGCTTCAAAGAAAGTCGGATAAGTGATATCTTCTAAAGTGCTTAAATTAGCAAATGGACGAGCTCCTCTTACATATAATAAAAGTAATCTTAAGTGAAATCGTTCTCGATCTTTTGGATTTACAAGATACATTCGACTAAATACTGATTTCCTATTTCTTCCTCATAAAGGAAGCTATTGTATGTAACGGTGAAAAATATTTTCATCGTTACCGGATAAAGACTATTCTCTTCGTCTCGCGAAAAAAACTTGGTACCCTGATGTATTTATTGATTTTCTTTTTTTTTATAACCAAAAAACGATTTTGAATTTTTAGTTTTTTTGATTTTTTATATCTTACAGCCATTATTACATAATCCAATTAACTTTTCTTGAAAGGTATTAAAATTACCTATATTTTCTTTTTTAATATTTAAATTATCTTCACTCTGTCATTTATTATTAAGGAAAATGTTTTTATATTTCATAAATTAATTTCTCAAAAAATATTTTATTTATCGACTTTAACTTTTAACCACTTATTAGACTCATTGAAGACTATATTTGGTTAAAATTTCAAGAGCTTATCTTCATTTAGTTTTTAAAAAAACATTATTTTAGAAAAAACTTGCGTTTTCGTTGTCACACGATAACAAGAGTAAAAATTATCCAATTGTCCTCAAATTTAGCACATATGTAGCTTCTATATATCTTCAGATTGAGTTCGTTGCCCAGAAAAATCGGTCTATTACGAAAAAAGAAATTTGTGGTTAAAAATTTTTTTTTAAAGTTTTCGAATTGCGTTCTCTGAGAGAATACTTGATTTATTGACTTAAAATTTTAACTATTTATTAAACTCTTTGAAGACTATATTTGTTTAAAATTTTAAGAGATTATCTTTTTCGTTGTCGTACGATAACAACAGTAAAAATTATCCAATCGTCCTGAAATTTAGCAGAGATATAGCAGATATAGCATACAATAGTACACGTAAATGGATACTATGAAAAAATAAATGCTATCATTTTGAGTATGGAGAAATATTTATATATTTTCTTTTATATGAATTTCGGAAGGAAATCCACTTTTTGATTCACCGATGCGTTCTTGTTTTATTTCGAATTTTCGATTTTCGCAAAATTTATTTTTGCGTTTTATTAATGATGTATTGAGATATTTGAATCCGACAAATAGCATTCGAAAAAGCATAAAAAATCTTACATTTTCAAAAAAGAAAAAAATTACATTAGCTATAACAGTTCTTTTGTTATTAACAAAAACGTGTTTTTTTTAAAGCTCATAACTCCAAAAATAAACGTATTTAAAAAAATATATAATGCATAATATAAATAGCTATAATCTGTAAAAATTTGAATCCATTCTGTCGACTGTTGTAGAGAAAAAAATTGTAAAATTAAAAATTGCATTTTTTATGAAACATGAATTGACTTAATCGCTTTTAAATTCCTTGTAGACGTAGATTTTGGATAGCTCCGACTGAGTTCTTTGGGTTAAATGATTGGTCAATAAATTTCACAGATATTTGAGGTTGAATTTTTTTTAAGCTATTATTCAAATTGTATTTTCTCAAGAACGGCTCGATACATCAGCTCCAAATTTATAGACAATTTTGTGTGTGATATAGATAATATGTGTGCGAATTTTCATCAATATTGTTCGATTACTTTTTGAGATATTTGATATTTAAAATTTCCGTATTTTAGGGAGTCATTTTCTTTGTCGCATAATAAGTAGAGAAAAATAATGGGTTTAATCATGTTGAAATTTTGTGGAGATGTAGAGTTTATATATTTATCGTATAAATCATTTAGGTAAAAGAATTGGGTCATAATTTTTAGAGATATTTAAGGTTAAAATTTTGTTATGTTTTTCTCAACATCGTAATTTCTCAATGACGACTTCATGTATCAGTTGCAATTTATAGACTATTTTGTATGCGATATAGGCAATACCTATGTAAAATTTCATCCAGATTATATGGTTAGTTTTCAAATATTTGATATTTGAAATGTTGGCATTTCTAGAAACGATTTTCTATGTCGCACAATAACTAGAGGAAAATATAATTACTTTGAAATTTGACGGAAAACAGTTAAAACTGTTTTAGCCGTCTTTTCAAATCGCAATTTTTCGGGACCGGTTTTATGTATATGTTACAGAAAATGGAAATGTCACGCGATACGCGCACGCGTTGTTTACTTCCTTTTGTTTTTAATTGAGGTTAATTTACAGCGAACTCTTAAGAAACATGGAATTAGTCAGATACGCTGGCTAATTATTTTGAGTTTTAACTATTTTTTAATTTGTTTTAATAATCATTCAAAATATTTTGAAATGAATTAAAGCTGTATTTATCATTTAGGATTAAAAATTTTGATATTAATGTAGAAAATAAATTTATTTGCGACCATCATCTTCATAAATATGATACTTGATATACAAGTAGACAAAACAATTGCAACACTTCCTTTGCCTACTTGTATATCGAGTATCATATTTATGGAGATGATGGTGGCAAATAAATTTATTTTCTACATTAATATCAAAATTTTTAATCCTAAATGATAAATACAGCTTTAATTCATTACTAAGATTACTAATTAGATTAAGAGATTTATTTCTTGTGTAATGCTCTAAATGACATTTATCATCCTCATGCAATTCACCAATATAGCACATCATTTTCTTTCAATTCCTGAGAAGATAACACTTACAAAACACAATTGTACAATTTATAAAACTCAACCGAACCAATACTGATATACTTGGTGGGTTTCTCCTTTCTCTACATTGGCAGAGGTATAAAGTTATGAAATGTCAGTGTTCCTTCATACTAGAGTACAAGTACAAGTTATTGTTATATAACTTACAGTGAAGGAGGAAACTTAGCAGTAAATTTAAAACAATATAATATTTATTACAGACACGGAGAAAAATATATTATTTTTTATAATAGCGCTGGGACACGCTCGACATATGAGATTTTTACTATTTGAAATAGTACTTTTTATGACTGCTGAAAAATAATAAAAATTACTATTTCAAGTAGTAAAATTTGCTACGAAAATAATAAAAATTAATATTTAAAAAGAAAAATTTGCTACGAAAATCATAAAAATTACTGTTTCAAACAGTAAAAATCCCACATGTCGAGTGTGTCCCAGCGCTATGAAATAATAAATTTTCTTATAAACACAGTAACATTTACAAATAAATTTTTCTCTGTGTGGATTTTTTCCTAATTCAATGGTATGTGATAATAATTAAGTATCACTTGTTAATATCACATGCAAACCATACATATCAAATCATGAAAAGGACAGTTTGGATAATTTCAACTCAGGCATCGTTCATGTCAACACGCTAGTACTTATAGTGTGTATGGGTGATCTGGGGTACGCCAATAGTATTTAAACCATGTAAATAACGGCTCAAATATATATTTGAATATATTTTAAGTAGAAAAGTTCTTTTTAGTTTAAATAGTAAAATTATGTATATAAATATATCTTTTTCAATATACCTATGTTAAACAGATATGATCTGTAAATTTTGTTATTATTAGCATAAAATGAAATTAACAATCCAATACATATTAATACATTGATTTACAGCTAAAAAATATGGCCAAATCGAGAATAAAATATAGCTCTATTTGTAGCTAAAAAATATAGCTATATTTTCACCTTTCAATCTACCTATATTTCCATTTAATAATAAATTTATAGGTGTATTTACAAGTGAAAAATTAACTAAATTTTTACCTATTAGTAGCTGGAAATTTCCATGCCACTAAATATATAACTGGATTTCCAGTTATTCATAGGTGAATTTTAGCTAAATTTCCAGTTGTTAACAGGTGGATTTACAGCTAAAAATTTTAGCTAAATTTCCAGTTGTTAATAGGTCGTAATCGTTTACTTAGATTTAAAGCTAATAATTTAACTAAATTTTCAGATATAAAATACAACTAAATATCCAACGAAATGCAGCTGTATTTCAGGTCGATATAGCTATATTTTTTAGCTGTTTTTTAGCTATTTTTTTTAGCTGATTTTTTTTTAACAGGGCGTGCACGTTCTGTTATAACTGTACACATGCGCATATGTACGCTTTTTGATAGACTGATTTTTGTAGAACGCGCCTGATAAATTTAAAAATTCTGCAATCGCATTTAAAGTTAATGGCTACACTTAAATTGTCCAATAGGATTGCAGGATTTTAAAATTCAGCAAGAACGTTCCACGAGAATCAATGTCTATCGACTATACATACAGTCACATACTCACACGTACATTAACACTGCAGTTACGCACTGATACATTTACAGTCATAATGTTTGTCAATTATGCAAGCACGTACACAGTTGTGAAAATAAAACTTATTTTTTAATGTTGAATTTCGGCTAACTCGCGCGATTATCGCGCCAGAAAGTGGTCGATAAACTGGCACGATCATCGCGCGATTAGTCGCGCGATATTTTTCAATAGGGTGCGTTTATTCGAAATATGAACAATCTGTAAATATATCTTATATTAGTAAACATGTAGATCCTATGTCATACTCGCTCATATTTCCAAATGATGGTTTTGGGTGGATGCCAAACTTGAAGCAACGTAAAAGCGAAGATAATGTAACAATACAGCAATTTTATGGTTACATATTTGCTATTAGAGCAGATTTTAGTCCATTTTTAAACTTAGGAAAGTTAACTTAACAGTATATTATCGATGCTTGGGTAAAAGTGGAAGGTTCGCGATTACATTACTAGAGAAAAAATAATATTTATTAAGGACCCTGGCAGAAAATAGTTCTATTTTTTTCTGTTTTTTTCTGTTTTTCTGTTTATTCTTATTTGTTTCGATTTTTTTTATTTTTTTCTGTTTTATTCTGTCTTCTTCTGTACGAATTGGAACATTGGATATAGAAAATAAACAGAAAAAAACAAAAAAAAAAAAATAAAAATGAACAGAAAAAACAATAATATATAAAGAAAAACAAAAACAAATAGATAAAGACAATGTCAAAATTACCAAACTCTATTTTATTAAATAATTAAATTAAACAGTAAAAAAACAGAAAAAAACAATAACATATAAAGAAAAACAAAAATAAATACTTAAAGACAATGGGGAAATTTTTTTAAAAATCATATGTTTTAAGATATTAAATAGTGGCATATTTTGAATTTTGTTCGTTTCTTATTTTATTTAAGGAGTGTCTACATAACGTGCCTTGCGCCAAGGCACACGATTCAGTAGTTCGGTTTGTGAAATTCCTACTGAACAGGAACATAATATTGTCTGTCACTTTATGATTTATTAGTAGTTGCGCCACACAAGACCGTATACTCTTTCCATATCTATACAAATTGCTATAGAAGAGATTGGTTGGTTTCGAAATCATTGCATATGTTTGTTTAAGTGTTCTTTCGGAGCTCGCGCTGCTTTCTTTCCGCCGCGCCTGGACGTTAGCGCCGCGCATCTGCGCGGCCGTGTGGAGTACTAACGCCGTAGTATCAACGCTCGAAGTTTCCGTGCGTGCGTGCCGTATACATAAACACATGTGTCGTCCGATTCCCGATGTTGACTGCGTTGTATGCCCTTCTCGGCGACGACAGCTTCGATTGAAGTAAATACGGTATTCCTTCAGGTGTATTTCTCCTTCTCGTGTCCGCTGACTAGTGGCGATTCGGTGGGGACAGCACGGCAGCGGGTTCAACGACGAGAGCAGACCTGGTAAGCACCTCTGACGTTCCTAACCTCTGATAGGTATGCTGATGGTACTGATGTTTTCTTGCAGATTTCTGGGGCAGCGAGAGGAGCGAACAACCACCATAGCTGTCAGCTGTACTCTCCAGTTGGCAATGTTGTTAGTGTCGATTATTTATTACCTATATGTGGTTTTTAGGTGCTCTACTCTCTCTGCGTGGCTCCCAGATGATCAGCTGCTCTGCAGTTTGGGCTATGTCAACTTCCCTGCTGCGGCTGTCCCAGACAATGATGTGACTTGAAGATCTTTGTCCGTGTTTTCTCCTAGTTGATGTAGCTGATTGTTTAACGGAGGGCTGCTAGCAGATTGATCATCGTAGTGAGCAGGCTGGTGTTCATGAGGTAGAGCCAGCCTAGACCATCCAACCCCACTGGGCTACTTCTGCAGCTTCCTCAATGATCTTCGAGTGTCAGTGCTTTAGAATGTAAGGGGGTAGGTAGAGAAAGCAGGGGGAAACTTAAAAGGTGTAGGGTGTGTGTTTAGAGGTGATGCGGATAGGTAGATTCAACCCATCGCTTAGTTCGTTTTAGTAATTTCTAGTTTTCACCAGGGTATGGGAACTCGTCTCAGGGAATCTGTTGGATAATTATACATTATTGTGTATTCCGCAGACTTCCCAGCGAGACTTGCCTAGCTAAGGTTTTTCTGCCACGCTGTAAGTCTGACAAAGTCAGCTGGCATTTATTTTCTTTAGGGCATGGCCATTTGCCATGTTATAAACCTTTGATTGATTTGATACCAATCTATAGTAATTGGTAACTTCATCAATTTGCAATCGAATACTGTAGTTGTAAATTTGCTTGATTTTATTTAATACTGTATTGGCATAATTTTATTTAATACTGTATTTGCATGATTTTATTTAATATTAATAATTACTTTATCAATTTGCTATAGTAGATTGTATTCATAATTTTGCATGATATTATTTAATCTGCAGCAATTGATGAATTCTTTACTGATCTGCAATATAATATTATTTATGTATTATATCGCATTATTTATATAAGTATTTTTGTATTTATCGACTTGCAATCAAATGCCATTATTATAATTTTGCATGCTATTATTTATCACCATAGTAATATGGATTCCTTTATGAATCTGTAATGGAAATAATGTTTTTATGATTTTGCATGTTTTAAAAAGTTACAGTATATGTATACTGCAGCATTACTATCAGTATGTGTATTGCATTACATTATAGAATGTTTCTATACAGTTTGTAACGTAACGTTTTGTTCGTAACCAAATTTCCAGTTTTGGGAATTTTAAAAAATATTAATTTTATAAAAACACAATTATTTTGTATATACTCATTATTCAAAAGAGACTAAGTAGATTTTTCTTCAAGATTCCTGTCTCTGAATAGATTAGTAACCTCCTAATAAATCTAATTTCGATTCAATGGTCTCCACTAACATGATCAATTGCTTACCACTATTAGCAAAGCATGATATTAAAGATTAATAATGTTTGATTTATAGGAAATAACAAAATTAATAGTGCATGATTTATAGGAAATAAGAAAATTAATAGTGCATGATTTATAAGAAATAAGAAAATTCAGAATGCATGATATTAGAAATAAGAAAATTCAGAATGCATGATATATTATAAATAAGAAAATTCATAATGCATGTTGTAAAACAGTTGTGTATAATAATACTAGTGCATGTATTGTTGCCTTATTTAGTACTATTATGTATCAAAGAATTACTATTAGTATGCAATTGCAGTACGTGATAGAATGTTTCTATACAGTTTTAAATGTATAATGTTGTTTGTAAACAAATTTCCAGTTTGAAAATGGATTTTAAAAAATATCAAGTTTACAAGAAAAGAATCTTGTACAAAAAACTAAATTACAACTTCTCTTATATTATGCATGCCCTCTGTGACTATTTTTTGGAACTAAAAGTTCCATCTACTGTTCCATATACAATAGTTGGCTGCACCTACATTGTCGACTAAACCCAGCATGATGTTTGTGGAGTATCACATGGACTTAAATACCATTTATAAATGTATTTAAACGTATTCAAGTAACTTTAATAGTTCAAGAATAATTTAATGATTTTAAAAAATTACTATGATTGATTAAATACTACTGATTAATGTATTTAAACATATTAAACGACTTTGTAAATGTTATTATGAAAACGTTATAAGAATAAAATACTTAGTTTATTTAAAAAATGATTTATTTATTTCTAAAAAATCCTTAAATATAAAAATATAATTATTTATTCGAAGTAAAATTAACTAACAAAAATTTGTTTCATAAATTATGTGTTATATTTTCCTGTTAGTTTCTATTATTTATTATTAATTCTCGTTTACTTCTATATGTTAAAATTTTTTTCTATATATTCAAATTTTTTTCTGTGTATTTTAATTTTTTTCTGTTTATTTTCGTTTTTTTTCTATTCCTATTGTTCCAATTCGTACTAAAAAAAGCAAAAAAAAACACAATTTGGAATAAAAATAAATAAAGAAGAACAACGGTAAACAGAAAGAAACAGAAAAAAGCAGAAAAAACAGAAAAAACAAAAAAAAATTATAAAAAATAGAAAAAAACAAAGAAAAGCAGAACTATTTTCCGCCAGGGGACCGATTTATATAAAGGTGTAATGAATTATTTAAATAAAAAAAAGAATAATGATAGAGTGAGAATTGGAAAAATAGTTATATTACCGTCATCATTTTCAGAAAGTCCTCGATCAATGAAACAAAATTTCTTAGATTCAATGAGAAGTGTACAGAGACTTAGTAGACCTGATTATTTTATTACAATGACTTGTAATCCAAATTGGAAAGAAATTAAAGAAAATTTATTTCATAATGATTTGGTGATTAATAGACCTGATATTGTAGCAAAAGTATTTCATGGAAAAGTAAAGGAATTTTTGAATGAAGTAGTTAAAAAGTCATTTTGAAAGATGTATTGCCTATACATAAGTAATTGAATTCAAAAAAAGAGGACTGCCATATATGCACATGCTACTATTTGTAAATCAAAACAATAAAACATACAATTCGGATGATGTTGATAAAATTATAAGTGCTGAAATTTCCGATGAAGAACAGTATCCTCAATTATACTGTATTGTCAAACAATTGAGAGACTGCGTGCAAAAATGGTCTAAGTCGAAATTCACAGTTTTGAGAAAAACAAAAAAAAATGTATAGCTTTTTATTGACCTGATAGATTTTGCTGAAATTTCATATATCACTAGTAAACAACAGCTACTAATAATAAATACATTTACTTGTCCCATAGATATTGTAATAAAAAAGTTATTAAAAAAACAAAAAACACTACTTATTGCATAACAGAGTGTATTTTTGTGAAAAAAGAATCAGAATATTTATGAAAACTATTAAATTACATCTGTTTAATGTAGTTTCAACAGATCTATTAAATTTTCATCAATTTTCAAAAAATTAAATTGCATTACATTTCTTTACGATACTAAGATCCCTTGATAGAGCTTTGGAATCTTGTTTGATATAACTCATTTACAGAAAAAGGTCCTAAGTCGACTTATGCCCTTATTACACGCAGCCCCTCAATTTATGTTACAAGGGCCCTGTGGAAAATATAATATGACATCTCCTTGTATGGACCGAAAAACGAAAAAATGTACTAAAAATTTTTCTAAAGCATTCAATGCAATTACCAATTATAATGCCACAGGATACCCTATTTACCGATGGAGGAACGATGGAAAAAAGATTGTTTTTAATGAAAGGTCTAAAAATACGCTGATAATAGATTTGTTGTACCGTATAATCCACGTTTATTGTTTAAATATAAATGTGATATGAATGTAGAAGTATGTTCAACAGTGCAGTGTAAAATATTTAAATATTGTTCCAAAGGTCATGATGGCTGATTAAGATAACCGATATTGATTATTCAGTAAACAATGATGGTGAAAATGATTGTAAGCAATGTATCGTTTGTTCAAGTATCCACTGAATGACATACCACATGTTATTTATAGATTAGCAGTATATCTAGAAAATGAACAATACGTATATTTTAAAGAATGTTCTGAAGAAGAATTATGTAATAAAAATTTAAATACTACGTGAATGGCTTGGTTTCAACTGAATCAAACTGATATGGAAGCTAGACAGTATTTATACCCTGAGATTCATAATTTTTATGTTTTTAATGAAAAAAACCAAAACATATGGACCGCGATAAAAAAAACCACTACCAATTCATTGGCACGTAGTATCCTCCAAATTAATGGATGATTCCTATATGCATAGTGTCGATAACTCGAATTCGCTTGGGAAGGAAGTGGCGGGCAAAAGAAACTAAAAGGCTAGAAAATAAATGACACTCATTGGTCTTGATTAGGCATGGTAAATAAATATGTATATAAATGATATTGATCTATAATATTGAGGAACACAGAGGGCACCCTGTCACAATCACTGTTCACTTCACGTGCGCACCGAAGCGGTCCGTAGTCGATGCATCCGTCCTCGGCGAGAGCTGTGTGTAGACTGACTCGACGCGAGGCCAACCGTCGCGGCCTCGTGTTCTCTTCCCGCCAGATACCCGCGCGGTTACGCGCGCACAGCGCCACCGACGCAATAGAAAAATGCGGCTGACACATGGACTATCCCCCAACGGAAACGTGAAGCCTCGTGGTTGTCACAACATCCCGCCCACCTCATTCCTGGAACGAACCTGAAATAAAAGAACAAAACAAAACGCATACTGAAGAGGGGCAAGCAAACACAAACCTGAAACCAAGAAACGGTTCCGCCCACCATGAAGCCTTGAACTTCGGTTAAGCTTCGACCCTTACGGGGAGAATGGCCAACTTGGTTATGGGCCGATCATAGGTGCCGGAGGCAGTCTTTATCGTGGCAACTCGCACAAGACCATCTGGCCCTGGGTGAACGGCGATCACGCGACCCATTGGCCAGCGATCCCCATGAAGGAGAGAAGCATCCAAAATTAGGACGAGATCGTCCCTTCTAAGATTGGACAGTGGACGTGTCCACTTAGTTCGCTGCTGAAGAGTGTGCAGATACTCTCGGGACCATCGGGTCCAGAAGTGGTGATACATGGCCTGCACCAGCTGCCAGTGCCGAAGATGCTGGAAAGGTGTGCCAACATCGATGGGCTCAGGAATGGAAAGAAGAGAGGAACCTATGAGGAAGTGGCCAGGGGTTAAGATCTCCTGATCCTCGAGACCTCCAGATAACGGAGTGAGCGGACGCGAGTTCATCGCGCGTTCCACCTGTGTTGTCAAAGTTGTGAACTCCTTGTAGGTCAGAAGTTGGGCGCCAACAACGCGCTTGATATGAGACTTGGCAGATTTCACAGCTGCCTCCCATAAGCCGCCAAAATGTGGTGCTGAAGGAGGGATAAATTTCCAGCGGATACCCTCGTTCACTAAAAGATCTGCAACATACTGCCAATGAATACTAGCTTCCCTGAACATTGACCGCAAGGCGGCATCAGCTCCGTGGAAGGTTGTGGCGTTGTCGCTCCAGAGCTCCGCTGGCACATCCCGACGTCCTGCAAAGCGTCTGAGGGAGGCTAGGAAAGAGGCAGTCGTCAAATCACCCACAACCTCTAAGTGGACCGCCTTTGTTGCAAGGCACACAAAAAATGCCAGATACCCCTTTGACGATCGCACTCCCCTTCCTTTGGCCGATTTAATTTGAAAGGGACCAGCATAGTCAAGTCCGGTTCGCGAGAATGGCCGACTTGGGTGGACTCGTTCCTTTGGAAGACTGCCCATCGACTGAGTAGCCGGTCTTGCCATGGTCCTGATACAGTGGACGCAGCGACGAAGGCGAGCTCTGACCATTTGCCGTCCGCTAATGATCCACGCGCGTTTCAGGACACATGAGTACGTTAATGAATGGCCTCCATGAAGGCATGTCCTGTGAGCCCAGTCGATCACAAGCTCAGCCAATCGACTGTGCTTTGGGAGAATCACAGGATGCTTCTCTGCATAGATCAGTCGAGCCGCATCAAGACGTCCACCGACCTTGAGAGTGCCATCCTCGTCGAGAAATGGCATCAGGCTGCGCAGAGGGCTGCCTCTTGGCACACATCGCTCAGCTCGAAGAGCTCTAATGTCCTCGAGAAAGGTAGATTGCTGCGAGATGCGGACGCAGCATAAAAATGCAGCTTCGAGTTCTGTTGTTGTAAGAGGTTCACTCATACATCGTATTCCTTGCGGCTGTCGGAGTCTCAGAATACGCAAACAGCGAGCAATGACTCTTTCAAGGCGGATCAAGGAGGGGAAATGATCGATGAGATCATTCTGTTCTCGCTCGACCAGTGCCGCACAACAAGAAAGGCTTTCAGTTGATGATGGCAGATGTCGATGGCGAAGCTCGTCTTCGAGGGGGTCGATGATTTCCCCCAATGATGACGGCCAGATCAAGTCAGATTGAAGCATCCAGTGAGGGCCCTTCCACCAGAGAGGTTTATTCGCTAGTTGAGCCGGGGGCATTCCTCTCGAGGCGATATCAGCTGGATTTTCAGCCGATGGGACATGGCGTCAAATAGCAAAGGGGGCCTCGCGCTGAACTTCGGAGACGCGATTAGCGACGAAGACACTCCATCGAGAAGGATCCGTAGCCAACCAGGCTAAAACAACCTGTGAGTCGGACCAGGCATAAGCAAGAGGTTTAGGTTCCTCGAACTCCTCAATGACTCGATGAAGTAGCTGAGCCAGGAGGACTGCAGTGCAGAGTTCGAGACGTGGGATGGTCACCGTTTTCAAGGGGGCGACCTTGGCCTTGCTCAGAAGGAGATGAGATGTGTCCCTGCCAGGACGTACTACATAAACCGCTGCTGCGTATGCCATCTGACTGGCATCAGCAAAGCCATGAATGGTAATCATTTCTCCAGGCGATGTCCCAAGCCATCGAGGAATCCTGATGGTATTTAGATGGATGACATCAGCGACGAATGTTCGCCACTTCGATGTAAGCCCTGGTGGTAATGAGTCGTCCCAACCAAGCTTCGCCTTCCAGATATCCTGCATCAAACGTTTTGCTATGATGATAACTGGACTTAACCAGCCATTTGGATCGAATAGTCTGGCAATTGCGGCCAGAATCTGTCGTTTAGTAGTCGCAACCGAGCCACTAAAGTCGGGGGGTCTGAATCGGAATTCATCCGATGCAGGATCCCAAGACACTCCCAGAGCCTGCACTGGATCTCCTAGCTCAAAGTCGAACCAGGCTGGACGTAGGCGGTCTTCTTCTTTGATCCCTTCTAGCAAAGAAGGCTCATTGGCTGCGATCTTTTTTAAGGGAAAGCATCCCTCCTTCATGAAGGAAACAAGTTGATCTCGAAGATCGTTTGCAGCATCAATGTTGGGAGCTCCAGTGAGAATATCGTCAACATAGGTATCTCTTGATAATGCCTGAGCAGCTGCGGGATAACGGTGTCCCTCATCCAATGCGAGCTGTCGCATGGTCCGCAGGGCCAAATAAGGGGCACAGCACATTCCATACGTCAAGGTCTGTAGACGGTAATGCCGAGTAGTCGTGTCTTGCGGCCCACGCTAGACAATACGCTGCAGATTCTGATCCTCTTCAGCTACTAAGATCTGTCGGTACATCATCTTGATGTCTACGCAGATCACAAATTGATGCCGGCGCCAGCGAAGCAAGATGATGACCAGATCTGCTTGAAGTGATGGCCCTGGGCAAAGATGTTAATTTAGCGATCGCTTACCAGACCGGCGTGACGCATCAAAGACGACACGAAGCTTTCGACCTTGATCGGCTCGCTGCCAAACACCATGGTGAGGGATATAGCAGCTAGGACCAGAGCTTTTATTTAACTCACTCTCTTCGATCAATCGCATGTGTTGAAATCGCTCGTATTCGGCCATGAACTGCGTGTACTCCCTTTGGTAAGCCAAGTCACGTGCCATCTTACGATGGACACCGTTGAGTGACTGGTGTGCAGTTCTCAAGGTGTATCCCAGGGTCTGTGAAATGATAATTGTCCGCCGAGGTAGACGGACGACATATCGTCCATCGGGGAGACGACGATGCCCTTCCACAAAAAGACGCTCACACATCTGATTCTCAGGAGACAGTGGTATTGATCGAGGAGGCTCCTCCAGTTTCCAGAATCGTTGAAGAGCTTCTGCAAGCATAGAGTTGTCTTGATACATGGTGCACGAGCTGGTGCGTTGTAGTGAGAACTCTTCGACAGGGGTCGGTGATTGACACTGGGCAGTACCAGTGACTATCCATCCAAGCCGAGTTTCCTGCGCAATCGGATCACTGATGAGTCCTCGGTGAACCCCATTAAGAATGAGCGCACTGTATACATCTGCGCCGAGCAGCAATTCAACCTCAGCAGATTGGTGAAACGCAGGGTCCGCGAGAGAGAGACCCTGGAGACGTTTCCAACGTCCAGGATCGATGTTAACCCGCGGCGTTATGATCCTTAATCGTTTTAAGACGAGCGCTGTGACCTGAACCGATCGAGTTAGTCCCGTTGTTGTCAGCAGTCGGAAAGTGGAACATTTGGCAGCTAATCCGATATCACAACCACCCACTGCTGTAATGCGTGTGAGAGCATCCGAAAGTGGAAGATTGGCTCGTTGAATGAGTCTGAGCTCGACCAAGCTGACTTCTGATGCAGCATCGATCAAGGCTCGTGTTCTTATTAAGCATCCGGATGAGGATTCGATGCTTACTGAGGCGGTTGGAAGAAGCGCTAGTCATGCGTGCTTAGTGCCCTGTCCGTTCGGAACCATGGAATTGGAAGGCTCTGACAGCCTCTGTCTCTTTCTGTAGCCATCTTGTGTTGTCCTTCAGTACTCCGTTTTCTAGCCAAGCCATCGTGGAGGGCCTCATGATGAGCCGATGAGCAAGTTGGGCACGGCTTGCCTGAACGGCAATTTCCGGCCCAGTGACCAATTCGGAGACACTTAAAACAACCCTTTACCTTTCTGACAATCGCTATACGCTCCTGCGGTGTGCACTTAAGGAATCTGTTGCAGTAATTTAAGTGATGGTGTCCGTTACACTCAGGGCATTGATCCTGAGTTGCAGTGGCTAGACTTCTAACCGATCTCGGTGGTTTGAACGAGGTTGATCCTCTCTTAGGGGGTTGCAGCTCTGAGGATTGCAATGCCCGAATGCGACCACCAATGAACTCCGAGATGGTTTTGAGGGAAGGAAGGTCAGCTTGATCTCCAATGTGTTTCTCCCAATGCTTCCTAGTTATTGGATCCAGGCCGTGAGTGAGAAAGAAGACGATCCAATCCTCCCATTGATCGACGGGCATCTCGAGGGCCCGAAGAGATTCCTTCGCCTTTGTCACTCGGTCCAGAAGAGACTGCAGTTCGATCGCGGTTTCTTCTTTGAGGGGAGCTGGTCGAGCGAGCGATGCCATATGGTGATGGGTAAGGCGCCTTTTATGCTCGTATCGTTGAAAGAGAAGGTCCCATGCAGTCATATAGTTGGCTTCTGTAACAGGAAGTCCCTCCAACGCGGTTCTAGCTTCACCTTCTACCGAGGTCTTCAGAAAATGGAGTTTTTGAACTCCGCTCAGAGAAGGATGGAGGTGGATCATAGAGCGAAAGATGTCGCGGAACGTCTCTCAGTCCTGAAGTCGGCCGGAAAAGGTTGGGAGATGAATCTTTGGCAGGTGCGCTGCAATTGGAGGGGGGGCGGTAGATGATCCCTGCTGACCTGAATGACCGGCGGAAGGTTGGAGCTTGCTCTGGAGATCGTACAATGTCCCCATGGCTCGGGTATACAGCAACTCCATGGTGCTGTAGGAATCTTGTTCAAAATACTCGTGGTCCTGGGCTGCTGGTAGTTGGATTAATTCACTGTGGTTTCGCCGATAATCCTCCCAATACCTTTCCAGTAGATCTATGCGACTCCGAACGTAACCTGCGGAAAGGCGATCACGTCCCACTTTGAGGGTATTTTCAATGAAATTCGCAACAAGTTTCCCCAAGGACACCTGACGTAGTATTAGAACATCCATTTTGCAACGTGGTGAGTCGTGTGATACTGTTCGCTGTTACAAAGAGAGACCCACCAAGGGAAACACAAGATAACACACTTGAGTGAGGTCACTCACTCTGATTCACTATATGACGAGATCACTCGTAGAAAAGCGACTGAACAAGATCACTTGTCAGCGACGCGCAGCGAGATCACCCGCTCTGATCGCACGCAGACGAGATCACCCGTCCACGTATGTGACGTTCAAAACGCTCTGACTGAGAAACCCGATCACGGGCTCTCCCGAATAGAGCTGAAGAAACCCCGAGAATACACGACCCGATCACGGGTGCTCGGGTAACACTCTCACTTGTATAAGCGAACGTCACAAGCACGTGATGTTCATCGCCGTGTTACAAACGGCAAATTTTCACCTCTTCCCTCGCGATCCGGCTCGAAGGACCAATGTCGATAACTCGAATTCGCTTGGGAAGGAAGTGGCGGGCAAAAGAAACTAAAAGGCTAGAAAATAAATGACACTCATTGGTCTTGATCAGGCATGGTAAATAAATATGTATATAAATGATATTGATCTATAATATTGAGGAACACAGAGGGCACCCTGTCACAATCACTGTTCACTTCACGTGCGCACCGAAGCGGTCCGTAGTCGATGCATCCATCCTCGGCGAGAGCTGTGTGTAGACTGACTCGACGCGAGGTCAACCGTCGCGGCCTCGTGATCTCTTCCCGCCAGATACCCGTGCGGTTGCGCGCGCACAGCGCCACCGACGCAATAGAAAAATGCGGCTGACACATGGACTATGCCCCAACGGAAACGTGAAGCCTCGTGGTTGTCACAACACATAGTATATATTTTAAATATAAAATATGTTTATATTATATATTCATGTTTATTCATTATACTTTTTCTTTCAATGATTTAATAATTCATCAATATTTAAAAAAATGCATATTTTTTCTTATACTGAAATTATTTGTTATTTGACACTTATTTTATTTAAAAAAAAGTAATATTTTAAAATATAAATAATTAAAAAATTGCTATCTACTGTAACGGGGGTAATGTATGAGAGGGTATTAATCCCTCTCTGTGGTTCGCGGGGTAATATACGGGCGTACTCTGCGCTCTTCGTTGTAGAGTTACTTGCAGGTTGGAGCGGACGCAGCGGCACGGGCCACGGACAGGCGCGCCTGGCCTCTACTATAGAAAGCTTAGGCCGCTTTCTACTAGAGCCGGCGGCGCGCGCTGCCGCTGCTGCCAACTTCGGCGCACGAACTACCGGCGGCTAAATATGAACTAGCATTACCTGCCTCCGCCTGTGTTCCCTACGGTGTCCCGTGAGGGTAACCTGAGCGACTTGAACTTACAATTTCCCGTTGATGATGCTCCTCTAGGAGCTGATGCCTCCGACTAGCTACAGCTGCTGAAAAGGTAGAGCGCGGTATTCGGGAAGACAGGAAACGGTTACTCGCAAATAACGATCGCGTAACTCCAGTTATTTAAAAGAAAAGGCATGCCTTTATTAAATAGGTTAGATCGCACTAGGGGTGCGAAACCCGGACAAACTTTACAGGTCTACGCACAGGCTGAGACTTTCGCGGTGCCGGCTGGTCGCGCAGCCGGCATAACCTCTCCACGAGGCAGCGTGTGAAGCACACTCGTAACGCACGCACACGGGGCTGTTTGCCTGTTCGAAAGCGGTGTCGGGAAGTCGCGGAACACGATGCACTCGCGGGGCCTTTCGCACGCAAAACCTACGCGGTTATTTATCAAGATAAAGCGCACTTACGGTTGAGCTCTCTCTCTCTCTCTCTCTCTCTCTCTCTCTCTCTCTCTCTCTCTCTCTCTCTCTCTCTCTCTCTCTCTCTCTCTCTCTCTCTCCCTTCAAGCTTGAGGCGCGGGCCTCGCGGCGTCTAGTACTCCGCTGTCGGAGGCTCTTCTCTCGTGCTCCCTCTCTCGCTTTCCCTCTGCTAGGCCGGATGCCAACTGCAGCCGGCGTTGCGTTGGTGTGGATCGGGTGGCACGAGCGGAGGCGCGAAGGGCACGAGGCACTTGTTAGGCACGGCACCAGTGGAGCGACGGGAGCACGCGTGCACACTTGTTGAGCTCCGGGACGAAGATGTCCGCGGCGTCGCATAGTTGGGACGCGGACAAAAAAAGCTCCGAAATTCGTGCTCGAAAGTTTGAAGCATGAAAATATTCGCTCGAGCATAGGCATTTTAAAATGCCGTATCTCCCGGTATGATCCAAAACGATATATACATGTATATCAGGCGTATAGTGGGCATATATACAGCAACCGCATTTAAATGGCATTTCCGGGCAAAGCTACTTCATTACCATGAAGTAAGAGAGAAGGAGACGTAACTCCATGCGCTCCGGCGACCAAACAGTGAGCCGACTTTCCCGACAAAATTCGCCAAGTTCGCTCGGTGGAATAGCCTCCTCTAACTGGTTTCAGCGCCTCGTGCGGCGTCTGGCAAACTAATTGGCCTTCGCGTTTATCGCGCAGTCGATAAATGGGTACTTACTTATCACATGAAAATATAATGATACTACAAAAAGATCTATTTTCAGAAAATCGAAAGATATAAAGAATTATATAACAGAGATTTGGTAAAATACGAAAAATAAGCTGTATTCAAATCGCTATACCAAAAACAAAATCAAAAACCCAAATGGGAGCAGTCCTTATAAGCTACATTTAAAAATATATTTAAAACTTTCCCGATAGTGTAGTGGCGCGCTCGTTGGTCTATTATGCTAAAAGTCTGAGTTAAACCAAAGAATATAGGTATTAAAAATATCCTAATTTTAAAGTTATTTAAAAAAAATATTTATTATTTATTATTTATATATTGTATTTTTGTATAAATTCATTAATGTACTTCTTACAACCAAATATCCTTTATTAATATTAAAATCATGAAGTAAGATTCATGATTACAATTTCATAATTAAAATTTTAGTCAGCAGTTGGCTGGTAACTGCTCCTATTTGGATTTTTTAATTTTGTTTTTGGATTAGCGATCCGAATACAGCTTTTTCATGTCTGATGAAATCTCTGTTATAAAATTCTCAATTATAATTACATTTTTTATACCGATTTTCTGAAAAAAGATCTTTTAGTAGTATCATCATATTTTCATATGGTAAGTACCCATTTATCGATTGCGTGATAAACGCGTCGCGTAGACCATTTAGTTCCGCAGACGACGCGTGAAGCGCTGACACCAGTTAGGGGAGGCTATTCCGACCAGCGGACCTGGCGAATTTCGACGGGAATTTCAGCTCACTTATAGTACGTGGAGTTATGTCTCCTTCTCTCTTACTTCATGTTCATTACTCGATGTATATTCCATGATAAAAATATATTTAAGACACACACACATATACGTCATTAAATTATTAATATGAGTTACACCGATTTCTGTGTGTGTGTGTGTGTGTGTGTGTGTGTGTGTGTGTGTGTGTGTGTGTGTGTGTGTGTGTGTGTGTGCGCGTGTGTGTGTGTGTGTGTGTGTGTACATGGGAGCGTCCGCCAGAAACCAGCCAGCGGGCGCGCGGGACGCATTTTTCATGCAAAACACGCTCTGTTCAACTCACTCGTAATCATATTCTGAGTCTCTCAGAAAAAAACAACAGACACATATCGATAGATTTTTTCCTGCTCTTTCTAATGGTGCTATTGTTTTTACTCCGAAACTTTTTCTTCTGGTCGAAAATTCAAGTTGAAAGTTTAGAGACATTTTTCTCAAAATATATCATGTTTTTTTTTCAAAATGCATATGACCATTCGAAAGTACAAGTCTTAAGCTACAAAACCCTACATCACAAAAATTGTTTAACGATGATAATTTGTCGAAAAATGAAAAATGTTGCTTTTAAAATTACTCCCAAAAAACTGGAGTTCTCGTAAAGTTGCTAATTTTTCTAATTCATCCCGTTGGCTTGTAACAAAATGTTTGTCAGATAGTCAATCCCTTTTAGTTGATAAAAGGGGAAACCGAAAAATATCATGTGATACTGTAAACGAAGTAAAACTTTTATATCAAAATGACAATAATAGTAGAATCATGCCAGGTTATAAAGATAATAAGTGTATACGAAATGATGATGGCACAAAGACCTATGTTCAGAAACGACTTGTTTTGTACAATCTTAGAGAGTTATATTTAAAGTATAAACAACAGTATCCCGAATCAAAAATAGGATTCACTAAATTTGTCGAATGTCGCTCTAAATATTGTGTTTTAGCTGGTGCTAGTCGTACGCATTCAGTGTGTGTGTGCATTTATCATCAACACGTCAAACTCCTCTTAGCTGGTTTAAGAAATTCAGGAGTTTCTTTTGATAAAATGGATACTTACAAAGATTGTATAGCTGAAATAGTTTGTAAAACACCAACAGCGAAATGTTACTTAAATATGTGTCAAAATTGTCCTGGTATTGAACCTCTAAAAACGGAACTTGAACTATTTCTTGGAAGGTCTGGGGTTAATGAAATAAAATTTCAAATGTGGAAAACTACTGATAGATCAACATTGCAAACTGAAATTGTTTCTAGTTCTTTATTTACTGATATCTTTTTTCCTCTTTTACATAAACTCAAAACTCATTCTTTCATTTCCAAACAGCAGTCATCTTATTTTCAAATCTTACGAGAATCTTTAAGCAAAGGAGAATTTTTAATTTCCCTAGATTTTTCGGAAAACTATGCGTTCATTGCACAAGATGCGGCACAATCATTCCACTATAATAATAATAATCAATGTAGTTTGGCAACAATAGTTATTTACTACAAAGGTTCAGATTCTAAAATTGAACACAAAAGTATGGCGGTTTTTTCAGACAACTTAATTCACGATACTGTGGCAGTTTACCTAATTCAAGAAATTATAATCGATTACCTTAAAAAATCTTTTGACTTCGTTAAAAAAATCATTTACTTTACTGATGGAGCTGCACAACATTTTAAAAATAAATATAATTTTCAGAATCTTTTTCATCATTATGAAGATTTTTCCGTTGAAGCTGAATGGCACTTTCATGCGACTGCTCACGGAAAAAATGCATGTGATGGAATCGGTGCTTCTATAAAAAGTAATGCTAGGCAGCCAAGTTTGCGGAAAGTATCCGATAATTATATATTGACGCCGCCAGATCTTTACCAGTGGGCGACTAAATACTATGAAAATATTTTGTGCTTTTTTTCATCAAAAGATGAATATGCTAAGGCTACAGATAAATTAAGACAAAGGCTAGATTCAGCGAAAACAGTGCTTGGAACTCAATCGTTTCATTGTGTTAGATTATTAGCTAACACTAAAATGTTAGAACTAAAACGATTTTAAACATCCAAAGATTCTCAATTATATCCACCAGTTAAAAAAGCCGAACCCTCTAAAACTCGAATTAAGAAAAACATGAGTATCGTGAAAAGACCAATAAAAATAATCGCAAATAAAAATAAAAGAATTAAGATATAAATAAAAAATTAATATATTTAAAACGTAATATATGATGCACTGATAAAGCATTGTTTAATGCTTTTAAATAGGAAACAACGAAAATATGCACTACGTTTATAAAAGCACACTCGGGTCCAGCGCAAAAAGTTTACGCAGCCGCTCGCCGCTGTCTTTTTAATCTTATTACTTTTGAGCTCTACATTTCTCCAACTTGAAAATGTAGGGTTTTGTAGCTTATAACTTGTACTTTCGAATGGTGCTATGCATTTTGAAGAACAACATGTTATACTTTAAGAAAAATGGTTCTGAACTTTCCACTCGAATTTCCGATCAGAAGAAAGTGTTTAGGAGTAAAAAGAATAGCACCATTGGAAAGAGCAGAAAAAAATCTATCGATATATGTCTTTTGTTTTTTTCTGAGAGACTCAAAATACGATTACGAGCTCATTATACCAAGCCCGAGCGTGCGGCGCGTCCGAGCGCAGCGCAAAGAGCACGCGCGGCCACTCACCTCTGTCTTTTTAATCTTGTTACTTTTGAGCCCTTCATTTCTCAAATTTGAAAATTTAGGGTTTTGTAGCTTAAGACTTGTACTTTCGAATGGTTATATGCATTTTGAAAAAAAAACCTGATATACTTCGAGAAAAATGTCTCTGAACTTTCAACTTAAATTTTCGACCAGAAGAAAAAGTTTCGGAGTAAAAACAATAGCACCATTGGAAAGAGCAGGAAAAAATCTATCGATATATATCTTTTGTTTTTTTCTGGGAGACTCAGAATACGATTAGGAGCGAGTTGAACAGAGCGCGTTTTGCATGAAAAATGCGTCCCGCGCGCCCGCTGGCTGGTTTCTGGCGGACGCTCCCATATATATATATATGTATATATGTATATATGGGCTATTTCAGATCAACCGTGTGGACTGAAAATTTAAAGTGGCTGAAATCAGGTTTAATTTTTTCAAGAGAACAAAAAAATACAGAAACCAATTTTTGGCATGATATTTACAATTCAAAAGTTGTAAAGATGTTCAAGAGTTACAGGGACATCAAATTTTGAAAATTTTGAATTTTTTTGAAAATTTGCCAATTTCATGATTTTTTATCTCAAAAACTTGAAATATTTTGTAGTACATATATACTGGGAAAAAGTTTACAAATTCAAAGAATTGTTAAAAATTATTGTTTCTTCAATATAATTTTTTGTGTGTGTAAGTAATGCTTTTCTCGATCAGGCGGGGGTCATGTATGAAATAAAACACCTTATTTCATGTAAGTTTTTTTTAAAGCGACGTTTCGTTGACTGGTGTGTCAACCTCTTCAGGCTCTTAAAAGTTGTGTATGTTAACGCATGTTAACAAGTCGAACGACATTTCAGAAATCGAAAATTCGTCGAAATAATGTCGGTCGTTCGACTTGTTAACATGCGTTAACATACACAACTTTTAAGAGCCTGAAGAGGTTGACACACCAGTCAACGAAACGTCGCTTTAAAAAAAACTTACATGAAATAAGGTGTTTTATTTCATACATGGCCCCCGCCTGATCGTGAAAAGCATTACTTACACATATCAACCATGGAGGGTGAAAAAAACTTCAATTCAATAATTTTTTTTGGGTATCAATATTTTGAAATATAATATTCAATATGTGAAAAGGATCTATACGACCAGGTTGATTTCACCCAGTGAAGGGAAAAAATATTTGCTAAAATACTTCCTTTAAAATGCCATCTCGCCGAAGATAGTAAACGATCACTGAAAAAAATTATGTGGAATTAAAGCTGTAAAAACAGTGAAAATGGTGCTTTTTTCCACAGAACTTTTTTCAGTGATCGTCTACCATTCTTCGGCGAGGTGGCATTTCAAAGGTAATATTTTAGCAAATATTTTTTCCCTTCGCTGGGTGAAATCAACCTGGTCGTATAGATCCTTTTCACAGTTTGAATATGATACTTCAAAATATTGATACCCAAAAAAAATTATATTGATGAAACAATAATTTTTAACAATTCTTCTTTGAATTTGTAATCTTTTTCCCAGTATATATGTACTACAAAATATTTCAAGTTTTTGAGATAAAAAATCATGAAATTTGCAAATTTTCAAAAAAAATTCAACATTTTCAAAATTTGATGTCTATAACTTTTGAACATTTGCAAATATCATACCAAAAATTGGTTTCTGTGTTTTTTTTTGTTCTCTTGAACAAATTAAACCTGTTTTCAGCCACTTTAAATTTTCAGTCCACATGATTGACCTGAAATAGCCCATATATGGGAGCGTCCAGCAGAAACGGGCCACCGAGCGCGCGCGGTGCCTTTTTTCGCGTAAAAGGCGCTCTGTTTAACTCGTTCATAATCGTATGCTGCGTCTTTGAAAAAAAAACCAAGGACCTTCATCGATAGATTTTTTGCTGCTCTTTCCAATGGTGCCATTGTTTTTATTGCGAAACGCTTTCTTCCGGACGAAAACTCGAGTTAATATTGAAAGCTATTTTTCTCAAAGTATATCATGTTTTTTTTTCAAAATAAACTACACCATTGGAAAGTACAACTCTTAAGCTTCAAAACCCTATCTTGGAGAAGTTGGAGAAATAAAGGGTTTAAAAGTGACAACATGAAAAAGACAGCGCCGAGGGTCCGCGCGAGCCCCTCGCGCCCGTGCGTACGGCACGTTTAAGTGCACGCTCTATTCAATTCGCTAATAATCGTGTATCAAGTCTCTGAAAAAAGAACTAAGGACATATATCGATAGATTTTTTCCTGCTGTTTCCAATGGTGCTATTATTTTTATTCCGAAATGCTTCCGAAAGGTAATATTGTTATGCCAGTAAAAACAATCTATAAGGTTATTTTAAATTTCTGTTTGACTGCTTTCAGTGCGTTCATGGATATTTTATGTTTAATATATTATGTTTTTCAAATTTTGTTATATAAATGAACAAAGTTCATTGTAATATTATACTAACTGTTACAACTAGATCCACAAAATTATGTCCACGCATTGGCATTGTAAGTTACAAAACATTTTATATTTACAAAAAAGAAAGGGCGAAATAGCACATCGCGTGTATTAATCCGCCCTTGAGCATAGCGTAAAAAGTTCGGGCAGCCGCTGTCTTTTTGATCTTACTATTTTTGAACTTTTCATGTTTCAACTTAAAAATATAATATTTTATAGTTTAAGACTTGTAATTTGAAGAATATAATTCATTTTGAAGAAAAGACTGATATTTTATTGAAAAAATAGAGTTTAAACATTCAAATGGAATTTTCAACTAGAAGGAAGTATTTCGGAATAAAAATAATAGCACCATTGGAAAGAGCAGGAAAAAATCTATCGATATATGTCCTTAGTTCTTTTTTCAGAGACTTGGTACACGATTATTAGCGAATTGAATAGAGCGTGCACTTAAACGTGCCGTACGCACGGGTGCGAGGGGCTCGCGCGGACCCTCGACGCTGTCTTTTTCATGTTGTTACTTTTAAACCCTTTATTTGTTCAACTTCTCCAAGATAGGGTTTTGAAGCTTAAGAGTTGTACTTTCCAATGGTGTAGTTTATTTTGAAAAAAAAAAACATGATATACTTTGAGAAAAATGGCTTTCAATATTCAACTCGAGTTTTCATCCGGAAGAAAGTGTTTCGCAATAAAAACAATGGCACCATTGGAAAGAGCAGGAAAAAATCTATCGATATAGGTCCTTGGTTTTTTTTTCAAAGACGCAGCATACGATTATGAACGAGTTAAACACAGCGCCTTTTACGCGAAAAAAGGCACCGCGCGCGCTCGGTGGCCCGTTTCTGCTGGACGCTCCCATATACATATGTACACACACACACACACACACACACATACACAGACACACACATACACAGACACACACACACACACGCACGCACGCACGCACGACCGCACACACGCACGCACGCACGCACGCACGCACGCACACACGCACACACACACACACACACACATACACACACACACAGAAACCGATGCAACTCATATTAATAATTTAATGACGTATATATGTGTGTGTCTTAAATATATTTTTATCATGGAATATACATCGAGTAATGAAGTAGCTTTGCGCGGAAATGTCAAATGTCATTTAAATGCGGTTGCTGTATATATGCCCACTATACGCCTGATATACATGTATATATCGATTTAGATCATACCGGGGGATACGGCATTTTAAAATATAGGCTCGAGCGAATACTTTCATGCTTCAAACCTTTTTTTTTCATGCATTTTTCGAGGCAAGCACGAATTTCGGCGCTTTTTTGCCCGCGATCCCACTGTGCGTCGCTTCTCAAGCGGCGCGGCGGCTTCTTCCTCTTCTTCTCCGTTTGGCTCCCGTGCGAGCCGCGCGGCGCGCTATGAGTCGCGATACGTGCAAGCGCGCGAGATTCAAATCTCGCCACGCTGTATGTTTCTTTTTCTCGCGACTGTTTTCCCTTAATGCATGCGCCCGTTACATCCCCACCCAGATTTAGCGTACTCTGGACGTAATATCGGGGAAAAGAAAGACCACAGAAATAAGTAGGCGGATAACCATGTAGGTGAAGGTTCTTCCTTTTATTCATTAACCTATTCGGGGGTATATACACCTTATCGACACGTATCTGTACAAAATAATTGTCTCCAAAACAAAATATATACAAAATATTTTACAAAAAAAAAACATTTACAATCCATTCCGGCGCGTCAGGCCTTAAGTCAAGCTCGACCTCCCTGGGCTAGCCACGGGGAGGTGCGTTAGACTTCGGTGGGTGCCTGGCGGCGTCCGGCTCCTGGAGGCCTTGGTGCTGGTTGTTGACGGCGCTCCTGGGCTAGGCATAGCTACGCAGCCGCCATCTCCTCGTTACGGTGGGCTTTCTTCTTCTCGGTACCACGTGTCCTCGGTGTCCGTGGACCAGGACACCGCAGCCATCTCCGGGCCTTCCTCATCCTCGTACATCCGAGAAAGGACGTCGGCCACGTGGTTCCAGGCGCCTTTTCGATGTTCAATCGAAAACTTGTGGCCTTGCAACTCCAGCGCCCAGCGAGCGAGTCTGCTCGTGGGGTTTTTCATTTGACAGAGCCACCGCAGACTGCTGTGATCTGTCAGAACCTTAAACTCGTAGCCTTTGATGTAAGGACGAAACTTCTCTATCGCCCAGACAACAGCAAGGTATTCCCTTTCTCCGACGCTGTAGTCCTGCTCCGCCGGGGTCAGCACCCGGCTCGTGAACTCGATCACTTGCTCTTGAGTCTCTACTTCCTGTAGCAGCACCGCGCCAAGGCCTACATCGCTAGCATCCGTCTGCACGATGAAAAGGCCGTTGGGATCAGGGCGATGTAAGACCGGAGCGGTCATGATCATCGCCTTCAACAACTCGAAGGCGCTTTGCTGCTCGTGGAGTCACTCATACTTCTGGTTCTTCTTCGTCAGACTCGTAAGTGGCTCAGCAATCGTAGCATAGTTCGGAATAAACTTCCTATACCACGATGAGGTGCCCAGGAATAAACGCAGCTGGGCTCTATCTTGGCCGGGTTCGGCTTCGTGCCGTCCCGGTTAACCAAGAAGCCCAAATACGCTACCTCTCGCTTGCAAAAGACACATTTTTCTGCGTTGATAGTTAGTCCAGCGGCGACGAGCCTTTCCAACATCATTTTCAAGCTCTTCTTATGCTCCTCGAATGTTTCGGCGACTATGATGATGTCGTCGAGGTAGGCGTAGACGTAAGGCTCCAGCTCAGGTCCGAGCACTTGGTCGATGAGCCGCTGAAAAGTAGCCGGCGCGTTCGTCAGTCCGTACGGCATCCGCCGGAACTCGAACAGGCCCAGCCCCGGCACCGTGAAAGCGGTGATGGGCCGCGCCTCCTCCGCTAACGGTATCTGATGATACGCGCTCTTGAGGTCGAGCGTGGAAATAAACTTCGCATTCCTCAACTTCCGCAGAATATCCTGCATATTCGACAGAGGTTAGGCGTCGGGTTCGGTGACTGCATTCTCCTTCCGCAAGTTATTGAAGAACCGTCGTGTGCCGTCGCTCTTCGGCGTCACCACGACGGGGCTCGATCAACCACTCTTGGAGGGCTCAATGATACCTTGGTTGAGCATCTCGCAACCCTGGCGATGCATCTCCTCCTGCAACTTGTCCGACACTGGTTAGTGGCGCTGTTTGATGTGTCGAGCGTTTCCTACGTGAATCTCATGCTCCACGCCTTTGACGCGACCTAGTCCTGGCGGGAGCTTGCCTAGGACCTCGTCGACCATGACCTTCAGCTCCTCTCGCTGCAGGTCCGTAGCATCCTCGGACCCAATTGCCGCTACCGAGCTAGGATCAGGGGTCAAGCTGGCTACTTCCAGCTCGACCTAGGCTTCCGTCTCCTTACAGAATAGCCTATCCGTATCCGGGTCTAGTACGGCACTGAACGCTCGTACAAAATTGACTCCTAAGTAGCAGTCGGCATCCAAGTCCGGCATTATGACGACTCGGAGATTGCGAGTGAGGCCAGCTACTGTGATGGACACCATCACGTGGCCTAGCAAGGGGCTGCGGCTTCCATTCGCTGATCTTACCCCTCTTTTCTCGGACGCTACAATCTCCCGGTCCAGCGCTGTCGCTAGTTGGAGTCCGACAGAGCCCATCATCGTCATGGATGCTCCCGGATCCAACAGCGCACGGAGATTAAACTCGCCGATCTCAATTCGCAGCCACCACTTTGTCTCTGCGTCGGTCGGTTGCTTCGCCAAGGCCTCTCCCCGGCTCACAGCTGGCAAGGGCGCCGCTGACTCTTTCACGGCACGGCGGCTATCGCACGCGACCAAGGCAACTTCTGCTTTGGGGATCCCTTCGGGCAGGGGGCGATAGTGATCCCCTGTACTCACTCACTTTCCCGTTTCCCGCCCAGTTAGGGCAATAGCGCGCCATATAGCCGACAAGGCTGCATGAGGAGCAACTCAGCGGCGGCCTTGGCCCTTTTGGAGGGTTACCTCCGGGGCTTGCGGGGGGCGCGGAGCCGTTCGGGGGGCTCGTCGCCTTAGCCTCCTGCCTGGGGGCCTCCTTACCCCGCCTCGCCAAGATGGCTGGTTACCGCGCCCTCTGCGCGGTCCAGGGGACGTATTTCGCCCGCAACGCTCTCTTTCGGTGTTTCGCCGGTCGGAAAGACTCTGGTTCAGCACTCGCCGAAGCATCTCCTCCAAGCACTTCAGCTTGGCGTCCTTCTCGACTACCATGGCAGCCACTTTTCTTTCCTTCGTATCGCCTTTCGGTTTCCGTTGCGCGTCGACATTTGTAGGCGGCTTATACGCCATTTCAGGCAGCAACGCAGCTGTTGGCAGTGGTGGAGGTCAAAACGTCTTCGAGTTCTCCAGGGTTTGCTCCGCGTCCACTGCCAACTCCAGTAGTTCCTCTACTGTGCTGAAGTCCGTCCTACGAACCATCGCTTGCAGCTGCGGCCGTAAGTTTCGGTGCAGCTGATCCAGCTGTTGCTCTGGGCTGGGAGGCGGCGATATTTTCCTCAATATCGCGATGAGGCACGTGATATAATCTCTCACGACCTCATCTATCCCTTGGGTGCAGTTGTTGGCCTCAGCTATCAACCGCTGCTGGTACCTCTTCGTTGTTCAGTACCAGCGTCTCGCTGCAGTCACGAAATCTTGCCACGTGGCCCATTTCTCCTTCTCGTTACGGTACCACGTAGCCGCTGTGTCAGTAAACAGCTCTGACAGCTCTGACAGCGCCTCTTCTTCGGAGAGTTTCGCCAGGACCCGACAGTCCTCCAGCCTCGCCAGGAACACATCGATACTCTGGCTCTTCGCACCAGAGAATCGGATTTGCCACTTTTTGACAATTTAGCCTATATCTCACGAGTGGGATATACTCGAACTCGAGAAGTTCCCAGTCGCGCCTGGCGTTGAGTAGTTCGGCCAGCTCAGATCTCTCGCCGAACTTCGGCGGTCACCTCGCACCCACCCAGACTGTGTTTACTCCATATAACCAGCCTGACCATCACGCCGAGCTGGCGGTGGTGTAGGTGGGAAACCGGTCCATGCATCGTAGCCATGGACGGTGTACGTGTCTTCAAATTGCACGCTGTGACCTGGCCTGTGTTCCGCAATATGCGTGCTGGAAGCGGCTTGTAGCTGTTGGTTCAGAACCAAGTCCTCCAGTGACCTGACTTTCGCTATTAGCTCAACTAATAGCGAGCCGACTTCCCGCGGAATGCAGAACGCGTCGCTGTCCTCCACCGGCAGACGCAGCATCTCTCCGGGCTGCTCTTGCTGTTCGTCGCTCTGTTCTGCTTCATCTTCGTCGATCTGGTGCCGCCGGGGTTGTTGCATATTCGCCATGCGTTGCTCCTTCGCCTGTTGCGTCTCTACCGTGCGCTGCTCCTTCGCCTGTTTCGTATCTTCGTTATCCTTGTTGCTAGCTGTGGCGCTTGTGTATAGCGTGTGCTGGGTGTCGGACACAACCTCTGCCATCGTCCTAAGCAGTATTTCTAATACCCGCTCGCTCTTGAGCACGACGTCCAGTGGGTGTATATCCCAGCTGGATGTTTCCATGAATGAGCCGTCGTCTTCTGATAGGATTCTACGTAAGAGGTTTTCTCTTAATGCCATACGCCGAGCGATTACGTCGCCCGGCCCTTCAGGCTCCTCGAACTCTTGAGGTACATAGTTGCCCAGCACCCAGTGGCTTAGCCTGTCACCTTCAAAAACGCGGTGTCCTATCGCCTCAATTACAACTCGGACAGGTAGCTGTCGGTCTCACTTGGAGAGATCGACAACACTCAATCCTCCACGGCTGCTTGGATATCGTAAGACATCGCTCGGAGGTTGTGTGTGTGCAAGGGGATTATAATTTAAATATCCGAAACTCGAAAGTACTTTCGCACGGCCAGTTAGAATATTTTGTATACTCATAGGTAGTACCTTTAGTTACAACTTTTATTACTCGATAAGTCACTTATCGGCTGGGTGACTTTATCGCAGGAAATATTGGGCCCTATGGACAAAACGACTTGATTCATATTTGACTATAATAGTTATGGCTTGTATGTATTGCTTTTTTCAAATAAAATTTATATTTAACATGATATTTTTACGAAATCATACATTTTCTTTTAATGTAAAACAATGTTTCCAAAAACATACTTAACCATTACGGTCACAGAGAATCATATCAAATATGATGCCATTTGGTCCATTGAGTTCAAATATGTCCAGCGGTAAAGTCACCCAGCCTATATAAGTGTGGATTTTTTATAATAAATTATGGTATTAATTTATTTATATTATGACCAGTTCTATTTACAAATTAATAATGTGGAAGAGTTAAAATTATATGTTTAATCGTCGTCGTTAGTCGTAACTCCTAATACATGAAGCGCGAAAGCGCCGGTTGCCACACGTTGTTCCTTGTTCGATGATTACCACGCACACGTATAATTAGTCACTAGAGAGGGAGGAAGAGAGAGAGGCGCCTTCGGAAGTGCAGGTGTGCAGCAATCAGCGAGAGTTCGAACGTAAGTGAGTGGTCATTGTGGCTTCAACGTTAAGAAAGACCTGCTGCTGTCCGTGCTCGTGCTGTCATCCTCATCCCTGAGGTTATGTTCTCCAGGTTTATATCTAGTTAAGCCCTTACACTTTTATGTATTTTTGCTTCTGTCCTGTCTCATACAGTATTGCTCACAGTATAGCTTACAGTTTGTTAAAGGTTATGTTATAAATATAATATAATTGTTCTAAATTTACTACTGCATTTAGCAAACAAGCTGTAAGCTACATTTTAATGATCAAGTAGCATTTAGCAATAGTGCATGGGTTTCTTCTTTCATTGTAAATTTTTTAACAATAATTTGTATAGTGTTATATATAAAATACTTGCAAAGCATAAATAGAACATTAAGAAAAATTACAGCCCCAGCTACGCACATGTCAATCCTCTTTAATATGATTAATCATATAATTTTAACTCTTTTACATTATTAATTTATAAATAGAACTGGTCATAATGTAAATAAATTAATACCATAATTTATTATAATAATATAAAGCATTTCTTAAATCTTTTGATTTACAAATCGTTTTACAATTTATTTTATATTTCCTTTCTCTTGCTCACTTGTGTTTTTTCATGTTTGTGCTAGCGTGTGTGTGTGTTTGTATGTTTGCGTTGTCTCCTGACTAAATAAATTCAAATTTTCTATTTTCTTACAAAATTAAACTTAATAAACTTAATCTCTTATGTTATCCCTAACTCAGTGTATGCGTGTGTGTGTGTGTGTGTGTGTGTGTGTGTGTGTGTGTGTGTGTGTGTGTGTGTGTGTGTGTGTGTGGCTGTGTGTGTGTTGCCTGTTTGTGTCTGTGTTATTCTTCTCTCTTCTCTCCTATTTTTCTTCTCCAATTACTGCCCCTTCTTCTCCAGTTCGTGTCTTTCTCTCCCCCTCGTTTCCACCCGGTTCCTCCGTTGCTCTATTTTCTCTCTCTCCTCTCCTCCTTTCTTCTCTCTCCAGTCTCTCCAGCCTTTCTCTTTCTCTCTCTTCCCACCTTTTCTTTCCCTCTTCCGTTCCGGAGAAGCTCATCTATGGTGAAGATCTCTTCTCTGTTCACTCTGTCTCTACGGTGCCACAGATAGTCTCTTACAAATTCTTCTTTAAATACAATCCATTGTATTCCTTCCTGCTCTTTATCCATTTTTTTTACTTCAAACTCTACCTCTCCGATCTGTCGTGCCACCCACTTGTCCATTCTCTCCTCCTTCCTCCAATTTCTCCCATTCTTCAAAACTAGAGTTTTCTTCCTGTCTACTTCTTCCCATCTCACCACGTTCTTTTCTCCTCTTATTTTCTCCATTTCTTCTCTCATTTTCTTCATGCTGATTTTCAATCTACAGTTTTCTTCTTGCAATTCCTGTGTCTTCCTTTCCAACTCCGTTATCATTTCTTTTAATTTCCTTTCTTCTACACGTCTCCTCTCTATCTCTCCTTCAATTCTCTTTTCCAATACTTCTATCCTCTCCATTTTCTTACTACTCCTTCCTCTCACTTAACCTCCAAACTTCCACGTGCTTTCTCTGCTCTCTACCTTCTTTCTCAGCTTTCTTTCTTTGTCTGACTACTCTATCTCGTCTCGGATGTCTTTCTGTGTACCTCTCTTTCCTTTAGGGTCATTCTACCTTCCTTCCTTCTATAATTCACTCTACAGGCTTAGGATCTGTCTACACTGTTGTCACCTCTTTTTCACCTGTTCTAACTTACGGAGCTTCTCTCCTTTTCTTTCTCTTCCTGTCTTTTCCTGATCCATCTTATTTGGTGCAGTGTTGCTAAATTCTCTACCTTCCCGTGCAATCTATCTTCCCATCTCTTTCCTTCCTTTTTTGTATATATGCATTTTTCAAAAATGTGTTCCAGGGTCTCTTCTTCTCTTTTGCACAGTCTACACAGTTTTTCTTCTTTCTTCATCGTATCTGCTGCTCCTATTCTCTCCTCCCATCCTGAATCTTCCTGTAATTTCCAGCTCCCCTTTTTTGTTCTTTCTATTATTTCCTAAGTATTCCGGTACTTCCTCAGTCATTATTACTCTTTTCACCTCCTTCGCGTACCTCGACTCTTCTATTTGCGTTCTGTTTTCTTGCCTCTCTATGTCCATTCCTCTCTGCCACATCTCCCACCATATTTCCTCTCCTTCTTCCAGCCTCCTTTCTACCTCTAACCTTGACCAGCCTCTCTTTTCAAAGAATTTTCTTCTACTCTCCTCTTGATCCCTTTTATTTCCTTTCTTCTTTATCAATTCCCAACATTCTCTCCCAATTGATCCCTCTTCCGCCTCTACCAATTTCTTCTCAAACTTCGTCGCCATTTTCCCTGTTGTCAATGCCATCTTGTGTCTCCTTGTCTCTTCATGTTTCTACTTTCAGTACCGATTTGTGATATTTATCCTGTATTCTCTTTACTTCTTTCCATTCCTTCCATCCCCACACTTCTGCTCCATAGCACATAATGCTTCTCACTAATGCGTCGAATATTCGCATTCTTTTTCCCCAATCTTCTTTAAATTTTCTCTCTCCTAGACTCCATATCTTTCCTAGCACTGCGTTTGCCTTTCCAGTTACATATCTTACGTATTTTCCATCTCCATTATCACTCTGCAGTTTGTATCCCAAGTACATTGCTTCTTTCACCTCTTCTATTTCTTCTTCTTTCCACCTGAACACCGTCACCTGTCTCCTGCCTCCTTTTTTTCTGAACTCCATTACTTTCGACTTCTCTACATTCAGTTCCAGACCTTTCTTTTCTATGTACTTCCTAAACCTTTTTATCATCTCTCTCATTCCTGTTTCATTGTTTGCTAATAATATCACGTCGTCCGCGTATGACAGTGAGAACATTTTCTTCCTCCCTAGCCTCACTCCTCTTTCTTGTGTCTTCCTCAACTCATTTTCCACATCCGCGAAGGCAATATTGAATAGGGTTGGACTGAGTGGGCACCCCTGCCTCAGTCATTTTTCTGTCCTGAATGCTCCTACTACCTTTTTCCCTATCTCTACTACACATCTCGTATCTTCATATATCTCCTTTATCCTTTCCCTCAGCCCTTCTTCTATTCCCATCTCTTCCATCTTCTTCCAGATTTCTTCCCTTTTTATTTTATCAAAGGCTGCCTTTATATCTGCCAGGAATCCCCAGACTTTCCCTTTATCTCTCATTATCTCTCCTCCTATCGTCTTCTTTAGTGTATATATGGCGTCCATCGTTCTTCTCCTTTTCCTGAAGCCAAATTGCGTGTCATCCAGCTTGCCTTCTCTTTCCAATTGCTCGTCTAACCTATTTCTTAAGACTTCCGCGTATATTTTGTATCCTGTGTCCATTATTGTAATTCCTCTATAATTTCCTACCTCCTCCTTCTTTCCTTTCATATATATTGGTTTGATTTTTCCCGTTTCCACTCTTCCGGCAACCGTCCCTCTTTCCACACCTTGTTTAGACAATACCTAAGCTCCTCTTTTACTTGTCCAATTCCTTCTATCCACGCCTCATTTGGTATTCCATCTATTCCCACTGCTTTTCTCCTTCTCATTTTTTTAATAGCCTTCATTATTTCTTCCTCTTTTATTTCTCCTTCCAGTATTCTCCTTCTTTCACTTATCTCCTCTCTTTCTATCTCTGTTCCTTCTAACTGTGTCCTAAAGTATTCCAGCCATTTCCCTCCTTCTATACCTTCCCCTAGCTGAGCCCTTTCCTTCCTTCCCTCATTCACTGCTTTCCAGAAGTTCTTTTCACTCCTATCCTTCTCTATGTCTTCCAGTATTTTTTCGTTCCATTCATTCTTCTTCTTCTCTATCCAGTTTCTGTATGTCTTCCTCTCCTTTCTATATTCTCCAACTTCCATCGTGCCCCTCTTACATCTCCTCAGCTTTTCCTTCAACTGTACCTTCCTCTCGTGACACGACTTGTCCCACCATTTCTCTCTCTTTTATCCGTCTCTTCTTATCTCTTTCCATTGTATTGCCTCTTGTATTTTCCTTTTCAGTTCTGTCCAGTTTTTGCTTTCACTCTCTCTTTCTAGTTTTACTTTGAACTCCGTTACCGCTTTCTCCATCCAGTCCATTGCCTTCTCTCGTTGATTCTCCTCCTGTCTACTGAATTCTTTATTTAATCTCACTATCAGCGGTTGGTAGTCTGACTCCGTATTCCGTTTCTCCCCCATTCAAAATATGCATTCCCAAATCCCTTATTTTTTCTAACATCTCCTCCCCTTCTCTGTTTTTTTATCCTATCTTTGCTTGTTCTCTGTACGTTATATCCGCCTAATCTTCCCCCTTCTTCTGCCGTTCTAGCATTGAAATCTCCTCCTATTATGATTGGTATCCCTTTGTACTTTTCCGTCTCTTCTTCTATCCAGCTCCAGTTTTCCCTACAAGCCATAACTATTATAGTCAAATATCAATCAAGTCATTTTGTCCATACGGCTCAATATTTCCTGCGATAAAGTCACCCAGCCGATAAGTGACTTATCGAGTAATAAAAGTTGTAACTAAAGGTACTACCTATGAGTATATAAAATATTCTATGTAATTACAAAATTTTGTATGCTTATAGGTACTTAGTATCTTTAGCTACAATTTACACACAATCAAGGTTGATTTTGGTTTTTTCGTATAAGTTATCTACAATATTATTTAGTTCATTGGGTCCAAATATATTTCCTACGCTAAGGCCACCCAAGTCTTAAATCTATCAACGAGCAATTAAATTCTGGATCTCAAAGGAGATGTGCCTATAATTACAGCCTAAAGACTGTACCTATAAGTATACAATATTTACTAAATAACAAAATTAATAAATATATTAAAAAAATTTTTAAATATACCTCACAGTACAACAGTGAGTGGTGGCGAAAAAACTTCAATTATAATAAATAATAATGAATGTACAAACAATTTATTTAAAAATCGATTACAATTAATAAACTAGTAAAGCCATCCATATTTAAATACTCTTTCATATGTAATAGTACATTACGATACTAGTGGCATAAGTTGCACTTTACGGCACGGCGTGTATAAGCGCCCGAGCGTAGCGAGTGCCAACGCCGTGCCATAAAGAATGACTTATGACACGTGTATCGTACATTATTTTATAGCACTGACTGCATAAATCAGCCATGTCACGCCTATTTGTGCCATTAGCAGTTCATTTTTGCACCGTGCAGTATCGCCCGAGCGATAGCGAGGGTGATAAGCACGATGCAAAAATGGACTACTTATGTCACGGATAGGCGTGACATAAATGCGGATTTATGCCACGCAGTACTATAAAGTGCTTTTATAAGTATATGTGAATTCACCAAGACTAGCGAGGACTCAAATTTTGTAAGATACTTTTTACTTTATTTTGTTATATGAGATTTGGCGTAAAATTTTAGCTGAGTTCTGTCAACGGGGACATCATCGCCAAGACGTCGCCTCCTCGCGCTGTCGCCGTCGCTATCATGACTGTTCTTGATAGCTGCTAATATCGAGTACACGTGGGCGCGCTCGGCGCCGGCCTCGTGTGATTTTGCTATCGCGGGTCGGCATCGAGTGGGTGAGCACTAGACTCGTTGACCACCGTTTCTCCTTTCTCTACATTGGCAGAGGTATAAAGTTATGAAATGTCAGTGTTCCTTCATACTAGAGTACAAGTACAAGTACAAGTTATTGTTATATAACTTACAGTGAAGGAGGAAACTTAGCAGTAAATTTAAAACAAAATAATATTTATTACAGACATGGAGAAAAATATATTATTTTTTATAATAGCGCTGGGACACGCTCGACATATGAGATTTTTACTATTTGAAATAGTACTTTTTATGACTGCTGAAAAATAATAAAAATTACTATTTCAAGTAGTAAAATTTGCTACAAAAATAATAAAAATTAGTATTTAAAAAGAAAAATTTGCTACGAATATCATAAAAATTACTGTTTCAAACAGTAAAAATCCCCCATGTCGAGTGTGTCCCAGCGCTATAAAATAATAAATTTTCTTATAAACACAGTGATGTTTACAAATAAATTTTTCTCTGTGTGGATTTTTTCCTAATTCAATGGTATGTGATCATAATTATCACTTGTTAATATCACTTGCAAACCATACATATCAAATCATGAAAAGGACAGTTTGGATAATTTCAACTCAGGCATCGTTCATGTCAACACGCTAGTACTTATAGTGTGTATGGGTGATCTGGGGTACGCCAATAGTATTTAAACCATGTAAATAACGGCTCAAATATATATTTGAATATATTTTAAGTAGAAAAGTTCTTTTTAGTTTTAAATAGTAAAATTATGTATATAAATATATCTTTTTCAATATACCTATGTTCCCTATTGAAAAATATCGCGCGATTATCGTGCGATGAATCGCGCGATTAATCGCGCGACTAATCGCGCGATGATCGTGCCAGTTTATCGACCATTTTCTGGCGCGATAATCGTGCGATAATCGCGCGAGTTAACCGAAATTCAACATTAAAAAATAAGTTTTATTTCCACAACTGTGTACGTGCTTGCGTAATTGACAAACATTATGACTGTAAATGTATTAGTGTGTAACTACAGTGTTAATGTACACCCGAGGGAAGTTAATTCTTTCCGAACGTGCCGGGTGAATTCAAAATCTTGCAATCCCATTGGACTATTGAAGTGTTATTAATCGCGGGATTAATCGGAAAATTTTTATAAAAACAATTACACCAAAAATATGTATAAAAATTACTTTTAATAAGAACGAATTACTTCAAAAGTTATAGTTTATAATGAAAAAAATTTAGCTGATTGTAGCTGGACATCATGCCAAAACGTCACCTGATTATCAAGTGATTAGCACCTAAAAATCATGTTGATATTATCTCTTAAATAACATGGTTTTTACATTTTGCTATGAAAAATCGAGTTTTTCTCGCAGTCAAAGCAATTAATTAAATTTTTAAACTTTTATCTATGATTAACATATGTATTAAAACCATGACCACATAAAAATATTTCATAAGTTCTTACGTAAGAACTTACGTAAGCTCTCATCACTCGGTGTGCGAATAAGTAAATTAAAAATTAAAAAATAAAGACATGTAACATACCTGTATATTGGAATAATATTATCATAAATGATATTGTTCTTAATGTGGAGAAATGATAAATGATGTTTAATGAGCAACGTGCTCGCGCAACTCGACACCGACCCGTGATATAGCAAATTTACACGAGGCCGGAGCCGAGCGCGCCCACATGTACTCGATATTAGCTGCTACCATGAACAGTTGCGATGACGTCGGCCACAGTGCCAGGAGGCGATATCTTGGCGATGATATTGCTATTAAAAGAACAGAGAAGATACTTCACGTGGGGTCAGCAGATCAAATTTTAGAATCGTTAAGGCTTTGTGAGTTATAACTATAATAATTTTTATTCAACAAAAATGTTTCTGATTCTTTATTAAAAACTATTTAAAATGTGCCCAGGAACAATATTGGTAAACCCTCTTGAAAAGAATTCTATACTTTTTAAATATCAATAGAAACCAATAATTGGTATTTTTGTCAACCCGCTGAATTTCAGATCATAATATTATTCATATATCTCATGTTATGGATCTTGCCGCTGAAGTTTCTCAAAGCATGAAAAATCCATTAAACATCTATTTTCAACAATATTTTCAACAGACTTATAAGTAATAGCACTTATATTTACTTTTCTAAATTTCCAATGGGAGCCGTTTACACTGTTAATAAACTCTCTTTGTAATCTTCATATCTATTCCAAATTCAATTTCATAAGTAATCTATTATTATATGTGCAAAAGCCAAAAGTAAAGTAATATGTAAAAAAGTTGCGATCAAAGTAGTCGAAAAACGATTTAGCAATTGTATACTCCAATGCGCAGACAAATACTTCTTACTCATTAATTTTCAAATACAATATGGTGTTGTTAGTAAGTCTTCGCTTCATGTGAAATTTCATAAATTATGTAAATTACAATCTTATAAATCATTAAGATCCATAATCCAATTATTTAATTGTAATTTACACTGAATAGTTTATGAAATTTCATGATGCGAAGGTTTAATAAGAAAACCATATTTTACTTGAAAATTATTGAGTAAGAAGTTCTTGTCTGGGCATTGGAATATACAATTGCTAAATTATTTTTCAACTACGTTGATTGCAACTTTTTTACATAGTAATTTACTTTTAGCTTTCGCACACATAATAATAGATTACTTATAAAATTCTGTTTCGAGTAGATATCAAGAATACATGTAGAGTTTATTAACAGTGTAAGCCGCTTCCATTGAAAATGTAGGAAAGTAAATATAAATTATATTACTTACAAGCCTTTCAAAAATATTGTTGAAAATAGATATTTAATGTATTTTTCATTTTATGACAATATTCAGCAACAAAATCCTCAAACTTTGCAAATGGATCATAAAATAAATATAAACATATTCTACAAATAAAAAGCAAATTTTTTCCTAATGCTACAAATTACAAGCCACATTTTTAGTCAAAGCTAAAAGTAAATTAGTATAAAAAAGTTGCAATCAAAGTAGTTGAAAAACAATTTAGCAATTGTATACTCCATTACGCAGACAAATATTTCTTACTCAATAATTTTCAAATAAAATATGGTGCTCTTATTAAGCATTCGCTTCATGTGAAAATTCATAAATTATGTAATTTACAATCTTACAAATCATTAAGATCCATAAGTCAATTATTTAATTGTAGTTTACACTGAAAAGTTTATCAAATTTCATGATGCGAAGGTTTAGTAAGAAAACCATATTTTATTTGAAAATTATTGAGTAAGAAGTTCTGGTATGGGTATTGGAATATACAATTGCTAAATTATTTTTCAACTACTTTGATTGCAGCTTTTTTACATAGTAATTTACTTTTAGCTTCGGCACACATAATAATAGATTATTTATAAAATTCTGTTTCGAATAGATATCAAGAATACTTGTAGAGTTTATTAACAGTGTAAGCGGCTTCCATTGAAAATGTAGGAAAGTAAATATAAATTTTATTACTTACAAGCCTTTCAAAAATATTGTTGAAAATAGATATTTAATGTATTTTTCATTTTATGACAATATTCAGCAACAAAATCCTCAATCTTTGCAAATAGATCATAAAATAAATATAAACATATTCTACAAATAAAAAGCAAATTTTTTCCTAATGCCACATTTTTTGCCAAAGCTAAAAGTAAATTACTGTAAAAAAGTTGCAATCAAAGTAGTTGAAAAACAATTTAGCAGTTGTATACTCCATTACACAGACAAATATTTCTTACTCAATAATTTTCAAATAAAATGTGGTGCTCTTATTAAGCCCTCGCTTCATGTGAAAATTCATAAATTATGTAATTTACAATCTTACAAATCATTAAGATCCATAAGACAATTATTTAATTGTAGTTTACACTAAAAAGTTTATCAAATTTCATGATGCGAAGGTTTAGTAAGAAAACCATATTTTATTTGAAAATTATTGAGAAAAAGTTCTTGTGTGGGTATTAGAATATACAATTGCTAAATTGTTTTTCAACTACTTTGATTGCAACTTTTTTACATAGTAATTTACTTTTAGCTTTCGCACACATAATAATAGATATTACTTATAAGATTCAGGTTTGAGTAGATATCAAGAATACATATAGAGTTTATTAACAGTGTAAGCCGCTGAATAAGTTAAAATTCATGTATGTAAATTCTGATATTACTAGCTTACATGTTATACGTTCAAAATAAGCAATGAAGGGGCCAACCCGTTACCACACCACATCCACTGAAAGCGAAGGCCAGATCGAGGCACGTATTGGTACTTAGTAGCACTACATACTGTTGAGAACATCCTCAGCCTGATGGTTGAGAATCATTCATCTCTTCTGCTGATTCAGATACCTCCAACAAGAGAAAAGTACAAACAGCCCACCCACCCATTAAAAAGGTTGGGAGTGAGAAAGAACTTACATAGTCTATGCTTTACCGCCGACTCCGCTGTCTTACTGTCTGAGAGGAGTCACCACCAAACGATGGACGTGAAGAAGGAACCAATTTACCCACCAGGACACCGTACTGCAGCAGCCGCTATCATCGTTGCGAATGCCGAACAAGACACGTGCACGGCAGCGTCGGACAGCCTTTTTACGGACGAGACGATTATATCCCAAGCGGCCGGGAGCGCCAACAGCTGACTGAATTGTTTGTATAGGTAGACCAACGTCCGACGCTGCCGTACACGTGTCTTGTTCGACATTCGCAACGATATGACAGCGGCTGCTGCAGTACGGTGTCCTGGTGGGTGTTGGTTCATTCTTCGCGTCCATCGTTCGGTGGTGATTCATCTGAGACAATAAAACAACGCAGTCGGCGGTAAAGCATAGATTCTGTAAGTTCTTTCTCACTCCTAACCGAAACAGAATTTTATAAATAATCTATTATTATGTGTGCCGAAGCTAAAAGTAAATTACTATGTAAAAAAGTTGCAATCAAAGTAGTTGAAAAATAATTTAGCCATTTATATTCCAATACCCAGACCAGAACTTCTTACTCAATAATTTTCAAATAAAATATGGTTTTCTTACTAAACCTTCGCATCATGAAATTTGATAAACTTTTTAGTGTAAACTACAATTAAATAATTGACTTATGGATCTTAATGATTTGTAAGATTGTAAATTACATAATTTATGAATTTTCACATGAAGCGAATGCTTAATAAGAGCACCATATTTTATTTGAAAATTATTGAGTAAGAAATATTTGTCTGCGTAATGGAGTATACAATTGCTAAATTGTTTTTCAACTACTTTGATTGCAACTTTTTTATACTAATTTACTTTTAGCTTTGGCTAAAAATGTGGCTTGTAATTTGTAGCATTGGGAAAAAATTTGCTTTTTATTTGTAGAATATGTTTATATTTATTTTATGATCCATTTGCATAGTTTGAGGATTTTGTTGCTGAATATTGTCATAAAATGAAAAATACATTAAATATCTATTTTCAATAATATTTTTGTAAGGCTTGTAAGTAATAAAATTTATATTTACTTTCCTACATTTTCAATGGAAGCCGCTTACACTGTTAATAAACTCTACATGTATTCTTGATATCTACTCGAAACAGAATTTTATAAGTAATCTATTATTATGTGTGCCAAAGCTAAAAGTAAATTACTATGTAAAAAAGTTGCAAACAACGTAGTTGAAAAATAATTTAGCAATTGTATATTTCAATGCCCAGACAAGAACTTCTTACTCAATAATTTTCAAGTAAAATATGGTTTTCTTATTAAACCTTCGCATCATGAAATTTCATAAACTATTCAGTGTAAATTACAATTAAATAATTGGATTATGGATCTTAATGATTTATAAGATTGTAATTTACATAATTTATGAAATTTCACATGAAGCGAAGACTTACTAAGAACACCATATTGTATTTGAAAATTAATGAGTAAGAAGTATTTGTCTGCGCATTGGAGTATACAATTGCTAAATCGTTTTTCAACTACTTTGATTGCAACTTTTTTACATATTAATTTACATTTGGCTTTTGCACATATAATAATAGATTACTTATGAAATTGAATTTGGAATAGATATGAAGATTAGAAAGAGAGTTTATTAACAGTGTAAATGGCTCCCATTGGAAATTTAGGAAAGTAAATATAAGTGTTATTACTTATAAGTCTGTTGAAAATATTGTTGAAAATAGATGTTTAATGGATTTTTCATGCTTTGAGCAACTTTAGCGGCAAGATCCATAACATGAGATATATGAATAATATTATGATCTGAAATCCAGCGGGTTGACAAAAATACCAATTATTGGTTTATATTGATATTTAAAAAATATAGAATTCTTTTCAAGACGGTTTACCAATATTGTTCCTGCACACATTTTAAATAGTTTGTAATAAAGAATCAGAAACATTTTTGTTGAATAAAAATTATTATAGTTATAACTCACAAAGCCTAAAGGATTCAAAAATTTGATCTGCTGACCCCATGTGAAATATCTTCTCTGTTCTTTTAATATCAATATCATCGTCAAGATTTCGCCTCCTCGTAGTGTGGCCGACGTCGTCGCAACTGTTCATGGTAGCAGCTAATATCGAAGTACACGTGGGCGCGCTCGGCTCCGACCTCGTGTAAATTTGCTATATCACGGGTCGGTGTCGAGTAGCGCGAGCACGTGGCTCATTAAACATCATTTATCCTTTCTCCACATTAAGAACAATATCATTTATGATAATATTATTCCAATATACATGTATGTTACATGTCTTTATTTTTTAATTTTTAATTTACTTATTCGCACACCGAGTGATGAGAGCTTACGTAAGTTCTCACGTAAGAACTTACGAAATATTTTTATGTGGGCATGGTTATAATACATATGTTAATCATAGATAAAAGTTTAAAAATTTAATTAATTGCTTTGACTGCGAGAAAAACTCGATTTTTCATAGCAAAATGTAAAACCAATGTTATTTAAGAGATAATATCAACATGATTTTTAGGTGCTAATCACCTGATAATCAGGTGACGTTTTGGCATGATGTCCAGCTGAAATCAGCTAAATTTTTTCAGTATAATCTATAACTTTTGAAAGTAATTTGTTCTTATTAAAAGTAATTTTTATACATATTTTTGGTGTAATTGTTTTTATAAAAATTTTCCGATTAATCGCGCGATTAATAACACTTGAATAGTCCAATGGGATTCCAAGATTTTGAATTCACCCGGCACGTTCGGAAAGAATTAACTTCCCTCGGGTGTACATTAACACTGAAGTTACGCACTGATACATTTACAGTCATAATGTTTGTCAATTACGCAAGCACGTACACAGCTGTGGAAATAAAACTTATTTTTTAATGTTGAATTTCGATTAACTCGCGCGATTATCGCACGATTATCGCGCCAGAAAATGGTCGATAAACTGGCACGATCATCGCGCGATTATTCGCGCGATTATTCGCGCGATTATTCGCGCGATTTATCGCACGATAATCGCGCGATATTTTTCAATAGGGTTAAACAGATATGATCTGTAAATTTTGTTATTATTAGCATAAAATGAAATTAACAATCCAATACATATTAATACATTGATTTACAGCTAAAAAATATGGCCAAATCGAGAATAAAATATAGCTATATTTGTAGCTAAAAAATATAGCTATATTTTCACCTTTCAATCTACCTACATTTCCATTTAATAATAAATTTATAGGTGTATTTACAAGTGAAAAATTAACTAAATTTTTACCTATTAGTAGCTGGAAATTTCCATGCCACTAAATATATAACTGGATTTCCAGTTATTCAGAGGTGGATTTTAGCTAAATTTCCAGTTGTTAACAGGTGGATTTACAGTTAAAAATTTTAGCTAAATTTCCAGTTGTTAACAGGTGGATTTACAGTTAAAAATTTTAGCTAAATTTCCAGTTGTGAATAGGTCGTAATCGTTTACTTAGATTTACAGCTAAAAATTTAACTAAATTTTCAGATGAAAAATGTAACTAAATATCCAACGAAATACAGCTGTATTTCAGATCGATATAGCTACATTTTTGAGCTGTTATTTTAGCTATTTTTTTTAGCTGTTTTTTTTTAACAGGGCGGGCACTTTCTGATATAAGTGTACACATTCGCATATGTACACTTGTTGATAGACTAATTCTTGTAGAACGCGCCTGATAAATTTAAAAATTCTGCAATCGCATTTAAAGTTAATGGCTACACTTGAATTGTCCAATAGGATTGCAGGATTTTAAAATTCAGTAAGCACGTTCTACGAGAATCAATGTCTATCGAGTGTCCATACAGTCACATACTCACAGGTACATTAACACTGCAGTTACGCACTGATACATTTACAGTCATAATGTTTGTCAATTATGCAAGCACGTACACAGCTGTCAAAATAAAACTTATTTTTTAATGTTGAATTTCGGCTAACTCGCGCGATTATCGCGCGATTATCGCGCCAGAGAATGGTCGATAAACTGGCACGATCATCGCACGATATTTTTCAATAGGGCATATATCACGTTCTGCTGGAGGTATACCTTCATCGCCAAGGCTATGGCTACTTCGTTACATATTGCATAGTTGTATCTATTTTTATCCAAATTTGAGTTTCGAGTTATATGCATTTTATACGATTTTGCATAAATATTAAATTCTGTGAGAATGTTATCTAATTCCTGTAACAGTTTCATTGAACACAAAACATTAGATTGATATCATTAAAAATATTGCTTATGTCGACTGCTACTTACTATCAACTGATGAGAATTTGTCCATCAGGCTTACAGTCTTATAAATTAAATTAAAATAATTCATCTTTATGTCAGTCAGATTGCCCTTGTTTATTATCACGCCCGCTAAATCTGAAATAAAAACTTAATTGAAATCTGGAAAAAAACTTTATTAGCAAAGGACTATTTGACTGCCTCCCACCACCAAATTGCTCAATTGCCCGACGTTTCGAGCCCGCTCCGGCTCCTCCTCAGGGACTGAAATGAAACCCGCGATACACCTCCTCATATACCCATACCCATTTATTTCCTCTTACCCCCATCACCATCCACCTTCCCCTCTCTAACTTTCCATTCTCACTTAAATTAATAAAGAATGATAAATGTTATCTAATTTACTTGACTCTACCATTAAATTTACATTATTCCGATTCCCTAGAATGTGAATACTTTCAAGGCTTTCCCTCTTATATTTATTCTTAGTCCCTTGTTACGAAATATCCACACTCTCAAATTCGAAAGAATGCAAACTATTTAAATAATGTTATTTCAAACCCGATGTAAAATTTGTTCTACGTAAACTATATTGATGTTTATATATTCTCTTCTTCAAATATCTACCCGTTTGACCAATATAACATCCATTACAATCCCTACAATTAATTTTATAAACTACTCCCGATTTTAAACTTTTGTCATCCTTGTCTTTGCAATTACTAAATAACCTTTCTAAATTATTATCGTTTCTAAAGAAAACTTGAATATTATGTTTACAAAAAACCCTTCTAATCCTTTCCGAGAAACCTCTAAGATATGGTAAACTAAAATATTCGTTCTTTCCATTTCTATTCCTTGTTTGATTATCTGCCCGCTTCTTCAATCCACCATTATAAATTTCCCACACTCTCTCATCAATCATTTTATCAATAAATTTTACCGGATAACTATTCTTAATAAATGTTTCTCTAACTAAATTTAATTTTTTTTCCTAAAATCCTTATGTGACAATTTAATTGCTCTATCGAGGACACCTTTGATCGCACCTGTCTTGTTTCCGAATTGGTGGTGAGAATCATATTTCAAAAATCTACCTGACCATGTAGGTTTTCTATACCAATCTAATTTCACTCTATTGTTATTAACTTTAATGACTCTAATATCTAAAAAACTCAATTGATTATCTGACTCGACCTCTTTTGTGAATTTAATTCTATCATGGATAGAATTAAACACATCCACCATATCATTCACAAAACATTCAGGTACAACTGCAAAAATGTCATCAACATATCTTTTAAAAAGAATTGGTTGAAAAACCAACTTAGACAAAGCAACACTTTCCAATATTTCCATTACTAAATTCGCTATAACAAGTGACAAAAGTGATCCCACTGGACGACCATGTCTTTGCTCATATAAACTATTATCAAAAGAAAAAAGTGTGTTTTTAAAAACCAAATTAAGTGCCTTTACAAATTCATCTTTTGTTAAATTAGTATGTACTTTAATGTCAGACCATTTATCTTATATAATATCATTCAACAACTCTAGAGGTATATTTGTAAACAAAGACACTTCATCCAATGAAATCATCCTATAATCATTCGGAATAACAATATCTTTCATTATATCATAAAAACTCCAAATATCAAGGAACGCGGGAGCGTTCCGAAAGCAAGTATAGAAGAGCCTTAGGACGACCGCGTGATGATATACATTGAAATGGATGTACGAGAAATTCTATGAGCTTATACACCTATTGCGCTAGTTTTAACTATATAACATATCCCTCTTAATCGAAAGCGATTTCATTGCTCTACTCAAATCAAAAGATTTTATTTAAAAAGATTATCTCATTCAAAAGATATAAGGGACTGAATTTTTTTTGTCGGCTTTCCGATTTCTTAACTTTCTCCATGGTATTCAGCCTCGCATCCGGTTTTTCCCGACTTCCTGTGACATCATATGTATTATGTATATATATACAATCACCAGGAATTAATGGCCATGAGGAGTTAAGCAGTGATAATGGCCGTATAATAATAAAGAAAGACAAGAGAAAGAGAAAGATAAAAATATAGATAGAGAGAGAGAGGGAGAGAAGAAGGGACATAAACATATGTATATTTTTTATTATATACAGTATATATGTTTATTAGTACATAACCTCTCCCTATGTATATACCTCTATATATGTATATACACATACATATAAACATAAACATAATATCTGTGACTTCCCGGAATAACGACCTAACCCACTTGTACGTGTTTTCGAGAAATCGACGTTTTAAAATTTCTGTCATGACACTTCATATGTAAGATCGAATTGCGCGAGATGAGTCATAACAATGTAGACTTTTACAAAGGTATAGAGTACTCGGCTCGGACCTCGGCTTCGCCCTCGGCTTTACCTCGGCTCGGACGTCGGTCGAGCCTCGGATAGAACTCGGCTCGGACCTCGGCTTTACCTCGACTCCGACCTCGGCTCCAGCCCCGGATTTGCCGCGGCTCGAGCCGAGGTACAGCCGAGGTGCTGCCGAGGCTAAACCGAGACACACCCGCGGCTAGCTTCAGGTTAATTCGAGGCTCATCCGAACTGTACCCGAGGAACTCGAGGTAAAGCCTTCGGGGTAGCCAAAGATGATGTCTAGGTGGTGCGCTTCGTAGCGTTGTACCTCTAGGTATTGGAACGCATCGAATGCGTGGTCTAGGTCTTTGGGGTGGCCGATGATGGAGTCTAGGTTGGGCGCTCCGTAGTTTTTTGCGATTAGATCTCAGGGTGCATCTAATACGTGGTCCAGGTGTTCGGGGTAGCCGATGATGATGTCTAGGTGGTGCGCACCGTAGCTTTTAGCATTTATATGTCAGGGCGCAATTTACAGGAAGTCCAGGTGTTCGAGGTAGCCGATGACGATGTCTAGGTGGTGCGCTCCGTAGTTTTTTGCATTTAGATGTCAGGGCGAATGTAATAGGAGGTTCAGGTATTCGAGGTAGCCGATGACGATGTCTAGGTGGTGCGCTCCGTAGTTTTTTGCATTTAGATGTCACGGCGCATCTAATAGGAGGTCCAGGTGTTCGGGGTAGCCGAGCATGATGTCTACGTGGTGCGCACCGTAGTTTTTTGCATTTATATGTCAGCGCGCATTTTACAGGAAGTCTAGGTGTTGGAGGTACCCGATGACGATGTCTAGGTGGTGCAGTTCGTAGTTTTTTACCTATAGGTATTGGAACGCATCGAATGCGTGGTCTAGGTCTTTGGGGTGGCCGATGACGGAGTCTAGGTTGTGCGCTCCGTAGTTTTTGGCGATTAGATCTCTGGGTGCATCTAATACGTGGCCCAGGTGTTCGGGGTAGCCGATGATGATGTCTAGGTGGTGCGCACCGTAGCTTTTTGCATTTATATGTCAGGGCGCATTTTACAGGAAGTCCAGGTGTTCGAGGTAGCCGATGACGATGTCTAGGTGGTGCGCTCCGTAGTTTTTTGCATTTAGATGTCAGGGCGAATGTAATAGGAGGTCCAGGTATCCGACGTAGCCGCTGACGATGTCTAGGTGGTGCGCTCCGTAGTTTTTTGCCTTTAGATGTCACGGCGCATCTAATAGGAGGTCTCGGTGTTCGGGGTAGCCGAGAATGATGTCTAGGTGGTGCGCACCGTAGTTTTTTGCATTTATATGTCAGTGCGCATTTTACAGGAATTCTAGGTGTTCGAGGTAGCCGATGACGATGTCGAGGTGGTGCGCTCCGTAGTTTTTTGCATTTAGATGTCACGGCGCATCTAATAGGAGGTCCAGGTATTCGAGGTAGCCGATGACGATGTCTAGGTGTTGCGCTCCATAGTTTTTTGCATGTAGATGTCAGGGCGCATGTAATAGTAGGTCTAGGTGTTCGAGGTAGCCTTCGACGAGGTCTAGGTGGTGCGCTACATAGTAGGTTCATTTTCTTCGAGTGGTTATTACATGCAAGATCAGAAGTATATTTGTACTTTGAAATGAAAATATAAATATTCAGATAAGTAGCAAACTTTTATATAGTAGAAAACTGTTATTAATATAATAATAAGTATTGTTACATTGTGAAATTTTGTTTTTATTTATACAGAGTATCAGAACGTATGAATCATATGGATAAGAAGATCTTGATTGAACAGTTTATAAGTAGAACTGTTAACAAATACATAAATTACACGTCTGTCAAATTTAAAAAACCCACAAGACATTCTATAGAAAAAGCAGTTTAAAAGAACATTCGAATTTAAAACTTTTGTTAATACCAATACTACTATTTAATAATGATATTAAAAATATACTGTAATAAACTGTCATAACGTTATCACATTATGTAATTATTAACTGTAAAAATAATAATATTGTTGATATAAAACTTTATGCGAAGTAATAAATAAGGCAAGTACAGACATTTTTTCTGTATAATCTACTCTTCCTCCGTCTCTTCTCCCCTCTCTCTCGCCCTCTATTTCTCCCGCTCTCTTCCCTCTCTCTTTCTCTCTCAACATCCGTCAAACTCTGTACCAAAAACTTTAATAAGAGTTTAAAAATTTTTTTTTTAAATAATCAACACATTTAAAAAAAAAAAAATTTGTATTTACGTTTTAACAACACAATTTATCTAGTCCTTTAATTTCTTCTAATCTCATCTATTTAATAAACACTCGCCACAAATGGTAATAATTTTTTTCATGACTGTACAAATAAAAACTTTCTATAAAAATAAAAAGAATTATGTTTTTCTTTCATATGATTTTACAATTAATAATATTGTTAATTTATCATCATACCTAAGAAAATACATGTTTGATTAAATTATATCAAAAAACTTAACTAATATAATCATCTTATAGAGCTCATTGAAGAAAAATTTGACTGTTTCTTCAAATTTAAAACTTTTATGAATAACAATACAGCCATTTAATAATGATATTAAAAATATACTATAATAAACTCTCATAACGCTATCACATTATGTAATTATTATTTTCTCTTGAAAAGTTGTGAAATCTATCTAAAAAAACATATTACAAAAGTTTAAACTAAGGCAAGTACCTATTAGTCTCTCTCCCACCCTATCTCTCCCTCCCTCTCTTTCCGACCTCTCTCTCTTTCTCCCGCTCTCGCTCTCTCTCTGGCTCTCCCTCTCTCTCTATCTCCCCCTCTCTCTCAACATCCGGCAAACTGAGTACCAAAAACTTTAATGAGTGCTTAAATATTTTTTTAGAAGAATCAACACGTTTTTTAAAAGCTAATTTTTTAATAAAACTTTCTACGAAAGTATAAAATAAGGCAAGTATAGACGTTTTTTCTGGATAATCTATAAAAAACAACACAATTTATCTAGTCCTTTTATTTCTTCGAATCTCATCTATTCAATAAACACTCTCTACAAATGGTAATAATTTTTTTCATGACTGTACAAATAATCTATAAAATAATAATATTTATGATTTTGTAAAAGAAATCAAATAAATACGAATGAAAAAGTCTTTTAATTCTTTGAGTCATTGTATGCTGAACAAATTATATGTAAGTACATTCACAAAATTGTTCACTGCAAATCAAACAAACGAAAGCTGTGAAATCAATTATCGATAGTCAAGTAATGCAAACAACTCTCGGAAACTACTGTATGACTGTTCTCAGAAATATATTCAAATTTGTTGATCTTTCTGAGCTATAGAATTTAAACACAAGAAAGTACTGAAATCAATTTATTGTAGTCAAGTACCGGTCATAAGTTAACTTGACTGACATAATAGAACTTTTCGTATCTAGCGTGTAAAATTACATTTAACACCCACGTTGTAACTTCAAAATTATTCAGCCAGCGGGCATAAAATACTACTTAGCGCCCAAGAGTCCCAATAGCTCACATACTCTTACAAAACTTTATAGAACCTACGCACTTTACGCCCGTGTGAGCGAAGATTATTTTAATTATATAACTATAATGCCTTCTCTTTATTTCTAAAATTCATAAGAATTTTTTTAGATATTTACGAAAAGTCAAAGCCTAAATAAAAAAATTACATAGTTACCAACTCATCACTATTTTTCATGATTCTTTCTCAATTTTGAACTTTCTATAATATTACGCACCTTGGGAGGAAAAGAGAAGTCTAGAGCTGCTCTAGCAGGGGTGATCCTCCGATCTCCAATACATACTTGGCGGGCCCGACGATTTGCAGTTTACGGGTGGGTTACTTAAATATAGAATACAAAATTTTTGCATAAATTCATTAAAAATATTTATACCTATAAGTCTACTATAAATAATTACATTGGCTTTAATTTTTAATTGGTACCGTTAAGTACAACATCCCTATATGTGCAGAATCATGGTTTACTTTTATTACCCACAATATTTTTCTTTGTGTCCGTCCTTTTTAAACGAGAATAAAATAAAAAATTCATATAAATTTATAGTCCACTTAAAAGTGCTTTACATTTTACTAACCGTTTTATAAGCAACCTATTGTGTATCCTTTTCCCGCGTGTAAATATCATATAAGATCTCATATGAGAATTTCCGGCATCGCATATCTCGTATCAGATCTCATATGCGATGTCATCTGCAATTTTATATATTATGGGATTACATATGAGATCTCATATGATACTTTCAGGCGGGTTTGCACTTTCTATTTAAAAACAGAGTGATAGATTCACGGATCAGTAGTTAATATCTAGAAGCAACCCATTTATACATTTTATCTGATTTTAAACATATGAATAGTTATATGAAAATGACCATGTCTTACACCTTGAACTGCAAATCGTCGGGCCCGCCAAGTATGTATTGGAGATCGAAGGATCACCCCTGCTAGAGCAGCTCTAGACTTCTCTTTTCCTCCCAAGGTGCGTAATATTATAGAAAGTTCAAAATTGAGAAAGAATCATGAAAAATAGTGATGTGTTGGTAACTATGTAATTTTTTTATTTAGGCTTTGACTTCTCGTAAATATCTAAAAAAATTCTTATGAATTTTAGAAATAAAGAGAAGGCATTATAGTTATATAATTAAAATAATCTTCGCCCACACGGGCGTAAAGTGCGTAGGTTCTATAAAGTTTTGTAAGAGTATGTGAGCTATTGGGCCTCTTGGGCGCTAAGTAGTATTTTATGCCCGCTGGCTGAATAATTTTGAAGTTACAACGTGGGCGTAAAATGTAATTTTACACGCTAGATACGAAACGTTCTATTATGTCAGTCAAGTTAACTTATGGCCGGTACTTGACTACAATAAATTGATTTCAGTACTTTCTTGTGTTTAAATTCTATAGCTCAGAAAGATCAACAAATTTGAATATATTTCTGAGAACAGTCATACAGTAGTTTCCGAGAGTTGTTTGCATTACTTGACTATCGATAATTGATTTCACAGCTTTCGTTTGTTTGATTTGCAGTGAACAATTTTGTGAATGTACTTACATATAATTTGTTCAGCATACAATGACTCAAAGAATTAAAAGACTTTTTCATTCGTATTTATTTGATTTCTTTTACAAAATCATAAATATTATTATTTTATAGATTATTTGTACAGTCATGAAAAAAATTATTACCATTTGTAGAGAGTGTTTATTGAATAGATGAGATTCGAAGAAATAAAAGGACTAGATAAATTGTGTTGTTTTTTATAGATTATCCAGAAAAAACGTCTATACTTGCCTTATTTTATACTTTCGTAGAAAGTTTTATTAAAAAATTAGCTTTTAAAAAACGTGTTGATTCTTCTAAAAAAATATTTAAGCACTCATTAAAGTTTTTGGTACTCAGTTTGCCGGATGTTGAGAGTCTTTAATACATGTATTTGTTTTACCCACTATCTTGAAGACCAATGAAAAAATTCTCATCAGTTGATTAGATTGATACTGTAACTGCGTTGCGATTTCATTGTCTATTATATATATCTGCCCATATTTCCTAGCCTCGTTTTCGTTTGGGCGTATTGAATAAACATTATGGCAAATTTGACCGTATATTCTAATAATCTGCGGTCCTCTGCTAAATAGTTCATCAAATTTAGCACCAATGCTTTCAAAAAAGAGTGCACTGTTGTATTGTCCAATATTTTCGTTAAAATGACTACTTTACAGGGGATAATAAATTGACCTTACCTTTTCGACAACAATTTGAAAATATGGTTAAAAACAGTGTTCAACGTTACAGAATTCACATATAAAATATATATATATAATATATATTCTAAAATATATAATATATTTATAATTTATATTCCATGTTCTAAAATTTTCATCAAAAACAGATGTATTAGGTATATCCGTATGTAGATACTGTCTAGCGTCAGGATCTTTATCATTTAAGTGAAACCATACTGTTAATGTCGTTTTTCCATCGCCTCTTCGTCGACAAATAAAATATTTTGTTGTATTATAATCGGTTACTGCATTAAAATATTTTGGGATATTTTTACTCCATTTTTTCGTTTCATTATCCATACTCATTCCATATGTCGTTCTTCCTCTTCTACTTCGTACATCATTAATTATTAATTTAGGCAGTTTTTTCTCGTTATGTACTTTTTTAATAAATTTATTATTATGGTAATTTATCCACACTCTACTTCTTACTATTTTTTTCTATTTTTATTTTATCGCTTTTATTAATTTCATTATACATTCATATTGTTTTCATGCCGAGCGAGCGTTAGCGAGCGAGGTTATACAGCTAGTTTCTAATTATTAAAATTTATTTTTTCAGGTCATTTTATGAAGAAAATTTTAAAGGTGTCTGACCATCTTAAATAAATTTGATACATACAACTCTTCTGTCAATAGTGACATAAAATCCCAAAAATTTAAGACCGGTCCCATCAAAATCCACGAAGTTCCTGGACCCGAGGATTACGGCAGAGTAAAGATTGAAAAATGTCCATATCTTTGGGTCGACCATTTTTTTTGGGGACTCATTTTATCATAAATTTAATATACTTTTAAAATATTACTTCTATATATATCTAATAAATGTGTTAAGGCTTGGAAATGAGGAAATATACTTTTATATATACGGTATTTTTATATTTTCGGTTGTAATTGAAAACTTACTCGTTTGATGATGAGGGTTCTCCGAAATGAATTGTAGAACTTAAGTAATATAATTATTTATGTGAAATCTGACTTATAAATTGATATAGGCTCTTATTGACCCTTACAAAATAACTAATTCTACTTTCGACCGTCGCGTACTGAGTTCGCGAATTAACTGCGATAACAACTCTTAATTTGAATTTTCCTCGAATCTCGTCTGGGGTCGACGGAGTTCTCCAGTTGTCCTGTAATATGATTTGAACTGTGACTCATGCGCGCGGCGCACTTTGCTGTATATATAACGCAGGATAATTGGGGGTTACAGATGATATTGAACGATAATATGGGATCATCTTATTAAGAAACACTTTGTTGCGACTTATACACGTTTAAATGGTAGCATTGTGAAATGCTGATTTGTAAAAATTGTACGCGTTGTCTTTATAGAGGTCGGTGACTCGCTACGTCACGGTGTCGCATGAACGAAATGCTGCGTCCTATAATTTTGCATTTACGTCTCTTGTGGGTCAAAAAATCACTGATGAGAATATGAGTATTAAATTTAAATTTAAGGATACGTCACAAACGTAAAAAATGAAATTCATTTTTTTAGGTCATTTTACAAAGAAAAATTTAAAGGTGTTTGACCACATGCTTAACGTATTATTCATCGTAGATAAAAAAAAGAGTATTTATTGCTGTTATAATCACAAGTGCTAAAAAATTTTTATTTATTTAACATACAAAATATTACATAATATTATACATTATTACACGCGAGATGTTGTGTAATCAGATGGAAAGGCAAAAATGTGACGATCATCTCCACTAAGACTTGGTAATAGCCCAGCATTAGGAATGATATTCCATGAAAGATGTAAAGAAATATTCTTATTTCCCCTGTAATACAAATATTATTTCAATTAGAAGCAAAAAAAAAAAACGTATATATATATGTTTATGTAATTATATTATATAAATTACAACGCCTTTTTAAAAGTTCGTGATAAAGGCGAAATCTAAAAAGGGATTATATAACCATAAAATTTCAACAGGCACATCTTTACGACCTTTATGTCGCAGTCTATCAAAACTACCTTACGATTGTTTAAGTAGCCACTTAATGAGAAGTAAAACAGTTAGGTATATTTTACTATTTTTGGAAACTTGGCAATTTATCTATTAGCCGAGAAACGCGGCACATTAATCTGTAAATGACTATAATGAGGAGTGATTCCAGTCTACGGGAAACGGATTTCACTAAGGCTTCAGGAGACATTTTCTGGTATCCAAAAATGAATCCCAATACTTTCAGTTTAATCTCAAATGCCCTTTTTTCCAAGACATGAGCATTATATTTTAAATATGCGATTATGAAATGAAAATTGCTGAAACTTCATGCTGCGGTAGCTTCCTAAATATTTGCATTAGACAATTTTTGAAAAAGCAAATGAAGTAGATCATAAGACCTTTACGTTTCTTTTTTCATGTTTCAAAATATGCATTTCATTTAAAGTTACTGATCATCAAAGTTACAGATAAAAAGATGAAAAGAAATTAAGGCATTTTCAAGTCATAAAATAAGACAGTTTTGTTAATGTTTCAATCTGTAAATTTAATGACCTTTAACTTTAAGGGTTAAAATGATGAAAAAATCAAAATTTTTTTATTGCATCATGAGTTTAAAAATTTCTTCAAAAATATGCTCCCACAAATCGTTTTTTGAAATTCGATTTTGTGTTTTATTGGGAATAAAAAATGTAAAACAGAAAAAATCGAATTTTCGTGAAAAAACCATGACCATACATAAATTTGATAATATAATATTTTCATTCATATTTTTCGAAAATTGTATTATTAATTTTTTTCTCCATTTTATACCACATTTTTTGCATAATCTTTCAATTCAAAGTCAAAGACGCTTTACCGCTAATTTTGTTAAACCGTTTTATATTTTTACGAGTAATACTCTATGAAATGTACTACTTGCTACTACCAATCCAATCAATTCAAGATTTACCAGTACGGTGCAATATCAATTTGATTTACAAAAAGCAGTCAAATTTCAATGATACAAATTTTAATTTCGATTTACATGGTTTTCGTATAAAATATTGTAGAACAGCCCAAAAGTTTCGTAAAGTGTCTTACATATTTTCTTACGTGTAGAAAACTTATGTTTCTGACAGCTAGTTTTATACATTACTATCCCTGCTAAACAGTAAACAATCAAGCAGACGAAAGTCCATATATCTGTTTATTGTGTTTTGGACTATTTTTACTGTTTTGAAGAGCCAAAAATGCATTCTCTTAATAGACATTGGATTTCAGAAAGGGAGAAATCAGCGAAAAGGCCAAAAGAAAAGTGGAGCACCTTAATCTGACAAGTAAAGAACAGCTACCTGTTGATTACAGCACAGCAAAATTTCTTCTTGCGCACAAACTTTTTCAAAATATTAAGTGCAATGAATGTGGAGGGCAAGAGCTTAGTGTAGAAGTTTCTGATGCGACGGGGCACTCTTCAAAAATAACATTGAAGTATATATCTTGTAATTGGGTGACTGGAGAGAGTAATTCAAGCCCTCGTACGGAAGCCAAAGCTCCGCTCTCCTTATTTAGTATATCAATGAATTGTGAATAGTGTTAATATTCTCTTCGTTTAGCTTTTGCTGCGATAGGCCGACTATGTTATCATGAACATGAACTGCTTGTCCAAGAATGCATTTCAATTGCAGTTGGAAGCACAATCATAAAGAAGAGAATATCCTCAAGGATATTGTACTTGAACTGCTCATCAGCAAGTTCAGAAGGATAGAGACGGCTGTTGTCAATGCAGTGTCTGAGTACAACGATGGCCTTGTACGGACTCTTGAAGCGAGGACTTCAAGAAGAAAACCACTACTACAGCTGACAGATGATGACTGATACGCAGGTGGTGCACATTAACTTCTGTAAGTTTAGATCAATCATTATTACTAAATCACATTTACATCACTGTAATTTGCTTTAGATATTCATGAAATCACTGTTTTACTTGAGATCAAAACACACTTTGAGGTTATTTCACTATGGTTCACTTTTTCACTTATATTTGATGAAACAAAATAGGTACTTGTTTCATGTATATTATTTGCACTAGATAAGGACTAGATACTAAATTTATTAATAGTGGTATTTTTTCTTTCATTTTTCAGCTGTAACTTCTCTGAAAACATTGTTATGATTTGACGCAACACAATACTGCTGAATTTAAAGAGCTGCTGTATCGTATGTCAAATACTTCTCAATTGCTGGTTCTAATATGGAAATTCTGTCAGAACTAATAATAGACAGAGTAGAGGAGATAAGTATAACAAAACTGTTTTGCAAACTTTAATGTCAATTATGTCAGAATTAATTTTTGAATAATTTTCAGGTAGGGCATGTAGCGCTGCTCTGGAACGCTTTGACCAAATGAATGGGAGTTTGAGGAATATCTTGTTTAGACATATTTATACTGAATAAGTGGAGCAGATTATGGAAATAGACCTCCAATTAATTTGTACGTATAGAAATCTTTGAAAAAATTTTAAAAATTATTCATAGATGTATATTAAATGGAAGAATTCAACTTTTTGAATATCTGCTCCACTTATTCAGCGTAAATGTATATAAACAAGATTTTCCTCACTCTGTCATTCATTTGGTCAAAGTATTCCGGACCAGTGCCACGTGCCCTGAGGTTTTATACAAAAATTGATGCTTCAATCCAATAGTTATTACAGACTTATAAATCAAAATATAGGGGCCAGGAAAGTGCTAAAATGTTGTTTTTTATGTATATTTTTGAGGTATAAAGGTGTTTTTTGTATAGATTTGAAAAAAATAATTACCTGACTAATTATACTAAAATCTATTTTTCAGGTTTTAACCCAGGCTTGCTCTCTTAAGTCCAATAAACATTTTAATACGCGGAAAAAAGAAAAGGAAAGACATTGGGACAAATATTTCAGTGAAGCTACAACAGAAAGAAATTGCAGCAGATTTTTTTTTATTAGAAAATCTCTTATTCAAAATAAAACAGCTCATATTTTTGGAAAAAGGGCCGATGAGATTAAAACTACGTGTACTGAGATTCATCTTCGAGTGCCAAAATATATACTGAATGGTAATTTACAGGGCCCTTTTTGGCGTATACGCCAGTAATATGTTTTCTTTAGTGTCATGGAGCTCGGGCTTTATGAAGTCGTGTGAAAAAATAGCTGGTTCTACTTATACCACAGCCTCTCTGCTTTCTCAAAGAGAAAGCTTCGTAATTTTTTGAGTCCGCTATTTTGGTGATTTCGGATGTTTCCGACCACATAAGAAAAAAAGTATAAGGCCGAATCCATCTCAAAGCAAGTGGTCCGCGTAGGCCTATGTCACCGATCATTTTGAAATTCAAATATTTATGTTCTAACCCAAAAATTATTTGACACGTATTTTTTAATTTTTTTGTTGCATAAAATTTCATGCGTTCAGCAATGCCGGCAAATTCCGAGCAAATCCTTGTTTAGAAAAAAAGTTTTTCAATGTAATTTTCCAACTGCTAATATTTTACAAGTTTTTTAAGCTTCTAAGCGTGTAACACATAGTTTTAGTAAGTTTTGAGCCCTCTTCACGTCCTTTATGTTATAAAAAAAAAAAAAAAAAAAAAAAAAAAAAAAAAAAAAAAAAATGCACGATTTATACACTTTTTACTGAAAAATGCATTATTCCCGAAAACTCCATTGTTAGGCGCGACCGATTCTCGGAAGAGCCTTATATTTTCACCAGAGTGAAAATTGTAACACCTCAAAAACTAGCAACTGACGGTATAAAAGTTATTTTTCACTCATAATTAGTTCATTTTAAGCCTTTTGCAGGATGTATGTATGTATGTACGTTCGTATGTAATCAAGTTTTATGGATTACCACAGCGAAAAGTGAACAGATCAGTTGAAACATTTTCTTACATACTCGTCTAATTATAGGAAAGAGCTGGTCCTATATTGAGCCGGATCGGTTGCGAATTACAAAAACGCCAGAACAAATAAAAATTTGATAAAAAAGATTTTTGGACAAAATGTGCCCAAAATTAAATTTAAATTAAAAAACCACAAATGATTCTACTAAAACTAATAAATACACATCTTTCATGGGTTTGAAGTTTGCAACGTTGCGATCCAACGAAAATTCGATTTTCGAAAAACACCTTTTTTCCACATGAATAGCATAATATACTGCAAATAATGGAAGAATACATGAAAATTGATCAAAATAAATCAATTCCAAACTACCCCCCACCCCTAACACGGAATTCGTAAGACAACCTAAGAGAACGAAAATTCCATTTTTCTAAAATCAAATTTCTCAGGGAGAATGACACCAGATATTGTAAATAACACAAGAATTCATCAAAAATAATTGATATAAACCGATATCAAATTATCCCCACCCCCAAAACCACCCCAAACGGGTGATTATACAGGGTAGATGTAAAAATGCAATAAAAAAAAATTCTCACTCGGCAGCTTTGGGCATTTCCAAACTTTTTATCGCGAACATTACTTTCTAGCAGCACAAGCTACATGTAAAAAAATTAAGAAGAAAATAAACTCCCCGGAACATTTCCAAACGGGCCCAAAAAGGTGACAAACAGCGTGTTTGTAAGAAAAAAAATTCTCCCTCAGCGGCTTTGGGCATTTCCAAACTTTTTATCGTGGAAATTACTTTCTAGCAACACAAGCTACATGTAAAAAAATTAAGAAGAAAATAAACTCCCCGGAACATTTCCAAACGGGCCCAAAAAGTTGATAATACAGCGTATTTGCAGGAAAAAAAATTCTCACTCGGCGGCTTTGGGCATTTCCAAACTTTTTATCGCGAACATTACTTTCTAGCAGCACAAGCTACATGTAAAAAAATTAAGAAGAAAATAAACTCCCGGAACATTTCCAAACGGGCCCAAAAGGTGACAAACAGCGTGTTTGTAAGAAAAAAATTTCTCCCTCAGCGGCTTTGGGCAATTCCAAACTTTTTATCGTGGAAATTACTTTCTAGCAATACAAGCTACATGTAAAAAATTAAGAAGAAAATAAACTCCCCGGACCATTTCCAAACGGGCCCAAAAAGTTGATAATACAGCGTATTTGCAGGAAAAAAATTCTCACTCGGCGGCTTTGGGCATTTCCAAACTTTTTATCGCGAACATTACTTTCTAGCAGCACAAGCTACATGTAAAAAAATTAAGAAGAAAATAAACTCCCCGGAACATTTCCAAACGGGCCCAAAAAGGTGACAAAGAGCGTGTTTGTAAGAAAAAAAATTCTCCCTCAGCGGCTTTGGGCAATTCCAAACTTTTTATCGTGGAAATTACTTTCTAGCAATACAAGCTACATGTAAAAAAATTAAGAAGAAAATAAACTCCCTGGAACATTTCCAAACGGGCCCAAAAAGTTGATAATACAGCGTATTTGCAGGAAAAAAAATTCTCACTCGGCGGCATTGGGCATTTCCAAACTTTTTATCGCGAACATTACTTTCTAGCAGCACAAGCTACATGTAAAAAAATAAAGAAGAAAATAAACTCCCCGGAACATTTCCAAACGGGCCCAAAGAGGTGACAAACAGCGTGTTTGTAAGAAAAAAAAATTCTCCCTCAGCAGCTTTAGGCATTTCCAAACTTTTTATCGTGGAAATTACTTTCTAGCAACACAAGCTACATGTAAAAAAATTAAGAAGAAAATAAACTCCCCGGAACATTTCCAAACGGGCCCAAAAAGTTGATAATACAGCGTATTTGCAGGAAAAAAAATTCTCACTCGGCGGCTTTGGGCATTTCCAAACTTTTTATCGTGGAAATTACTTTCTAGCAACACAAGCTACATGTAAAAAAATTAAGAAGAAAATAAACTCCCCGGAACATTTCCAAACGGGCCCAAAAAGTTGATAATACAGCGTATTTGCAGGAAAAAAATTCTCACTCGGCGGCTTTGGGCATTTCCAAACTTTTTATCGCGAACATTACTTTCTAGCAGCACAAGCTACATGTAAAAAAATTAAGAAGAAAATAAACTCCCCGGAACATTTCCAAACGGGCCCAAAAAGTTGATAATACAGCGTATTTGCAGGAAAAAAATTCTCACTCGGCGGCTTTGGGCATTTCCAAACTTTTTATCGCGAACATTACTTTCTAGCAGCACAAGCTACATGTAAAAAAATTAAGAAGAAAATAAACTCCCCGGAACATTTCCAAACGGGCCCAAAAAGGTGACAAACAGCGTGTTTGTAAGAAAACAAAATTCTCCCTCAGCGGCTTTGGGCATTTCCAAACTTTTTATCGTGGAAATTACTTTCTAGCAACACAAGCTACATGTAAAAAAATTAAGAAGAAAATAAACTCCCCGGAACATTTCCGAACGGGCCCAAAAAGTTGATAATACAGCGTATTTGCAGGATAAAAATTCTCACTCGGCGGCTTTGGGCATTTCCAAACTTTTTATCGCGAACATTACTTTCTAGCAGCACAAGCTACATGTAAAAAAATTAAGAAGAAAATAAACTCCCCGGAACATTTCCAAACGGGCCCAAAAAGTGACAAACAGCGTGTTTGTAAGAAAAAAAAATTCTCCTTCAGCGGCTTTGGGCATTTCCAAACTTTTTATCGTGGAAATTACTTTCTAGCAACACAAGCTACATGTAAAAAAATTAAGAAGAAAATAAACTCCCCGGAACATTTCCAAACGGGCCCAAAAAGTTGATAATACAGCGTATTTGCAGGAAAAAAAATTCTCACTCGGCAGCTTTGGGCATTTCCAAACTTTTTATCGCGAACATTACTTTCTAGCAGCACAAGCTACATGTAAAAAAATTAAGAAGAAAATAAACTCCCCGGAACATTTCCAAACGGGCCCAAGAAGTTGACAAACAGCGTATTTGTAAGAAAAAATTCTCCCTCGGCACCTTTAGGTATTTCCAAACTTTTTATCGTGGAAATTACTTTCTGGGAACACAAGCAACATGTAAAAAAATTAAGAAGAAAATAAACTCCCCGGAACATTTCCAAACGGGCCCCAAAAGTTGACAAACAGCGTATTTGTAAGAAAAAAAAAATTCTCCCTCAGCACCTTTTGGCATTTCCAAACTTTTTATCGTGGAAATTACTTTCTGGGAACACAAGCAACATGTAAAAAAATTAAGAACAAAATAAACTCCCCGGAACATTTCCAAACGGGCCCAAAAAGTTGATAATACAGCGTATTTGCAGGAAAAAAATTCTCCCTCGGCGGCTTTGGGCATTTCCAAACTTTTTATCGTGGAAATTACTTTCTAGCAACACAAGCTACATGTAAAAAAATTAAGAAGAAAATAAACTCCCCGGAACATTTCCAAACGGGCCCAAAAAGTTGATAATACAGCGTATTTGCAGGATAAAAAATTCTCACTCGGCGGCTTTGGGCATTTCCAAACTTTTTATCGCGAACATTACTTTCTAGCAGCACAAGCTACATGTAAAAAAATTAAGAAGAAAATAAACTCCCCGGAACATTTCCAAACGGGCCCAAAAAGTGACAAACAGCGTGTTTGTAAGAAAAAAAAATTCTCCTTCAGCGGCTTTGGGCATTTCCAAACTTTTTATCGTGGAAATTACTTTCTAGCAACACAAGCTACATGTAAAAAAATTAAGAAGAAAATAAACTCCCCGGAACATTTCCAAACGGGCCCAAAAAGTTGATAATACAGCGTATTTGCAGGAAAAAAAATTCTCACTCGGCAGCTTTGGGCATTTCCAAACTTTTTATCGCGAACATTACTTTCTAGCAGCACAAGCTACATGTAAAAAAATTAAGAAGAAAATAAACTCCCCGGAACATTTCCAAACGGGCCCAAGAAGTTGACAAACAGCGTATTTGTAAGAAAAAATTCTCCCTCGGCACCTTTAGGTATTTCCAAACTTTTTATCGTGGAAATTACTTTCTGGGAACACAAGCAACATGTAAAAAAATTAAGAAGAAAATAAACTCCCCGGAACATTTCCAAACGGGCCCCAAAAGTTGACAAACAGCGTATTTGTAAGAAAAAAAAAATTCTCCCTCAGCACCTTTTGGCATTTCCAAACTTTTTATCGTGGAAATTACTTTCTGGGAACACAAGCAACATGTAAAAAAATTAAGAACAAAATAAACTCCCCGGAACATTTCCAAACGGGCCCAAACAGTTGATAATACAGCGTATTTGCAGGAAAAAAATTCTCCCTCGGCGGCTTTGGGCATTTCCAAACTTTTTATGGTGGAAATTACTTTCTAGAAACACAAGCTACATGTAAAAAAATAAAGAAGAAAATAAACTCCCCGCAACATTTCCAAACGGGCCCAAAATTTGATTACAGCGTATTTTCAGGAAAAAAAATTCTCAATCGGCGGCGTTAGGCATTTCCAAACTTCTTAAAGCTGGAATTATTTTCTGAGCATACAAAATACCCGTAAAAAAATTACTAACCAAATCAACTCCCCGGAACACCCCAAAACAGCTGTATTATAGGGTTGGTAATGGAAAAAAAATTCCCTCTCCGCGGCGTTTGGCATTTCCAAACTTTTTATTGCTGGAATTATTTTTTGAGCACACGAACTATCCATAAAAAAATTACGAACGAAATCGACTCCTCGGAACACCCCCAAGCAGGTTATTATATATTCAGGTATATAGGGGACGTGACCGAAGAAAAATTCTCTCTCAGCGACGTTTGGCATTTCCAAACGTTTTATAGCTGAAATTATTTTATGAGCACACAAACTACTCGTAAAAAAATTATGAACCAAATCGACTACCCGGAAAACCCCCAAACAGCTGATTATATAATCAGATATATAGGGGTCGTGACGCAAAAAAAATTCTCACTGCTCGGTGTCTGGCATTTCCAAACTTTTTAAAGCTGGAATTACTTTCTGAGCATAAAAACTCCCTGTAAAAAAATTACGAACCAAATCGACTCCCCGGAAGCCCCCTAAACAGCTGATTATATTATCAGATATATAGGGGTCATGACGGAAAAAAAATTCTCACTGCTCGGTGTCTGGCATTTCCAAACTTTTTAAAGCTGGAATTACTTTTTGAGCATAAAAACTCCCTGTAAAAAAATTACGAAACAAATCGACTCCCCGGAAACGCCCTAAACGGCTGATTATAAAATCAGGTATATAGGGGTTGTGACCGAAAAAAAATTCTCTCTCAGCGGCGTTTAGCATTTCCAAACTTTTTATTGCTGGAATTATTTTATGAGCACACAAACTACTCGTAAAAAAATTACGAACCAAATCGACTCTCCGGAAAACCCCCAAACAGCTGATTACATAGTCAGATATATAGGGGTCGTGACGGAAAAAAATGTCACTGCTCGGTGTCTGGCATTTCCAAACTTTTTAATGCTGGAATTACTTTTTGAGCATAAGAACTCCCTTTAAAAAAATTAGCAAACAAATCGACTCCCCGGAAAACCCCCAAACAGCTGATTATATAGGGGACATGACGGAAAAAAAATTCTCTCTCGGCGGCGCTTGGCATTTCCAAACTTTTTATCGCTGGAATTATTTTATGAGCACACAAACTACTCGTAAAAAAATTACGAACCAAATCGACTCCCTGGAAACCCCCCAAACAGCCGATTATATATTCAGGTATATAGGGGACGTGACCGAAGAAAAATTCTCTCTCAGCGACGTTTGGCATTTCCAAACTTTTTATCGCTGAAATTATTTTATGAGCACACAAACTACTCGTAAAAAAATTATGAACCAAATCGACTACCCGGAACAACCCCAAACAGCTGATTATATAACCAGATATATAGGGGTCGTGCCGGAAAAAAAATTCTCACTGCTCGGTGCCTGGCATTTCCAAACTTGTTATAGCTGAAATTATTTTATGAGCACACAAACTACTCGTAAAAAAATTACGAACCAAATTGACTCCCCGGAAAATCCCCAAACAGATGATTATATAATCAGATATATAGGGGTGTTGACGGAGAAAAAATTCTCACTGCTCGGTGTCTGGCATTTCCAAACTTTTTAATGCTGGAATTACTTTTTGGGCATAAGAACTCCCTATAAAAAAATTACGAACCAAATCGACTCCCCGGAAAACCCCCAAACAGCTGATTATATAGGGGTCGTGACGGAAAAAAAATTCTCTCTCAGCGGCGCTTGTCATTTCCAAACTTGTTATAGCTGAAATTATTTTATGAGCACACAAACTACTCGTAAAAAAATTACGAACCAAATCGACTCCCCGGAAAACCCCCAAGCAGCTGATTATATAGGGGTCGTGATGGAAAAAAAATTCTCTCTCAGCGGCGCTTGTCATTTCCAAACTTGTTATAGCTGAAATTATTTTATGAGCACACAAACTACTCGTAAAAAAATTACGAACCAAATCGACTCCCCGGAAAACCCCCAAACAGCTGATTATATAGGGGTCGTGACGGAAAAAAAATTCTCTCTCTGCGGCGCTTGTCATTTCCAAACTTGTTATAGCTGAAATTATTTTATGAGCACACAAACTACTCGTAAAAAAATTACGAATCAAATCGACTCCCCGGAAAACCCCCAAACAGATGATTATATATAAAGATTTTTGCCATTTTCAGATTTAGCTAAAGTTGACTACTTAATATATTTAAAAAATGATAATAACTGTATCTCTTCGCTTGTCATTCTTGCAGTCACCAATAAAACCACTTCGACGAATTCCAACCAAAATTAGAAACTATAAATTAATATTTCGTTCATTATGATGGGTCTGAAGTTTGCATCGTTGGAATGCAACGAAATAATTTTTTACAATTGTTTAAGTTATTAAGCAATGAAAATTTTATCTAAACCTTTGTTATTTTATACTATAAAACACTAAATCTACACGCAAAATTAATATAATTTAGTATAAACTTGAAGTAAAATGAATTATTTTTTTTTATTTCGTTGCACTCCAACATTGCAAACTTCAGACTCATTCATTATGAACGTTCGGAATTTCAAATACGTAAATAACTTACATATCTCTTTACTTTGTCATCGATAAGATTCATTTGTTTTTTAATAAAACTTAAGATACATATAATGTAAATATTAATAAATTATGACTAAATTTATTAAAAAGTTAATAAATTTCGTCATAAATACTCATAATTCATTATATTCTCCAAAGGAACATTTTTTTATTATCTTCTATTAATTACGAATATTGAGGGGAATATCGTAGGAATGTAACCGAATAGTTCGAAATTTTTTTAGTTCTTCTTTTTTGCATTAAAAAATAGCATGTAGGTGAAAAAAATTTCTTAAGCATATGAAATTGCAATGTTTGGACATATATAAAGCTCATATAACACTTTTCATTTCATTTTAAAGTTTTTAACAATAACTTTTGACTCATGTATTTTACGAGTTTTTTTTCGAGTAAAAAGTCGGAAAAAAAGTTCGATTTTGAGTGCATAGACTTCATTGTTTGCATGAAGTTCATAAATGTTTTCGGAGCCTTTAAACCTTATTAGTTTACTAAATTAATGTAGTGGTTATAAAACGTGGGTGATTTTAATACATAATTCTATCATTTATATAATTTTGTTCATGTTTTATAAAAAAAATAGGCAGAAATCTTCGAACTACTCGAACCACCCCTAGAATATCGGCATGTTCTTGTTTGTGCACATAAGGATTGTGCACATATTAATTGTGCACACTTTAGCATTGGTATATATCTATATATATAGATATGTACCAATGCTATCTGCGCACAATAAATATGTACACAATCCTTATGTGCACAAACAAGAACATGCCGGAATATCCTGGGCGAAGAAATATAATTACTTTTCTGAGAGTAGGAATCGAGTCTTCATAGAAAGAACAATTGTTTTTGAATCAGACACAGATTTAGACTGAAAAGATAATTTTTATTTTAAAAGTATAACTTGGCTTTAAATAGAAAATTATTTTATTTAAATAATAATAATACATGTTTGTAAGAAACTATTGCATCTTGTAGAAAAAATGTTCATTATGTCAATTAAAAACATTAGTAAAACTTGGTTTTCTTCTCTCTCTAAAGCAGTTGACAGACAAATTATGCTTTAGCTACACATTGGCATTACTAATTTTTAAATAGGAAACTTGTGGAGGTTCGCTGCAAACTTACGTTTATAAAATAATTTTCTTTACGAGTAACAAATACCTATATTTAGGGAGTATCTTTGCCCACGATATAGATATCGAAAGGCTTCCCTTGAAAATTTAATCAATACGCATTGACAAATGTCAGTAACTTTTTCCCCCTGAAATTTCTTAAAAAATTTAGAAAATTAAAAATCTTATATTTGGGCTAATTTTCACAGCACATCAACCTACCAGGGCTCAAATTAAAGGTTTTGGCAAACAAAGAAAGCTAAACAAATTGTGCAACGATCGTAAGTGTGTTCCTGTTCCCATTAAATAAATATATTGATTGGAAAGGGACATGAACAACATAAAAAATGACTGAATGTCGACCTTTTTTTTAATTTTGTGTACGTAGCTAGATTCTTTACCCTTATTTATAATTGTTTCTTTTTTTTTTTAAAGGCAAACATTTTGAGCTTTAACTCATTTTTTAGCGCTCAAACATTGGAATTCCCAAAAAGTTAAGAGTTCCTGAGATTTACTCATATATTAATGTGAATAATTATTTATGATACAAAGTAATATTAAACATGCACATCTCTTTTTAGATGGTAAACGATAAGTAACCGTAATAATTTTTACTTGATGTTTAATTTTGTGACTATTATTCAAAATCTCTTAAATACTGAAGATTAATATTTAAAAAATCTATAACTCTTTGAATATTGGTTTTTCGTATATGTTGAATGCAACATTTTAATTTTAAAATTGCCTAAATTTTCAAGAAAAAATTATTCTGATCTCAAAAGATTGTTTTTATTTGTTTAAATGGCGTTTTTGTTTAAACAAATGCATTTAAATCAAGGTTCCTGCCATTTTGATAAATTGTAAACTAGAAATTTAGATTTTACGAATCAAAATCTATAAAAAACGATGGTTACTTTATTCAATTGCAACAGCCGGTATAGAAAGGGAAACAGAAGCGAAAACTTTTGCGGCGCCTGGGCTAGCTAGAATCGCTAGAAACTGAAAAACGGCTCGCCAGCGGCAAAGACACTCAGTCCACGCGCACGCTGACATAACAACAATGCCGCCGACGCTGCAACCGCACTCGGTAGGTCCCGCCTCCCTTCTCCTTCAGTCAATTGCTGTTTGCAACTTCTGCGTGCTTTTCTCAAGCTTAATTTTATCTAATACAAAAAATTTCCTAGCGGCTATTTCAGTATATAGTTGGAGTAAAGCGCGCATTCAGGGATTTTCAAAATCATTATATTTGAAAGTTAAACCGATACTTGACAATTGGTGCGATGGGAAATCAATTTTAATGTTTACTAAATAAACAACTTATTGTTAAAAAAAAAAAAAAAAAATGATGAACATATGACTTTTTAATACATAATAATATATTACAGTTCGTTTACTCAAAAATATAAAATTAAGGTAATGTTACGAAATAATTAATACATTAATAAAACATTAATAATTAAATTAAAAACAAATATTTTATTTAAAATAAAAAATATAAATACATGTACAAAAATGAATAACTAAGTAAAATATAATATTATTATTGGTCCTCCACAAAAAGTTTTAATTTTATTACCACCTATAGATGATTTTGTACCGAACTGCCAATGTAAAGCATGCATCAAAAACTCATGTTGTTGTGTTCGAGTAGCAATTCCATGCTGTTCCTTCTGTTTTTGTCAGAAAAATGAAACTTGTAAAAATAAATTTGAATAATATTACATTTTACTTAGTTATGAATTTTTATTCATGTATTTATATTTAAATTAAATATTGATTTTTTGTTGGTTTAAACAATAAGTTGTTTATTTATTAAACATTCAAATTGATTTGCCATCGCACCAATTGTCAAGTATTGGTTTAACTTTCAAATATAATGATTTTGAAAATCCCTGAATGCGCGCATTACTCCAACTGTATACTGAAATAGCGCTAGGAAATATCGAAAAATTAGCTTTTGTTAAATAACGAAATAAATAGTTAATAACAGAAAACTTAAAATAATGCAAATGAATATGGTGGTTTTTATCTCAAAGAATAAGAGGAAACTTTCATTTTAAAAAAGTTCATTTTTTTCAAAGTTATTATTAATCAAAGTTGCAAAAAAAACGTAAAAATCAAATTTCAAAAATTCATAACTTTTCAAATTTTGAGTTTATAGAGATTTTGCAAATAGACGTGTTCTTTAAAATGAGCTAAAGTTTTAGGAAAAAAATACTCCGGGGCAAAAAAAATATTTATTATTATTTGTTTAAACAATTGCATTTTAAACAATTTCTACCACTTTTTTCGAATTTTAACCTCGATATTCGGATTGTACGGGTCAAAATCTATAAGAAACAACTGTTTTTATCCGGGGACATATTGCATACGGGACGGTACCCAGCTCCTAGACTATATATACTGTAGGCGCTTGGCTCTCCGGCGTGCGCCGCGCCGTCGCCGCACCTCGAGCACAGGCTCTACTGTTGCCCGTTGTCTGCGCTCTCTACGTCTCTGTGGCAGCTAGCTATCTCTCTCTCTCCGCGGCTCTCGCGCTGCTGGGCTCGGCCGCTATAGATTCTAACTATACCTATAGCTTGCGGCTCGCTCGACCGGCCGAGTGTTTATGTTTCGCCGCGCTCCGACTTTCGTCGGCTTTGTTATTGTTGCGAGCTCGTATACGTTCCGATTATAAGCGCTTTTGAAAACTATATATATAACTCTCTCATAATACATATTCCTACTCTAAGGCCTAATATATTATTGATTAAATGTTAATCAACAATCAAATACCTCAACAGTAAGAGTAAAATTTCCAATTATCTTACGGTGCGATAAAATTTAAAAAACATTTTTATTCAGAGAATAATTAGAATATCGCTTAACTCTATAACCGAAAGTACGATTTACAACACGAAAAAACAATTCGGCGATGCGCAAAAAAGCCGTTAATTGGTTTATTTAGACGCAAAGAAACTAAAACGACAATCTCAAGTCAAAATCCATACGGGCTAGGATGATGAGCCTAAACGATTTTACAGTTTGCAGTTGTTTGATGTAATCAGAACACCATATTCCTCTGAAATATAATTAATTATAGTCTATAATATAAAAAAATGTTATTATATTATACACATTTATTACTCTAGTGGAGTTGAAATTTTAATAATTTGAAAAATCATATTTTAGAATAGATAAATTACATAAAATAATTTTTTTAAATGAATATATTTTAATATAAAATTGCATTCTATGTGCATATTTGATTTTGCATAAATACATTATTGAAAAGTATATATAAAATTATATTTGAAAACATTTACGGGGAAAAATCGTAATTATTAAATTGCAAATTAAAAATACAAAGGTTTATGTCAAAAGCCAAATTCACAAATTTTTTACATGGTTATTGGCGCGTGAATATATCGACGGCTGCGCGGAACAAGGTTGTATTTCAGCGCGCGGACGAAGAACGTTGTATCTCACCGCGCGGACGAAGAACGTCATATCTCACTGCGCAGATGAAGAACGTCGTATCTCAGCGCGCGGATAAAGAACATCGTATCTCACCACGCGGACGAAGAACGTCGTATCTCACCGCCCGGACGAAGAACGTCGTATCTCTCCGCGCGGATAAAATATCTCGGCGCGCGGACAAAAAACATCGTATCTCGCCGTATACTGGCCGTGTACGTCGCAAGAACGCCGAGATACGACGTTCGTCGTCCGCGCGGTGAGATACGATATTCTTCATTCGCGCGGTGAGATATGATGTTCTTCGTCCGCGCGGTGAGATACGACGCTCTTCGTCCGCGCGCTGAGATACGACGTTCTTCATCCACGCGGTGAGATAGATACGACCTTGTTCCGCTCAGTCGTCGATATATTGAATAAATAAATTCATTGAACTAGGATTCGTTATGAAAAAAATCTTTAAAACAAAAGTGATCATCGGGTGGGGAGAAGATTCTATCTCGGCGAATCGCGTGAAAAGGTCCTATTCCAGACGAGCGCGTAAGAAGGTGGGACTCTACTGAGATAGGACCTTTTCACGCGCTCCGTTGAGATAGAACCTTCTTCTTCCCACCCGAGGAAATATCCTCAAATTATAAAAAATTATATAAAAAATTATAAAAAATATAAATTTCTTCTTTTTCTACATATATTTCCTACCTATTTACCGCTCTTTATGTGTGCCACGAAAAAATTATGATTTCTTCGACGAGGGGCGCATCGACATCACGTTCTTTAGAAATGGGTCTGAAGTTCGCAACGTTGGAGTGCAACGAAATAAAAAAAAAAACATTTTTCTTCATGGTTATACTAATTAATATTAATTTTGTGTGTAGATTTAGTGTTTTATAAAATAAAATAACTTTCTAACAAAGGTTTAGATGAAATTTCCATTGTTTAATAACTTAAATTAATTGTAAGAAATTATTTCGTTGCATTCCAACGGTGCAAACTTCAGACCCATCTTTAGAACGTATTTTTAGAAACTTATAAAAACAAAAAATTTTTTTCATAACGGACAAATAGTATTTAATTTTAATTTTGATAAACATGCAGCATCGCGGAGATAATATTTTTGTTAATAGTAGGCACACCGTATCCAAAATCAAATTTACCGAAAATTTAACAAGAGTTGATAGCTTAAATAAATTGGTACAGCGTTTTTTACCATATTCTGGCAGTTTTTTTAGCAACGTTTAAAAGTATAAAATTGTCTTCAGTACGGAGGAAATATCTAAATTTAGGCCTCTTCTGATGTCCCATGAGCTTATCCTTGCATAATAGTAAGTTCTATGTAGTGGAACATGTTACTGGAAGTGGATTATATAAATATTTGCTTGACTTAGCTAAATATCTGAGAACCATAGATATGTCACAGTACTATAAAAGTTATTTCCCTCTTATGTCTCGATAAAAATAAAAAAATTTCTTTGAAGGCACATCTACAGGACAAAGTTTTTCTGAATGTTAAAAAAAGTATGTACAAGCTCAATTTAATAGTATCATTTTTCGTCGAAACTTATAAGTCAATTTTGCATTAATAAGAAGTTTCACTTTTTTTTTAAATGACGAAACTTGGAAAAGATATTTAATTTTGAAGGCACATCTACTAGACAAACTTTCTTGTTCTTTAAGCCTTTCTGAATGCGAAAAAAATTATATACTTTTAAATCTAAAAATTAAAGATAATTTCGTCTTTTTTCTAAATGACGACACTTATAAATAGTGGCATCTACCTTTTTGATCTTGCAAGAATAATTATCTACACTGAAATTATTACTTTAAAAGTTACAGTTTTCTAAGTGATAAACGTTATTACAATTATAACTTCCTATAATAATTTGCTACTAGCGATAATTCAAATAATATCTGAAAATATTAAATATCAATTTTTTTTCAATCATCACATCAGCTTAACGTATTTCTTATAATTTTTAAATAAAAAATTAAATGGGATGACTGATGTTCCTTATTCACTTATTTACTTCAATTACAATATGCATTACGTAAAGCTGATGTGATGATTGAAAAAAAATTGATATTTAATATTTTCAGATATTATTTGAATTATCGCTAGTAGCAAATTATTATAGGAAGTTATAATTGTAATAACGTTTATCACTTAGAAAACTGTAACTTTTAAAGTAATAATTTCAGTGTAGATAATTATTCTTGCAAAGATCAAATAGGTAGATGCCAGTATTTATAAGGTGTCGTCGATTAGAAAAAAGACAAAATTATTCTTAATTTTAGATTTCAAAGTAAATAATTTTGTTGACATTCAGAAAGGCTTAAGGAACAAGAAAACTTTGTCCTGCAGATGTGCCTTTAAAAAAATTTTTTAATTTTTTTCGAGAGGTAGGAGGGAAATAACTTTTATAGTACTGTGATACATCTATGGTTCTCACATATTTAGCTAACTATAAGTCAAGTAAATATTTATATAATCCACTTCCAGTAACATGTTCCACTACATAGAACTCACTATAATGCAAGGATACGCTCGTGGGGCATCAGAATTTAGATATTTCCTCCGCGTACTCAAGACAATTTTATACTTATAAACGTTAATAAAAAAAACAGCCAGAATATGGTAAAAAACGCTGTACCAACTTTTTTAGGCTATCAACTCTTGTCAAATTTTCGGTAAATGTGATTGGATACGATGTGCCTACTATTAACAAAAATATTATCTCCGCGACGCTGCATTTTTATAAAAATTAAAATTAAATACTATTAGTCCGTTATAAAAAAAACTTTTTTGTTTGTAAGAAACTATTGCATCTTGAAGAAAAATTGATTATATCACATAAAAACAGTAAGCAAATTAGTAAAACGTGTTTTTCTTGTCTTTATATATAAATGGGTCTGAAGTTTGCATCGTTGCATCGCATATATAAAGCAGTTGACAGAAAAAAAAATTATACTTTAGGTACACATTGGTATTAGTAATTTTTTAAATAGGAAACTTGTGGAGGTTCGTTGCACACTCACGTTTATAAAATAATTTTCTTTACGAGTAACAAATACCAATACTTAGGGAATATCTTTGGAAATGATATAGGTATAGATAAGGATGCTAGCCTTTCCCCTGAAAATTTAATCAATACGTATTGACAAATGTCAGTAATTTTTTACTAGGGGTGCACGACTACTCGAAGATCCGAACTATTTGCTCTATAAACTCAACTCGACGAACTCAAGTCGAATCAAATGTTTTACTTGATATATTGAGTAGTTAGAAATAGTTCGAGTAGTTCGAACTTTGATCGAGTGGTTTGAAATTATAGAACACTTCCAACTTCCAGTGCATAGTAGTGAATAAATTATAAAAGAATTATAAATAAAAAATTATAGATAATTATAAGTAATCTTAGGATAATTATAATTATTATCGCTAAGTAGTAGCTAAATCCAAAAACAAATTACATTCAGCTAATTAAGTATATAATATTATAAGTTACTAAGAGAGCCAGCTGGTTCTATCTAGATCGAACTACTTAATTCGAGTAGCTCGAATTCATTCGAGTAGTTCGAGTTGGTCCGAGTAGTTCAATCTGACTCGAGCAGTTCGAAGTATAATGTACTCGATTCAAGTTCGAAGAAAAAGCTCGATACAGTTCAAACACGCCAAGCCGAGTACTTGTACACCCCTACTTTTTACCCGTACTAGATTCTAAAGCAGAGCGTGCTACGCGCGCCTGAACACGAACCTATCTTACCTACTGAATTCGCAAATGAAATTTTTTGACAACGCTCTGAAGTTGGCTCTGTAAGCTTCAATTCGATAATAATCACTATCACCTTTTTACAATAGGAACTAGATTCTAAAACAGAGCGCGCTACGCTTGCCTGCACGCTAACCTATCTTGTTTGTATTGTTTGCAGATTTGTCACTGAATTTTACAAACAAATGCATATAACTTTGCAGGTTTTGAAAATTTTTCAATTTTGATATCGGCGACTTCCCCTGAAATTTAAAAAGGAAGAAAATGAGACCTTGCAAATTAAAATTGAATGAAAAACAAAAAAGATTTGTATTTGATATTGATTTTTTTTTTAATGCACAAAGCATACTTTTGCAAAATTGGAAATTCTCTAATAAAAATATTTTCCGTTATGTTATGAACTCTGCTTCGTGTCATATTAGTTTTCAGATTCGAATGTGTAAATGAATTTTTGTAAAAAATGTTCATAGCTTTAGGTCTACTAGACCGCTGGAGCCACCTTAAAAAATTTTCATAGCACACCGACCTACCAGGGCTCAAATTAAAGTTTTTGGCAAACAAAAAAGTTAAACAAATTGTGCAACGATCGTAAGTGGGCCCCTGTTCATATTAATAAATATATCAATTGAAAGAGCACACGAAAAACATAAAAAATGACTGATTATTGACCGTTTTTTTATTTTGAGTCGATTTGGTTCATAATTTTTTTACAGGGAGTTTTTATGCTCAAAAAGTAATTCCAGCTTTAAAAAGTTTGGAAATGCCAGACGCCGCGGAATCAGATTTTTTTTTTGTCACGACCCCTATATAATCGGCAGTTTGGGGGTTTTCCAGAAAGTCGATTTGGTTCGTAATTTTTTTACAGGTACTTTGTGTGCTCATAAAATAATTTCAGCAATAAAAAGTTTGGAAATGCAAAACGCCGCTGAGAGAGAATTTTTTTCCGTCACGAGCCCTATATAATCATCTGTTTGGGGGTTTTCCGGGGAGTCGATTTGGTTCGTAATTTTTTTATAGGGAGTTCTTATGCTCAAAAAGTAATTCCAGCATTAAAAAGTTTGGAAATGCAAGACACCGAGCAGTGAGAATTTTTTTTTCCGTCACAACCCCTATATATCTGATTATATAATAAGCTGTTTGGGGGTTTTCCGGGGAGTCGATTTGGTTCGTAATTTTTTTACGAGTAGTTTGTGTGCTCATAAAATAATTTCGGCGATAAAAAGTTTGGAAATGCCAAGCGCCGCTGAGAGAGAATTTTTTTTCCGTCACGACTCCTATATAATTAGCTGTTTGGGGGTTTTCCGGGGAGTCAATTTGGTTCGTAATTTTTCTATAGGGAGTTGTTATGCTCAAAAAGTAATTCCAGCATTAAAAAGTTTGGAAATGCCAGACACCGAGCAGTGAGAATTTTTTTTCCGTCACGACCCCTATATATTTGACTATGTAATCAGCTGTTTGGGGGTTTTCGGGGAAGTCGATTTGGTTCGTAATTTTTTTACAGGTACATTGTGTGCTCATAAAATAATTTCAGCAATAAAAAGGTTGGAAATGCCAAACGCCGCTGAGAGAGAATTTTTTGTTCCGTCACGACCCCTATATAGTTAGCTGTTTGGGGGTTTTCCGGGGAGTCGATTTGGTTCGTAATTTTTTTATAGGGAGTTCTTATGCTCAAAAAGTAATTCCAGCATTAAAAAGTTTGGAAATGCCAGACACCGAGCAGTGAGAATTGTTTTTCCGTCACGACCCCTATATATCTAATTATGTAATCAGCTGTTTGGGGGTTTTCCAGGGAGCCGATTTGGTTCGTAATTTTTTTACGAGTAGTTTGTGTGCTCATAAAATAATTTCGGCGATAAAAAGTTTGGAAATGCCAAGCGCCGCTGAGAGAGAATTTTTTTTTCCGTCACGACCCCTATATAATTAGTTGTTTGGGGGTTTTCCGGGGAGTCAATTTGGTTCGTAATTTTTCTATAGGGAGTTCTTATGCTCAAAAAGTAATTCCAGCATTAAAAAGTTTGGAAATGCCAGACACCGAGAAGTGAGAATTTTTTTTCCGTCACGACCCCTATATATCTGATTATATAATCGGCTGTTTGGGGGTTTTCCGGGGAGTCGATTTGGTTCATAATTTTTTTACGAGTAGTTTGTGTGCTCATAAAATAATTTCAGCGATAAAAGGTTTGGAAATGCCAAACGTCGCTGAGAGAGAATTTTTCTTCGGTCACGTCCCCTATATACCTGAATATATAATCGGCTGTTTGGGGGGTTTCCGGGGAGGCGATTTGGTTCGTAATTTTTTTACGAGTAGTTTGTGTGCTCATAAAATAATTCCAGCAATAAAAAGTTTGGAAATGCTAAACGCCGCTGAGAGAGAATTTTTGTTCGGTCACAACCCCTATATATCTGATTATATAATCAGCTGTTTAGGGGGTTTCCGGGGAGTCGATTTGGTTCGTAATTTTTTTGCAGGGAGTTTTTATGCTCAAAAGGTAATTCCAGCTTTAAAAAGTTTGGAAATGCCAGACACCGAGCAGTGAGAATTTTTTTTACGTCACGACCGCTATATATCTGATTATATAATCAGCTGTTTGGGGGTTTTCCGGATAGTCAATTTGGTTCATAATTTTTTTACGAGTAGTTTGTGTACTCATAAAATAATTTCAGCGATAAAAAGTTTGGAAATGCCAAACGTTGCTGAGAGAGAATTTTTCTTCGGTCACGTCCCCTATATACCTGAATATATAACCAGCTGTTTGGGGGGTTTTCGGGGAGTCGATTTGGTTCGTAATTTTTTTACGAGTAGTTTGTGTGCTCATAAAATAATTCCAGCGATAAAAAGTTTGGAAATGCCAAGCGCCGCTGAGAGAGAATTTTTTTTCCGTCATGTCCCCTATATAATCATCTGTTTGGGGGTTTTCCGGGGAGTCGATTTGGTTGCTAATTTTTTTATAGGGAGATCTTATGCTCAAAAAGTAATTCCAGCATTAAAAAGTTTGGAAATGCCAGACACCGAGCAGTGAGAATATTTTTTTCCGTCACGACCCCTATATATCTAATTATGTATTCAGCTGTTTGGGGGTTTTCCAGGGAGTCGATTTGGTTCGTAATTTTTTTACGAGTAGTTTGTGTGCTCATAAAATAATTTCGGCGATAAAAAGTTTGGAAATGCCGAGCGCCGCCGAGTGAGAATTTTTTTTCTTGCAAATACGCTGTATTAAAAGATTCTTTTTTCTTACAAACACGCTGTTTGTCACCTCTTTGGGCCCGTTTGGAAATGTTCCGGGGAGTTTATTTTCTTCTTAATTTTTTTACATGTAGCTTGTGCTGCTAGAAAGTAATGTTCGCGATAAAAAGTTTGGAAATGCCCAAAGCCGCTGAGTGAGAATTTTTTTTCCTGCAAATACGCTGTATTATCAACTTTTTGGGCCCGTTTGGAAATGTGCCGGGGAGTTTATTTTCTTCTTAATTTTTTTACATGTAGCTTGTGTTGCTAGAAAGTAATTTCCACGATAAAAAGTTTGGAAATGCCCAAAGCCGCTGAGGGAGAATTTTTTTTTCTTACAAACACGCTGTTTGTCACCTTTTTGGGCCCGTTTGGAAATGTTCCGGGGAATTTATTTTCTTCTTAATTTTTTTACATGTAACTTGTGCTGCTAGAAAGTAATGTTCGCGATAAAAAGTTTGGAAATGCCCAAAGCCGCCGAGTGAGTATTTTTTTTCCTGCAAATACGCTGTATTATCAACTTTTTGGGCCCGTTTGGAAATGTTCCGGGGAGTTTATTTTCTTCTTAATTCTTTTACATGTAGCTTGTGTTGCTAGAAAGTAATTTCCACGATAAAAAGTTTGGAAATGCCTAAAGCCGCTGAGGGAGAATTTTTTTTTCTTACAAACACGCTGTTTGTCACCTCTTTGGGCCCGTTTGGAAATGTTCCGGGGAGTTTATTTTCTTCTTAATTTTTTTACATGTAGCTTGTGCTGCTAGAAAGCAATGTTCGCGATAAAAAGTTTGGAAATGCCCAAAGCCGCCGAGTGAGAATTTTTTTTCCTGCAAATAAGCTGTATTATCAACTTTTTGGGCCCGTTTGGAAATGTTCCGGGGAGTTTATTTTCTTCTTAATTTTTTTACATGTAGCTTGTGTTGCTAGAAAGTAATTTCCACGATAAAAAGTTTGGAAATGCCCAAAGCCGCTGAGGGAGAATTTTTTTTCTTACAAACACGCTGTTTGTCACCTTTTGGGCCCGTTTGGAAATGTTCCGGGAGTTTATTTTCTTCTTAATTTTTTTACATGTAGCTTGTGCTGCTAGAAAGTAATATTCGCGATAAAAAGTTTGGAAATGCCCAAAGCCGCCGAGTGAGAATTTTTTTCCTGCAAATACGCTGTATTATCAACTTTTTGGGCCCGTTTGGAAATGTTCCGGGGAGTTTATTTTCTTCTTAATTTTTTTACATGTAGCTTGTGTTGCTAGAAAGTAATTTCCAAGATAAAAAGTTTGGAAATGCCCAAAGCCGCTGAGGGAGAATTTTTTTTTCTTACAAACACGCTGTTTGTCACCTTTTTGGGCCCGTTTGGAAATGTTCGGGGGAGTTTATTTTCTTCTTAATTTTTTTACATGTAGCTTGTGCTGCTAGAAAGTAATGTTCGCGTTAAAAAGTTTGGAAATACCCAAAGCCGCCGAGTGAGAATTTTTTTTCCTGCAAATACGCTGTATTATCAACTTTTTGGGCCCGTTTGGAAATGTTCCAGGGAGTTTATTTTCTTCTTAATTTTTTTACATGTAGCTTGTGTTGCTAGAAAGTAATTTCCACGATAGAAAGTTTGGAAATGCCCAAAGCCGCTGAGGGAGAATTCTTTTTTCTTATAAACACGCTGTTTATCACCTTTTTGGGCCCGTTTGGAAATGTTCCGGGGAATTTATTTTCTTCTTAATTTTTTTACATGTAACTTGTGCTGCTAGAAAGTAATGTTCGCGATAAAAAGTTTGGAAATGCCCAAAGCCGCCGAGTGAGAATTTTTTTTCCTGCAAATACGCTGTATTATCAACTTTTTGGGCCCGTTTGGAAATGTTCCGGGGAGTTTATTTTCTTCTTAATTTTTTTACATGTAGCTTGTGTTGCTAGAAAGTAATTTCCACGATAAAAAGTTTGGAAATGCCCAAAGCCGCTGAGGGAGAATTTTTTTTTCTTACAAACACGCTGTTTGTCACCTTTTTGGGCCCGTTTGGAAATGTTCCGGGGAGTTTATTTTCTTCTTAATTTTTTTACATGTATCTTGTGCTGTTAGAAAGTAATGTTCGCGATAAAACGTTTGGAAATGCCCAAAGCCGCCGAGTGAGAATTTTTTTTCCTGCAAATACGCTGTATTATCAACTTTTTGGGCCCGTTTGGAAATGTTCCGGGGAGTTTATTTTCTTCTTAATTTTTTTACATGTAGCTTGTGTTGCTAGAAAGTAATTTCCACGATAAAAAGTTTGGAAATGCCCAAAGCCGCTGAGGGAGAATTTTTTTCTTACAAACACGCTGTTTGTCACCTTTTTGGGCCCGTTTGGAAATGTTCCGGGAATTTATTTTCTTCTTAATTTTTTACATGTAACTTGTGCTGCTAGAAAGTAATGTTCGCGATAAAAAGTTTGGAAATGCCCAAAGCCGCCGAGTGAGAATTTTTTTCCTGCAAATACGCTGTATTATCAACTTTTTGGGCCCGTTTGGAAATGTTCCGGGAGTTTATTTTCTTCTTAATTTTTTACATGTAGCTTGTGTTGCTAGAAAGTAATTTCCACGATAAAAAGTTTGGAAATGCCCAAAGCCGCTGAGGGAGAATTTTTTCTTACAAACACGCTGTTTGTCACCTTTTTGGGCCCGTTTGGAAATGTTCCGGGAGTTTATTTTCTTCTTAATTTTTTTACATGTAGCTTGTGCTGCTAGAAAGTAATATTCGCGATAAAAAGTTTGGAAATGCCCAAAGCCGCCGAGTGAGAATTTTTTTCCTGCAAATACGCTGTATTATCAACTTTTTGGGCCCGTTTGGAAATGTTCCGGGAGTTTATTTTCTTCTTAATTTTTTTACATGTAGCTTGTGTTGCTAGAAAGTAATTTCCACGATAAAAAGTTTGGAAATGCCCAAAGCCGCTGAGGAGAATTTTTTTTTCTTACAAACACGCTGTTTGTCACCTTTTTGGGCCCGTTTGGAAATGTTCCGGGAGTTTATTTTCTTCTTAATTTTTTTACATGTAGCTTGTGCTGCTAGAAAGTAATGTTCGCGTTAAAAAGTTTGGAAATGCCCAAAGCCGCCGAGTGAGAATTTTTTTCCTGCAAATACGCTGTATTATCAACTTTTTGGGCCCGTTTGGAAATGTTCCGGGGAGTTTATTTTCTTCTTAATTTTTTTACATGTAGCTTGTGTTGCTAGAAAGTAATTTCGACGATAAAAAGTTTGGAAATGCCCAAAGCCGCTGAGGGAGAATTCTTTTTTCTTACAAACACGCTGTTTGTCACCTTTTTGGGCCCGTTTGGAAATGTTCCGGGGAATTTATTTTCTTCTTAATTTTTTTACATGTAACTTGTGCTGCTAGAAAGTAATGTTCGCGATAAAAAGTTTGGAAATGCCCAAAGCCGCCGAGTGAGAATTTTTTTTCCTGCAAATACGCTGTATTATCAACTTTTTGGGCCCGTTTGGGAATGTTCCGGGGAGTTTATTTTCTTCTTAATTCTTTTACATGTAGCTTGTGTTGCTAGAAAGTAATTTCCACGATAAAAAGTTTGGAAATGCCTAAAGCCGCTGAGGGAGAATTTTTTTTTCTTACAAACACGCTGTTTGTCACCTCTTTGGGCCCGTTTGGAAATGTTCCGGGGAGTTTATTTTCTTCTTAATTTTTTTACATGTAGCTTGTGCTGCTAGAAAGCAATGTTCGCGATAAAAAGTTTGGAAATGCCCAAAGCCGCCGAGTGAGAATTTTTTTTCCTGCAAATACGCTGTATTATCAACTTTTTGGGCCCGTTTGGAAATGTTCCGGGGAGTTTATTTTCTTCTTAATTTTTTTACATGTAGCTTGTGGTGCTAGAAAGTAATTTCCACGATAAAAAGTTTAGAAATGCCCAAAGCGCCTGAGCGAGAATTTTTTTTTCTTACAAACACGCTGTGTGTCACCGTTTTGGGCCCGTTTGGAAATGTTCCGGGGAGTTTATTTTCTTCTTAATTTTTTTACATGTATCTTGTGCTGTTAGAAAGTAATGTTCGCGATAAAAAGTTTGGAAATGCCCAAAGCCGCCGAGTGAGAATTTTTTTTCCTGCAAATACGCTGTATTATCAACTTTTTGGGCCCGTTTGGAAATGTTCCGGGGAGTTTATTTTCTTCTTAATTTTTTTACATGTAGCTTGTGTTGCTAGAAAGTAATTTCCACGATAAAAAGTTTGGAAATGCCCAAAGCCGCTGAGGGAGAATTTTTTTTTCTTAGAAACACGCTTTTTGTCACCTTTTTGGGCTCGTTTGGAAATGTTCCGGGGAGTTTATTTTCTTCTTAATTTTTTTACATGTAGCTTGTATTGCTAGAAAGTAATTTCCACGATAAAAAGTTTGGAAATGCCCAAAGCCGCTGAGGGAGAATTTTTTTTTCTTACAAACACGCTGTTTGTCACCTTTTTGGGCCCGTTTGGAAATGTTCCGGGGAGTTTATTTTCTTCTTAATTTTTTTACATGTAGCTTGTGCTGCTAGAAAGTAATGTTCGCGATAAAAAGTTTGGAAATGCCCAAAGCTGCCGAGTGAGAATTTTTTTTTATTGCATTTTTACATCTACCCTGTATAATCACCCGTTTGGGGTGGTTTTGGGGGTGGGGATAATTTGATATCGGTTTATATCAATTATTTTTGATGAATTCTTGTGTTATTTACAATATCTGGTGTCATTCTCCCTGAGAAATTTGATTTTAGAAAAATGGAATTTTCGTTCTCTTAGGTTGTCTTACGAATTCCGTGTTAGGGGTGGGGGGTAGTTTGGAATTGATTTATTTTGATCAATTTTCATGTATTCTTCCATTATTTGCAGTATATTATGCTATTCATGTGGAAAAAAGGTGTTTTTCGAAAATCGAATTTTCGTTGGATCGCAACGTTGCAAACTTCAAACCCATCATCTTTCTCATGTTGGACACTTTTTTCTGACACCAATATTTTTAAAAATAACAGTTAAAACCAGCTAAAAACCTTAAAAATGGTCAATATTTGGCTATTACTCGACAGGATTTGACTAGAGACAAAAATGTTAAATACTAAAGTTATAGATAACATTAAAGCAAAACTTTTCTCTATTTAACATTTTTATCTAGAATCAACTCCTGACGACTTAGACCTATAAAATCGATTTTTAACGCCTAAATACACATAAAAGGGCCGTTTTTCGTATATTTTTTAAAAGGATCTAACTTTACACAAAAATGTTAAATATAAAAGTTGTAGATAATATTGAAACAAAATTTTTGCTATTTAACATATTCATGTTAAATCAACTCCTCATAATCTAGACCTATAAAAACGATTTTAAACGCCTAAACACATCTTATATAGTCAATTTTCATTTATTATTTAACAGAATTTAATTCGACACAGCAATATTAAATAGCTATAGATTAGATCGAAAAAATCAATAAAACTGCCCAAAGATCATATAATTACTAAAATATAATAATAAGATATAAAATATAAATTGATGTTACACAAAATGCAAAATTAAATGCAAACTAGAAAAATTAATTTTACGCTAATATCTACAGGCCTATCTGGTAAAACTAATTAAAAGACACTTTTCTCCTGTTGGACATTTCTTGCTACGAACAATATTTGCCAAGACAACTGCGAAAAACGGTAAGAAAGACAAAAAATGGTTGATTTTCTGTTATAACTTAACAGGATTTGACTTTACACAGAAATTTTAAATAAAAAAGTTGTAGATAACATCATAACAAAACTTTCTTCCATTTAAGATTTTCATGTACAATCAACTCCTGATGAGGTAGGCCTATAAAAACGACTTGTAACGCTTTAATACAGATAAAATGACCATTTTTCGCATATTATTCAGCAGAATTTGACTTTACATAAAATTTTAAATATAAAAGAGTATGATAATGGTGGAACAAAACTTTTTCTTTTTAACACTTTTATGTAAAATCAATTTCTGTCGAGTTAGACCTATAAATGTTAGGTTATAAATGCTCTATAACCTGGCAGATAGACTGTAGGCTCTGCTTCCTCATGGTTTCGGACTGAAGGAAGCATACCCTCCACACCCCCCGCCTAGTGCCAACAAAAACACGGCACCGGCAGAGGAGGTGGAAGATAGACTTCTCCGGCTCTCCATACCATCTGCAGCTTCCCTCGTCTAAGATCCTACGTTTGTAGAGGTAGTATCTGATCCACCAGTATCCTGTAAGCCAGCTTACTACCTTTCTTAGTCTAGCTTTATTCAGCCTGCCAATCTCTTGTAGCCAATATTCTGGCGGAGAGTCGCCGATGATTCTCTTGGCTTGCCTTAAGCCTGGAGACTCCCGCCATTTCCGGAGTAATTCCTTCTTCATCTTGAGGAGGTGCTTTTCTTGATTTCACTCGGCGGGATGTCTATCGAGCACCGGGTCGCTCTAACCTGGCGAGCGCCTCTACCTTCCAGGCGATCTGCTTTCTCGTTACGCCTGATACCTTCATGCTCCGGCACCCAAATAAGCGTTTCAGCATTATTGCGGGCCAAGGCCATAAGAGTATCTATCTATGCAATGTAATACTACCTTGGAGTAGATGCTGGCGCAATTAAGGGGCATCAGTGTAGCACTGCTGTCTGAGAAAAGGCTGATGTGACAACCTTTATTGGCCCTCATAAGTTGCGTCGCAGCACCAGCCACTATTGCTCTTACTTCTATTTCGAACACCGATGCGTGGGAGTCAAGTGTATACACCAGCTCCGTAGAGCTTCCTTACTCCCAAGCATCCGCCCCCACTCAATTCTCATTTTTGGAGTCAACCGTGTACCACATCGCGCCCGATTGGATGTAGGGGTGGGTTCCGTGTAGGGTTGGCCCACTCTTTCCTGTCGAACATGAGCACCCTGTAGAGTTTTAGAAATATTATCCTTCGTCCTATCTTATCACATCCCGATGTTTCGATGTCAGGTGGTAGGATCTAACCAAGTTCCTGGCCAAACCTGTTCCCTGTGCCCATGGCATCTCTAATACGCAACCAAGTCCTGCTCACTTCACTCTCAATGAAGGTTTGCAAGGGTGGTATTCCTAATATTAACTCTTGTGCTGCAAGTAGTGTAGTGCTCGTAGAGCCCGTTGTACCCCTTCTCACTAGTCTTTCTACTTTGTCTAAAGAGCTCGGGTGGACTTTTAGTAAACATCTCTGCCACCAAACCACCGCTCAGTGCGTTAATCTAGGACTGATGATAACTTCATACATCCACTTTACGTTGCCCGGTGACAGGCTCAAGGTATTGCCAAAAGCCCTCCTACAGGCTCAGAAAGTGATTATAAGTTTCTCATATATCTTGCTAATGTGTTTTCCCCAATTCAGTTTAGAATCCAATGTCACTCCCAGATACTTTTCCTCGTTTACCAGCTTTAGAGGCTGGCCGCCCTGTTGCACTCCCCTAATAGGTTTGACCTTGTATCTGGTAATGAATAGAATTATGATATCTTTGTCCAGATTTACCGATAGCCTAACAGACTCGCACCATGCTTGCACTATGCCTATCGCATGCTGCATCAGCCCTGCAAGTACGTGCTCGTCGTCGGCTTTTACTAGTATTAGGATATCATACGCATAGAACCTGGGCAAAGAAGCCTGCCTCATTCAGTAATCTGATAAGTTCATCGATCACCAAGCACCACACAGTGGGAGACAGTACTCCTCTTTGCGGGCAGCCCTTGCTTACTTTTACATCTCCGAGTGTGAGCCCCAGTGGGCCTCTACTCTTCTACAACTAAGCATGCACCAAAGCCAACTGCTGACCCTATTGAGTACCACATGGTCCTCGGCGCCCTTCACAATGCTCTCTTTCGTGATATGATTGAACGCCCCCCCCCCCCCCCCGTCTACGTCAAGAAAACCTGCTTGATGTAGACGTAGACGTAGAAGTACCATCGCTCTGCTCTTCATCCCCTTTTTTACAAAAGTGATTGCCTCAGTCAGAGCGGAATCCACCTATTTGCCCATCTGATAAGCGTGCTGTCTACCGTGCAGGGGATGTGCTGCTAATGTCACTTCTCTTATGTATCTGTCCACCAGTCTTCCCAGTGTCTTGAGGACAAAGGAGGTCAGACTGATGGGTCTATAGTCTTGCGGCTTTGAATGCTGCATAATGCCAGATTTTGGCATGAAAATCACTTTAGCCATTTGCTATCATTCAAATATGTACCCCTATGATAGGCACGCTCGAAAAAGTTTCACCATGATAGGAGCGAGGAGATCGAGTAGCAATGCCGGGAAGATTCCATCAATCCCCGAGGCCTTCAAGGGGTCCAAGGTACTAACTGCTTATCTTACGCGGTTTTCGGCGCAGATTCGTCGCGCTAGCTCCCAATCTGTACCGCAGGCCCTTAACTCATACTGTTCCACTGTGGTCGTCTCGTTGGGGAAAGTGCATTTTTAAGAGGCAGTCAGGGCTGACCTCTCGTCTTCCGCCCATTCCCCCGAGCCAAGCATTACTGGATTAAGCCCTTGAGATTTCGGCCGTCTTAGCAGTTTGAGCAATCTAGCGGTATCAGAGACACCGTTCATACTCGCTGTTTGGGAATTCAGTAATTTGAATTCCCGCGGTTATGCTCAGCTCGGTACGACTCACGGCGCTGCCACGGCGCGGCAGCACCTCGCGGCCTCTCGGCGGAACAGCCGAGACACTACACTGATTCACAAGGTGAATTGCGCTGTTTCGGTCTCTCTCGCTCTCTCACATGCAAATGTGAGAGAGATTGTGATTTGATTCGCGAAGTGAATCGTGAAGGCCAAGAAGACGGAAGTGTTCAAGGCCTCGCTCTCTCTGAATTCAGCCGTGCCACGAGGAGCATCTCTCTCCACTGCGCACTTGAAAATCTTATCGGTATCTCTCAACGGATTTCACTGGCTCAAATCGACACTGGATCAACTCACCACAGGCTCTACTCAATCTCTCACTGGAAACTCGCATCACCCTTCACTCACGCAATACTCAAGGTGCAAAGACGATTAGTACAATCGACTCTATTGCAAGGTAAAATCTCTCACAATACTAGAGGTTATGTTGCCAACCACGTGTTGGCACCGGCGGCAAGTGTAACAGTGAACATGCATGAATTAGAAAAACTCAAGGCAGCAATTCAATTATAATTGTTTGCCATTGCTCATTTTAACAGCTTCATTGTGTGTGAGCCCAGGAGGGAGTGTCAGGAAATACTCAAACGACTCTCAACGGACAATCTCATTTCAGTTGCAGACAGACTCAAAACTCACAGGTTGGTTGTCTCTAGTAAGAGATTACTACTCCATTATTAATGTGCACTCATAGTTTGGAGTTGCGGACACACTACTCAAATACAAATCATTAACCTCAGTGTAATTTAAACTCCTTTTTCAATTTATGTTAATTTTCAACGAATTTGTAATTTATTTAAGAAGTGACTTTTGTGAATATAGTTTCTATTTTCAATTTACTTCTGTGTGTGACTTAAATTTATTTTAACACCCGCAGCATGTTTACTCACGTATAATTAAGGCTTACTCAAACATTTTGGTCCTTCGAGCCGGATTTACATGCTGTGGTGTGACTCGAGCCAGTGAATAAACACTCATTATGGAATTTACTCACAGGTTATCATCATGGCACACTCAAACAAGGATGAACTCAAGGAATTGGAACAAGCAGGCTGTCATTTCTGAACAAGAGGATGCTATTAATAAAAAGGATCAAGCGACTCCAGCCACCACAACTGCAGCAAAGGGGGCAGTTAAGCAGACTGGCAGCCGCCTACTCACTATGCCTGAACTCACTGTGGTTGACACCCATGTCAAAACTCGTTCAAGATCTCCAGGGTCAATTCCAGCTTCATTTCTATGTAAGGTGAATTCTCAGTACCTGCGGCTCGACTCATTGGAAAGGATAATATCATATATTAGGATCAGGAAGGAAACTGCCACTCTTCCAGTGATACTGGCTTGGAAGCAGGATGCTGAGGAGCTATACTCCTTATATAAAAAGGATCATGCTGTCATTGAAGCAAGTTGTCCAGCAGCCTTCGCAGACAACGATTACTTTAAGTCAGCGTTTCACAAGTCAATCCATGAATCATACCATACTATTGTGTTCGAGGTTAGCAATTTGGAGGAAGACTGGAAGTCCAAGCATCGTGTCACTCAGCCAAGCATCGGAGAAACTCAACACACTCATTTAAGCAAGTTGCCAGAAATAAAACTGCCCACATTCAGCGGAGCATATACTGAGTGGCCCTCATATAAGGAAATGTTCTCTGGATTAATTCTGAATCGGCCTGGACTCAAAAATTATGAGAAGCTACACTACCTGCGCAGCTCCCTCAGCGGAACACCACTCACACTAATACAAGGATTTTCACTCAGCGATGAGTCTCTAACACCTGCATGGACTACATTAGTGACAAGGTTTGAAAATAAACGGGTGCTATTAAATGATCAGCTTGATCATTTATCTGAATTGACTGCTGTTACATCAAAAAACCCGGCCACACTCAACACATTGATCTCGGAGATCTCAAAAATTCGGAAATCACTCCACATGTTGGTAACGCAAGAGCAGCTAGGAGATTGTATATTAGCTCATCGCCTGTCAAAGCTAATTGACAGGTCAACACGAGAAGCATGGGAGACTTCTCGCGTTTCCAACACTGAGCTGCCAACGTTTGAGGAATTTGAGTCCTTCCTGATCGCGCGGGTGCGTGCATTGGAAATTGCGGCGGACTCATCAACATCCACTCCAAAGCCATCAATTACCCAAACTTCAAAAACATCAAGGTCTCTTCACGTCACCAGTCCAACTCAAGCACGGCAAGACTCACACAAAGTGACACACTCACCCAGGATTTCACAGCATCCATGCACGTATTGTGGGGACTCGCACTTTATTGTGGCTTGTCCAAAATTCAAACTGCTGAATGAACAACAACGGAGAAAATTTGTAATGGAGAAGCCGCTGTGCTATAACTGCCTCGGTCTGCGCTCAGCCAAGAATTGCAAGTCGCAATATAAGTGCAGGAGTTGCAATGGAAATCATCACACCATGATACATGTGTCACGAGACCCTGAAGGCAAGACTCAAACCACCTCAGCATCCGGATCAACTCAAAATTAGGACAACGGCGCAATCATCTCACAACACGGTCAAACGCAACATGATTACTCAACTTCTCAACTCACTTTACTTGCAACTGCATTGGCATGGTACGACTCACCGGTGACATCTCATCAACTCAGAATACTCATCAACTCAAACTCTCGGAAAGGCTCAACTCACCTTACGCACCATCTACAAAAATCTCACCATTCGGATCACAGGTCACATTATACGCCAAGTCTCAACACTATTACCATCAGAAGAATGTGAGCAACGTCAGTGGCAACATACAGAGAAACTCAACTTGGCTGATCCGACATTTTGGAAACCTCAACCAGTAGATGTACTTATCGGAGCGGACTATTACGGCCAAATCATCAAACCTAATCTCATAAGGGGAAGTGTGATTGAACCGATCGCACAATTATCAATTTTCGGCTGGCTGCTAATAGATCCATCAAACTCAGCTGTGCAACACAAGGTAGTACATCATACAACGGCCCCACTCAACACTGAAGACTTGCAGAAACTACTAACCCGCTTTTGGGTTCAAGAAGAGCCACCATCAACGTCTGCAGTCAAACTCAACAAGGAAGACGCATTGTGTCAACAACACTTTGCTGAGACTCATACAAGAAATACTCATGGACGATACCAAGTCAGATTACCTCTCACCGACTCTGCAGACGTACTTGGAAACTCATTCGGAAAAGCTCAAGCGTGCCTCAAGAGAATACTCATAAAATGCAATCAAGAAAGCATCTACAAGGAAAGGTACTACGCTTTCATGGATGAATACTGCAAATTGGGCCACATGGTGCGGATCCCTCCACAGGACATATCTGCCAAACCATCTTACTATCTTCCTCACCATGGAGTATTACGAGAAGATAGTTCAACGACAAAAATCAGAGCAGTCTTCAATGGTTCAGCACTCACAACCAATGGAAAATCACTCAATGACATCATGCATACTGGACCTAACCTCTCACCTAACATTGTGGATGTTCTCATCTGGATTCGAACTCAACCATTTGTCTTCTCAACTGATATTACAAAAATGTATCGTCAGATCAAGGTTCACCCTCAAGATTGGAATCTACAACGCATTTTATGGGTAGATGAAACGGGTCAACTCACTCACTTCCACTTGACGACAGTCACCTACGGAACACGAGCAGCTCCTTACTTAGCAATTCGGACTCTTCTTCAGCTGGTAAAGGATGAAGGAGACAAATATCCACTTGCCATAGACTCACTTCTATTTGGAAGGTATGTGGATGACATCTTCGGTGGAGCTGCATCAAAGGAACTTCTCATTGAAAAGGCCAAGCAGTTAACCGCACTATGCAAGGCGGGCGGTTTTCCATTAGCGAAATGGAACTCAAACTCATCTGGCTTCCTCAAGGAATTCCTCAAAGAACCTCCAGCTGAAGAAGCTGTGCCTTTAGATGATTGCGCTACAAATATACTCGGGATGAAATGGCTCCCACACTCGGACAAACTCACCTTCAGAACAACGCTGCCACCTCACCAGGAAATGATAACAAAACGGATTATACTTTCTGAAGTATCTCAATTATACGATCCCATTGGAATTATATCACCGGTTATAATCACATCAAAAATCCTCCTGCAAGAACTGTGGCTACACAAGCTGTCTTGGGACAAATCTCTGCCAAACTCAATCGTGAAGAAATGGCTGCACATCCGAGAAGATCTCACTCACCTGAAGACAATCGCCTTACCCAGGTGGTTAGGAATTCAGGAAAACTCAATTGTAGAACTTCATGGCTTCTCGGATGCTTCACAACAAGCAATGGCTGCAGTTCTTTACATTAAATCTACAACACCAAACTCTCACTCAACATCATCATTTCTCATCTCTAAAACAAAGGTGGCACCACTTAAACGACTGTCAATCCCACGATTGGAATTGGGAGCGGCAGTTTTACTCACTAAGTTGGCAAAACACATTTTGGAAAACTCACGATTGCCAATTTCACACATTCATCTGTGGGCAGATGCTAAGGTAGCACTCACATGGATACGCTCACACCCCTCAAAATGGAAGGACTTTGTTGGAAATAGAGTTGCCTTAATTCAAGAACTCATTCCAACAGCACAATGGAGACATGTGCCTGGAGCAGACAATCCAGCGGATTGTGCCTCGCGCGGGTTACTCACTTCACAACTCAGAGAGCATTACTTATGGTGGCATGGACCACGTTGGCTCTGCCAGGAAGAATCAGCTTGGCCTTCTCAAGCAACCTCTATCCAAGAAACCAACCTTCCAGAAATAAGGGCTAAGGTCACACTCACCGCAGCCAAGTCAAACTCAAGCAAATTGTGGGACATCATCGATCATTACCCATCACTCACTCAACTCATAAGAATAACTGGATGGGTAATGCTCGCATGTGATCGATTTAAGGCTAAAGGAAAAACTCACCATGAATCGAAACTCACAACTGATTTACTCAAAAGGGCAAAACTCTTCTGGGTCAAGAACATTCAGCAGGTTCACTTACAATCAGAACTTGTTATGCTGAAAAATTTTCAAGTCCCAAGAAACCATGTATTCAACCGATTGACTGCCTACATAGACTCAACAGGAATTGTTCGAGTAGGAGGGCGGCTTCAAAAAACTCAACTCGATCATCACTCAAAACACCCAGCAATTATACCACGGAGCAGTCAACTCACCACACTGATCATTCGGAACGCTCATCTCTCAACTCTGCACGGTGGCGCTCAACTCACTCTGGCACACACTCGGCAGGAATTTTGGATAATCGGAGGCAGAGCACCGGTCAAGTCACATATTTTAAAGTGTGTGACTTGTGCAAGGTATCGGGCTCAACGGGCTCAGCAACTCATGGGGCAATTACCCATGGCCAGGGTCACCCCATCACCACCTTTCACTTACACTGGGATCGATTACGCCGGGCCAATCACCATTAACTCATGGAAAGGTCGTGGATCCAAAACATACAAGGGCGGGATTTGTATCTTTGTGTGCTTCTCAACGTCAGCTGTTCACCTAGAACTGGTCAGTGACTACTCAACGGACGGATTCTTAGCGGCATACAGACGGTTCACCTCAAGGAGAGGGATACCCTCCAAACTATACTCAGACTGTGGAACGAACTTCATCGGAGCAGCAAGGGAACTGAAGACTCTATTTTCTCAACACCAACATGAAAACTCAATCTTGTACAACTCACTAGCGAACGAGGGAACCCAATGGATATTCAACCCACCTGCTGCACCTCATATGGGAGGCAAGTGGGAAGCAGTAGTGAAATCAGTCAAATTTCACCTGCGACGGACCATTGGGGACACTCAACTCACCTTTGAAGCTTCAGCTACCTTGCTCACTCAAATAGAAGCATTACTCAACTCAAGGCCGCTAGAACCACTCAGTGAAGACCCAGAAGACATAAATGCACTCACACCCGGACACTTTCTCATCGACAAGGCATTGAACTCAGTGCCTGAACCAAGCTTACTCACCTTCAAGGAATCAAGGCTTTCCAAATGGCAACTCATTCAACGGATCACTCAGCAATTTTGGAAGCATTGGTCAACTCAATACCTTCAACGGCTTCAATCAATTTCAAAATGGCATCATCCCTCTCATGAGATAAAAGTGGGTTCCATGGTACTACTCACGGATGAACACTCACCCCCAAGCAAATGGCCACTCGCAAGAGTCACTCAACTTCACCCTGGAACTGACAATCTCACCAGAGTTGTAACAATAAAGACGGCCACCACTCAACTCACCCGCCCAATTGCAAAACTCGCCATCTTGCCAGTGCCAATCGGAATTTAAATCAACCTGGCGGTTGATGGCGGGCGGAATGTTTGGGACTTCAGTAATTTGAATTCCCGCGGTTATGCTCAGCTCGGTACGACTCACGGCGCTGCCACGGCGCGGCAGCACCTCGCGGCCTCTCGGCGGAACAGCCGAGACACTACACTGATTCACAAGGTGAATTCACGCTGTTTCGGTCTCTCTCGCTCTCTCACATGCAAATGTGAGAGATATTGTGATTTGATTCGCGAAGTGAATCGTGAAGGCCAAGAAGACGGAAGCGTTCAAGGCCTCGCTCTCTCTGAATTCAGCCGTGCCACGAGGAGCATCTCTCTCCACTGCGCACTTGAAAATCTCATCGGTATCTCTCAACGGATTTCACTGGCTCAAATCGACACTGGATCAACTCACCACAGGCTCTACTCAATCTCTCAGTGGAAACTCGCATCACCCTTCACTCACGCAATACTCAAGGTGCAAAGACGATTAGTACAATCGACTCTATTGCAAGGTAAAATCTCTCACAATACTAGAGGTTATGTTGCCAACCACGTGTTGGCACCAGCGGCAAGTGTAACAGTGAACATGTATGAATTAGAAAAACTCAAGGCAGCAATTCAATTATAATTGTTTGCCATTGCTCATTTTAACAGCTTCATTGTGTGTGAGCCCAGGAGGGAGTGTCAGGAAATACTCAAACGACTCTCAACGGACAATCTCATTTCAGTTGCAGACAGACTCAAAACTCACAGGTTGGTTGTCTCTAGTAAGAGATTACTACTCCATTATTAATGTGCACTCATAGTTTTGAATTGCGGACACACTACTCAAATACAAATCATTAACCTCAGTGTAATTTAAACTCCTTTTTCAATTTATGTTAATTTTCAACGAATTTGTAATTTATTTAAGAAGTGACTTTTGTGAATATAGTTTCTATTTTCAATTTACTTCTGTGTGTGACTTAAATTTATTTCAACACCCGCAGCATGTTTACTCACGTATAATTAAGGCTTACTCAAACACTCGCAGAGAAGCTTTTCCAGCCCTGGCCTTTGGCTCTTTCAATTTCTTTTTTGAACTCTTTTTGAACTTCTCTAAAATCTTCTCTATCGCCTGAATTGTTCCCTTTCTTAGACCTATTATAAAGTCTTCTGGTCTTTTCCTTCAACGCCTCTAGTGTTGGGCCCCGCCAAGGTGCTCCGTTTTTCACTGGCTTCAATCGTAATCTGCAGTTGTTCTCGAAGGCACTGACGATGTTATTCTTTAGAATCTCACCGCAGTGATCGAGTTAAATCTGATTGCTACATTTACCCAGGAACGACTTGAGCTTAGCCCCCAGTTCTTCAACATAGGTGGCCCAGTCTATCTTCCTCGAATTTATGTAGAGTCTTGATTCTGTGCTGCGACCTTTAATTTCGAAAACTATATGGTTGTGATCCTCTGGAGTCCCACAGAGTAGCGCCGTTTCAATACCTAAGTCGCTCTTCTCGGATGGGTCCTCTCTGGAGCCTTTGAAACTCCAGGTATCAACGTTGACATTCGGATTGCCCCAGGACAGTTTTTTCATGACCGTTCCTGCCTCGCGCCTGCCAGGGACGAAAATCGTAACCCTAGCTAGCTTTTGGAGGTCCCCCATCTCTACTGCTTTGAGAATGCCGCCCTCCCAGGGTGCGTAGCCTCCCACTCTCTTCTTCAGCTATTTCGCATCCTCCTGGGTTCTGCAGTAGAATACACGTGCTTCCCTAAAGAACCAGTTGTTTCTGTAGGACGGGAAGTAGCTGTCCTCTCGTACCTCCTCCATGGAAGCGAGCACCAGCTTGCTTTGCTCTTCGCTGAGACGGTTCTCGAAATAGGGATTACCGCTATCCTAAGCGGAGTGGCGACCGATTCGCTATAGGTCGGGAGCCCCGCCCCAAATTGGCTTTTTCTTGATCTCTCTGGAAGTGGAGCTATCAGAATCGCGGGTCCTTTTGGCTGGGGTCAGCTTGCCTCCGTTCCCCGTCGCTCCAGCCTCATGAAGTCTGATCTGCTCCACTCCTGGGAGTATCCTTTTGCTTGGGTCGAATAGGCTGGGAGCTGATGAGCCATCGGCTGTGATCAGCGATCCACTTTTCCCCCTACATTTGGTCAACAGTCCCCTCTGTCTCTTCGCCTCACAGAGTTTCTTGCCTTTGCTCTTTTTCTATTTCTTGATATCAGTTCTTTTTTCTTGTTATCAGTCTCCTCAGTAACGCGGGTCTTTAGGCCCACATACCGTGGTGTACTAACCTCATATGGTTCTGTGCCAGCACTGTCGTGAACCACGTTGGAACCACGTCCTGTTGTGCATTCTCTAAGAGGGAGCTAGGGAGCTCAACGTGTGTGGGTGCTTTTAAGACTGATTTCTCTAAGTTTTCCATTTTCATATTGATTTAGATGCGGATGTACTGCCCGAAGACAAAGGCGCAGTTTCTCTCTCCCCAAACTAGTGGCCTCGGTAGAGCCTCTCTCTCCAGGTGGCATGGCCCTAACCGGTCACCAACCGGCACTACCACCGCGGAAGAGATTATGCGCCAGTTGGTGGAGCAGCCAGCAGTTCGGCGGTTACACCATCCCCGGATCCTGTACTATCTGGCGGCCTGAGAGCGCCGAACCACCCAGTTTTTAAACTGTACCCTCCAGAATGAGAAGAGATGTCCCTTGCTGGATGACCCAGACTGGGGAGTAGAGAGTTTCCGGAGACTATCCCGCGTTGTGTATGTATGTGAAGATAGGTGTTGTGAGTTGTGTCTATTATGTGTGGGGAGTGTGAAGACGTGTGAAGTGTTTTCTGACGGGCTTCTACCTCCTTCGCCAGGTCAGAGGATTGCTCTTCGTTACTGCTCGAGCCGTTGAGACTTTCTCATTCCCCACTCCCCTCACCCGGCCAGAGAGTTCAGCGCCAGATATTCTTTATGGAGAACGGCACTTTCCGCTTACCTTTCATCAGTTTCATATTTAGATCGAAGGGAGAGCCCTTTTTATGGGAAACCCTTTCACACGGTTTTTGGAGAGCGCTTTTTATGGGGATCCACCAATCACACACCATTCACGCTTAGAGATGGCATACATCGTTCCCGCTCCCTCAGTAAAGCCGACCCCTCGCCGGCCCAGATCAGATAACTGCACGAGCACACGGCAAGGTGGCAATCCTCGGAGAGTGGGGGGGGGGCGGGTAAGGAGACCAATGTTGGATGTCGTGCACCGCGTGCAACGATCGAGTCCACATCCATGTTACCTGCTGTATCATCGTACCATAGTACAGCCGTTAAATGAAACTGTAAAACTGGTAGGGCGTAGTTCAATAAAGTTTCTATGTATGCTCTATATGGGTAAGCATTGTTTGGCGGTGAGACCAACTTTTGGTTGAAAAATATATCCACTTGATCAAACAACGAATGAATAAAATTATTGACTGGTCAAATTTTTCCATTTTCTTGTTCCGAGTCAGCTGGTAAAATCTGCATGGTAACGTGTAGCATGGTGTGCGTGAGATCAATGTAGTGTTCGGTAGAACTGGGTACCAGAAATTCGAGCGGTGAATCACTGTCATTGCTGAGCGATGACACTGGCTTGTAGTGGAGAAACGCACTGTGTTCTATAGATGTTTGAGTGAGGGGAAGACTAAAGAGATCTAGCGCACTGTTCGTTCCTTCTACGCTGTACGCGTATAAATATGCTATATTTGTGTAGTCCCAAAAATATCTATGACACTTCTAACGGTTTTCATGTTCCTCTTTCTTGTAGCCTTCGTCTTCTTATCAGTTTTTGCTTTCTTGACTGACTGTTTTCCTTCGCGATGCGTTGCGTGCCTTCACACGGCTGCTCGTCGACCGCCGCACACTGGGGCCGAAATCTTCAAAACCACCTAGAGGTCATAATTCTCAACCGAATTTGAAAATTCAAAAACAGGAACTTTTGTGACAAAATACCAAAGACCGCTACGAAGCCTAATTTTGAAAATATGAACCTATAAACCTAATTTATAACCTATAACCCCAAAATTTACACTTGTGATTCCCAAAAATGCTATAAAACTTCAATTTATAAGTCCTTGACACATGCTCTCTTAACCTTGATTCATAAAATTGGTCTACAGATTAAGTCTTGGGCTATTCTGTCAGAAATAGTGTATATTTTTAGGATATACATTGTATGTGGTTTAAATAAGATTTTTCTCTTTTTTATAGCTGATTTTGGCCTCAGAAGCCACTAGGTGTAAGACCCCCTTAAGACTTATGAGGTTAGGGCTTATAGGTTTAGAGTTTATGAGGGCATGACTTACTGGATCAAAGGTCAAGAGTTCACGAGTAGAGGGCTTACAAATTAAAGGTTTATCGTATTTTTGGGATTTGCAGGTCAAAAATTGAATTGATTGGTTGATGTGATAGGATTATATGACTCCTCAGATGTATAGGTTAATTATTTGGAAAATCAGGCTTCGTAGGGCTCTTCGATATTTGATAACGAATGTTCCTAAGCAAAAATTTTGAGATTCCGTTGAGAATTGCGACCTCTAGGTGGTTTTGAACCAAAAAATCCGTATGGTCCCAGTGTGCGCCGCTTTCGCCTAACTATCGTTGAATTATATCCGTGCCCTTTCATAATTTCCGAGTCCTTCTATTCCGCTTTCCTTTTTAAATTCTTTTCAGATTTTCGAAGATGAATTTTGACCGAATCTGTGAAGCTCACACTGTTATTAGCTATATTATCGAGCACGTTCAGACCTGCGCGGACTGCTTCTTAGCCCACAGCTTTAACACCACTACTCAGATATGCGACAATTTTTCTAAATATCGCACCGATGAAACTTCCAATTCCAGAGCAACGTTGATAGGTTGAGCCAGCGTAAACATTTTTCACGCCTATACCACCATCGTTTAGCTAATTGTAGTACGTGATATAATGGTTCATTTTGTAAAAGGATAATTTTACCGATTACGCTTAAAATGAAGCGATACGGTCAATGTTCCATACTCGTGTGGTCTTGAACGCTTGAGGAATTTACTTTTATATTTTGATTGGTATATAATAGTTGAATTATATTACCTTTTCCCCTTGGTGTAAGTTCTCGAAATGAATAACTGACATTCAAATAATTGCACTATTTATTAAATTATAAAATTTACAATAAGATGATCTAGAATTGCAATAGGCTTTACAAATAACTATGTACGATCTTTTCGATTACTGTGTATAATATATGCTATTAATTAGTAATAGCGAATTATTGATTTTATTAGAAAACTACTCCTTTTTTCGACTGGAGTGTTATAGAGCTCGCGCCACTTTGCACGAATAACTGACTCGTGCGAGGATACCTCGCTTTTTTATGACAGAAATAAATTGGGTTAGAGATGATCTGACGATGAGTCGAGATCATCTTTTTAAACAAGTTAAATGAGCGTAAGCCGTATGTAGTTCAATTTCAAATTCAAAAGTGCTGAGTATAGCAAGAGTTAAACGCGTGTATGCTTTCCTAATCGGGGCTCGCTTCGGCGTGATCCCGCAGGCATTGAAATGCAACGTTGTCAAAATTCGCATACAAGTCGTTTGTGTGTCAGAAAATTACTGATGAGAAATATGCATGTTAATTTAATTTTAGAGTTACGTCGCAGAGGTAACACCTCCCCCTTCGGCTGTTGAATATCGTAGAGATTCAACGATTAGGAATAGTTGAACCATCACTAATTTTTTGTTACAAAAGGTTCAATAAAACTAACAATTCAAGTAATAAAAACAATAATAAAAATTCATATAACAAAAACAATAATAATAAAAATTCAATAAATTTAAACAAAATTTCGTATCGACTATAAAATTCTCTAAAATAAATCAATTCTTTTGTTCCTAACATCAGTACACTTAACCTACGGTTTTACTTTGTATCGCATGTTGAATGCCGATTGTTCCTAGCGTTCAAATGGCAGTGCGGATTACTATGGAATAAACGGGTATTCTTCCTTCGTTCATACATAAATTTAATTGTATAAATTTAATTGTATATAATATTAGTTTAATAAAACGTTACGTAATAAAATAGCATACCTTATGCATTAAAATTTGTATAGAACAATTAAATTATTTTATTAATGCTAATGTGTAATAATTTTGTTGTATTGCTTTATTTACAAAAAATAGAATCATTGATTAAATTAGAAATAATGTGCGTATTAAATAATTTTGTAGTAAATAAAAGGTGAGGAGAAATATATAGGGAATGATTCAAGTCATCATTCAATTTCCTCCCTGCTGAGATATCTGGCAAAAAATATATTTTTTTTCTCTTTGTTTAAGTAGAATAACATTAGGTTGGAGTAATTTTGGTGAATTTTGAATTATTATTGCTCTTATGCATCATTGTATTACCTTTCTTTGAAAAATTTCAGCCATTTCAAAAATTCGATTTAGAACTCAGGACATAATCCTGGCATGGGTAGCATTCACGTATTTCCTTTAGAGGATTTCCTTAATGCAGTGCGATAGTGTTAAAATTGCGGGCTCTCTTAAGCCGCTGCCATATTTTTCATCTCACCTCTACTCTAGCGCCCCCTTTAGACACTTAGCACGGCTCTGTGGGAAGGGCCAATCAGTGCTCTATGAGAGCTGAAGCGAGTGACATCGCGTCCGAGTCTCTCTTATATATCTTACTAATAAAGAGCGATGTGATCCTTTTGTTACAACAATAAACTATTTACTTTACTTTAATGCTTCGCGTGTGTGTGAGCTCATTTGTGTCCTGGATTCCTGCATCCACCATCCACATATCCTCAACAGGTTATAGGCCCAGGAGGAAAGAAGGATGACATGAGCACGCATGAGTAGGAAACTGCAACGGAGGAGATTGCGGTGGAGGAAAATGCAACGGAAGAGATTGCAACGGAGGAAACTGCGACGAAGGAGATGGCGACGGAATGGACAGCGACTGATATATAGAAGCGACGGACGAAACTTACAGACGGAAGTGAGACTGTGAAAATTCTGATTAGAGACGCGTAATACCGGTAATAAGAGTTTATTTGCAAAGCCTATCGTGCGGCTGTGCACATCGCGAGTAACAACAAATTTGAACGAAATCGTCCAATTTTCTCGAACCGCAAGGGACGGACGCGTCCCGGTGTCGTGGTGCGCAAAACCACCGCAACAGGTTTGAACACGCACGTGGGCCACCAACAAGCAAAAATGGCGGCGTGCCGAGAGCCTCTGTGTGGATGCTGCGAGAAAGAGAGAGTGAGAGAGAGGGTGAGAGAGAGAGAACCTCGTACCTCGAAATAGCAATGCGGGGCATACTATGTGCCTGTGCGTGTGGGAGAGAGAGTGAGTGAACCTCGAACAGGCGTGATGGCAGCGTGCGGCATGTTCATGTGTGCCGGTGCTAGAGAGAGAGAGAGAGAGAGAGAGAGAGAGAGAGAAAGAGAGAGAGAGAGAGAGAGAGAGAGAGAGAGAGAGAGAGAGAGAGAGAGAGAGATGCGATTTATTTACCTTCACAGCAAAATATTACAGGATTATGCAGTGCATAATTTACATAAAATACAATAAATATAACAAACGAATTGTAATACAATAATAATAATGAATATGGTAACATAAGATATAGTACAGTGTAAAAAAATAAAAAGTACTGACTGGCTAAAACAATAAAGTGTATCTATACCTATTTATGTAGGGACCTTCAGTTAAAGAAAAAGAAAATAAATACATGTAAAAGTAGAAAAATATCACAGCTGCTACGACAACTTAACTAAGAAAAATCACAGTTTAAAATACTACTTACAAGATATAACAATAATAGCTAGTTCGGTATCACAGCCGCATAGTCAAGGTAAGTAAAATACAAGTCACATCCTTATGCTACGACAAGGTCCCCATGCTGGCAGTTCCTTTTGCCCGCACCGAAAGGCTAGGCATCGCGATCGAATAGGTCTTGGCGCAGCACCCTCTTGAAAGAAGATAGAGCTGGTAGGTGGCGCAAAGGAGGAGGGGAGAGAGTTCCAGAGACGTACACCTTGAGCCTGAAAAGCCTTTTCCCCCGTTATGTAATTGACGAACGGTGGGACTAGTTCTGGTGGCACTCCCCTACTGGTTGGCTTGGGTTTATGCTCCAGAAAAAAACAGCCAGGTAACTGTGCTCTCGCAGTCGCGTGACTTTGTACATGAGAATGGCTGTAAAATAGAGCCTGCAAGAGTCCGGGTGGAGCCAGCCCAAGCGTGTCCTATAGGGGGTGATGTGAGCATCCCTTCTAACGCCAAGGACGTATCTCACGCAAGCATTGCTCAGACGTTCCAGTTTAAGTCGCAGTTCGTTCGTCACGTCTAGATATACTACCGTGTAGTAGTCAAGGGCCTCGAATAGTCTTTTGCGGAGTGTCTCGGTGGTGCGCGCCCTTATAAACCGCAAGCTGTATAGGGCTCTGTTGACTTTCTTGCTAACTTGGTGAAATTGCGGTTTCCACGTCAACTTACTATCAAGTGTAACACCAAGACTCGCAACCTCGCTACTGAATGGAATGAATACCCCAGCTTCCATCCCAATGCCTGGTAGATTCATCGAGTTTATAGAGTTTATATTGTAAATACAAAAAAGTTTCCGCCTTTTTTTTTATAAAAATTATTAATTTATTGTAAAAGAAATATACGTTACATTTTATTCAAAATATTGTCCGTCATTGGCTACTACTTTTTGCCACCTTTTTGGCAGCATTCGGATGCCACGTCGAAAAAACGCTTCATCTTTTGAGGCTGCCAAAAAAAATATGCATGATTTATACACTTTTTACTGAAAAATGCATTTTTCTCGAAAACTCCATTTGTAGGCACGACCGATTCTCGGAAGAACCTTATATTTTCACCAGAGTGAAAATTGTAACACCTCAAAAACTAGCAACTGACGGCATAAAAGTTATTTTTCACTCATAATTAGTTCATTTTAAGCCTTTTGCAGGATGTATGTATGTATGTACGTTAGTATGTAATCAAGTTTTATGGATTACCTCAGCGAAAAGTGAACAGATCAGTTGAAACATTTTCTTACATACTCGTCTAATTATAGGAAAGAGCTGGTCCTATATTGAGCCGGATCGGTTGCGAATTACAAAAACGCCAGAACAAATAAAAATTTGATAAAAAAGATTTTTGGACAAAATGTACCCAAAATGAAATTTAAATTAAAAAACCACAAATGATTCTGCTAAAACTAATAAATACACATCTTTTTCATGTTGGACACTTTTTTCTGACACCAATATTTTTTAAAATAACAGCTAAAACCAGCTAAAAACCTTTAAAATGGTCAATATTTGGCTATTACTCGACAGGATTTGACTAGAGACAAAAATGTTAAATACCAAAGTTATAGATAACATTAAAGCAAAACTTTTCTCTATTTAACATTTTTATCTAGAATCAACTCCTGACGACTTAAACCTATAAAATCGATTTTTAACGCCTAAATACACATAAAATGGCCGTTTTTCGTATATTTTTTAAAAGGATCTAACTTTACACAAAAATGTTAAATATAAAAGTTGTAGATAATATTGAAACAAAATTTTTTGCTATTTAACATATTCATGTTAAATCAACTCCTCATAATCTAGACCTATAAAAACGATTTTAAACGCCTAAGCACATCTTATATAGTCAATTTTCATTTATTATTTAACAGAATTTAATTCGACACAGCAATATTAAATAGCTATAGATTAGATCGAAAAAACCAATAAAACTGCCCAAAGATCATATAATTACTAAAATATAATAATAAGATATAAAATATAAATTGATGTTACACAAAATGCAAAATTAAATGCAAACTAGAAAAATTAATTTTACGCTAATATCTACAGGCCTATCTGATAAAACTAATTAAAAGTCACTTTTCTCCTGTTGGACATTTCTTGCTACGAACAATATTTGCCAAGACAACTGCGAAAAACGGCAAGAAAGACAAAAAATGGTTGATTTTCTGTTATAACTTAACAGGATTTGACTTTACACAGAAATTTTAAATAAAAAAGTTGTAGATAACATCATAACAAAACTTTCTTCCATTTAAGATTTTCATGTACAATCAACTCCTGATGAGGTAGGCCTATAAAAACGATTTGTAACGCATTAATACAGATAAAATGACCATTTTTCGCATATTATTCAGCAGAATTTGACTTTACATAAAATTTTAAATATAAAAGAGTATGATAATGGTGGAACAAAACTTCTTCTTTTTAACACTTTCATGTAAAATCAATTTCTGACGAGTAGACCTATAAATACTATTTTTAATGCTTAAAAATACACGTTCAATAGTCGATTTTCACTTATTATTCAACAAAATTTGACTTTACAGAAAATGTTAAATACAAAATTTATAATAATAAAGAAAACTTTTTCTCATATAACATTTTCATGTACAATCAATTCTTGATCACTAGATCCAGAAAATCAATGTTAAACGCCTAAATACACTTTATAATAAATTTTCACTTATTACTTAACAGAATTTGATTGTACATACATATTAAAGTAATATTATATTTACAAAAAGAAACTTTTGTGTATAAATGTATGTGCTGCGGTGTTTAATATAGATATCGTAATATGGCAGTCATATATATATATAGAATTTAATGAATGTACTAGCTAACTCTATCAGTCTTACAGTGTGCTCCAAAATAATTAGATAAGAAGTCTAAGTAGTTTACAAGACTTACCTCTCTAATTGTTTTCTAGCACACTGTAAGACTGACAGAGTCCGCTAGTATATACATTATATTTTTTATATAGAACAATTTGCCATGTTACAATATCTATATTAAATGCAGTACGTACACAAGAGTTTCTTTTTGTAAATATATTAACAAGTATTAAAATAAAATGAACCTCCTGAGGCGAGTTCTTATATCCTAGCTAAACTTATAAATTAATTTACTCAATAATAACTAGCTTTCCTTACCGTATCTAAACACAGTCACTGCACTTTTCAAATTTCTCTCCAGTTTTCATTATCTATCACCTCACATTCTAAAGCACTGACACTCTTAAAGCACTGCTGGAACTTCAGAGCCAATAAAGTAGGCTGGTCGATCCAGGTTGGCGCTTCTTCAAGGAGACTGGTCTGTTGGCCAAGATGATATAACTACTGGTGGCCACATCATCTGGTAGACGGGAAGGACCAGTGGAGACCTTCACTTGCTGTTTCATTGCTAGAGATATTCTCAACCTGAGGGTCGACCAAGGCAAAAGCAGCAGATAACACTGTCACTAATCTGGGAGCCAAACAGCGAGCATTGGGTACCTAAAAACCACATGTGGCTAATAAGTAAATAACCCAGACAACATTACCACAGCCAAGAGACAGTCTGCAGCCGTGCTCATCGTTTACGCCTCCTGCTGCTCCAGATACCTGCAACAAGAGAAAAGTATCATCAGCCAACCCATCAGAGAGATTAGGAACGAGAAAGGGCTTACCAAAATATCTGTTTCCACCACCGACTCCGCTGCCTTACTACGAGTCATCATCAACCGACAAACATGACGAGAGGGATGACATCCACCAGGAGGACGTACTGCAGCAGCCGCTGTCATCGCTGGAACGCCGGGAGCCTGCAGGCACTGCGATTGTTTGTATCACATACAAGCGCACGCGCACGCGGATGCCGCACACGGCCAGACGGGTATAGCAGGCTATAGCAGCCGTCAGCTGCGATAGTAGGTATACTTACTTCGCGCGGCCGCTGATACTTGTAGCGCTAAGGTCAAGGCGCAAAGGCAGAAAAGAATAGCTAGATGACTGTGGCGGAGAATGACGCTTCAGTCTTAGTGCTATGGGTCTTTTCCTTCTACTCCTCTCTTTTTCGCCGTGTTAGTGTATGTGTGTGCGCCATAACCCGCAAGTATTTTTCGTAATTGAAATTGTATACATCATGTAGTTAGGAACACCCGCGAAATTTTTTTTTTTTTTTTTTTTATAGTTAACGTTTCACGCAACGTGTCGAGGGAGCAACTAGCGTTCACTTGTCGTTAAAACTAAATAAAGTTTACCATACCTAGTATTTGTTTTGTATTAATTTTGTACAATGTTTTATTGTGCAATCAAATTCTGATTAAATAAATCCTTAAAAACGATTTTAAACGCTTAAATGTACCAAAAAATGCGGATATTTGGCTATTACTTTACAGAATTTGACTTTGTACAAAAATGTTAAATACAGAAGTTGTAAATAACATTCAAACAAAACTTTCTTTCATTTAAAATTTTTATGTACAATCAATTCATCGTGAGCTAGACCTATAATAATAAAAACAATTTTTAATACCTAAATACAGATAAAATGCTCATTTTTCTCATATTATTCGTATTTGACTTCACACAAATATGTTAAATGTAAAAGTTGTAGTGTGCGCCCAAAAATTATACAGTAGTTTTGCGTGATGCGTTTTTCAAAATGAGTCCGCGCCGCGAGAGTCGAGCATGCATTATTATCGTTTTTAGTTGTAATGGTCTAATTCTGTAAAATCGATTTTGAATGCTTAAACATACATAAGCAAGAACTGTGTTAAAGTAACGCATACTTATTTTTATTTAAGATTTACTACAACTATATTTATACCTATGATACAAATTATGAAAACGAAATGTCACAAATTTCACAATTGTAAAATTATAAGGTTCTCCTGAGTATTACGATCGTGCCTATTATGTAAAGACGTAGTTTTTACATAGGGAGGGGGAGCGACGAGCGAAGCGAGGAGCAGGTATGTGTGTGGGGGGGAGGGGGGGCGTGCCGAAGGCACGCAGGGGGGCACGGCCCCCTTACTTATTCCTCAATTTCTTTTTGTCGTGATATAGGACGTAAATACCTATCTAGACGTATTTGTGATAACACACAAATAAATTTTTCACGCATAACGCTTATATATAGTCAATAATCAATGTAGAATTTATTATCGCCTGTGAAGCGTGTGATGTGATTTGAAAATTAAAGGGGTTCGGTTGACAATTGCCCTTAAATACTTTGTTTTTCACGAAACCCACGATGATTCTTTTAGGTAACTGTCATAGAATAACGTTATCAAGCGTTTCTCCGCTGATAACGTTGTGCATAGTGAAAATCTTAACCACCACTCTGGTGACAGGGTATTTTGCCGTAGTCTTAGCTAGAAGACTGGCATGAGCGAGCAAAACACCTGGACTAATTTTAGCTCGACGCACGATAGGCGTCGCTTCATTTATGTTTACGGAAAATTTTCCATTTTCCGATGAATCCATGAGCGAGAAGGCGTCCTTACTGCGCACTGGTCTCACACTCATTTCTACGCCATTGAGGAGAAATCTGAGCTGATTGAACACGTCACAGTGCAAATGCCCAATTAGATCGATGGATTTACCTCCAAGCGTAAAGTATTGACGGTTATATCTATGTGTATGTCTATGTGGTAGAGAGGACGAACGGCTCTTCTCAGAGATGTACTGCCCAGCATGCTGTCCCCCTTGGCTATTGTGTTTCTTTATCTTTCGCTGCGCTGAAGCCTGCTGTCTATCCGCTCTATAACCTGGCAGATAGACTGTAGGCTCTGCTTCCTCATGGTTTCGGACTGAAAAAAGCATTCCCTCCACACCCCCCGCCTAGTGCCAACAAAAACACGGCACCGGCAGAGGAGGTGGAATGTAGACTTCTCCGGCTCTCCATACCATCTGCAGCTTCCCTCGTCTAAGATCCTACGTTTGTAGAGGTAGTATCTGATCCACCAGTATCCTGTAAGCCAGCTTACTACTTTTCTTAGTCTAGCTTTATTCAGCCTGCCAATCTCTTGTAGCCAATATTCTGGCGAAGAGTCACCGATGATTCTCTTGGCTTGTCTTAAGCCTGGAGACTCCCGCCATTTCCGGAGTAATTCCTTCTTCATCTTGAGGAGGTGCTTTTCTTGATTTCACTCGGCGGAATGGCTATCGAGCACCGGGTCGCTCTAACCTGGCGAGCGCCTCTACCCTCCAGGCGATCTGCTTTCTCATTACGCCTGATACCTTCATGCTCCGGCACCCAAATAAGCGTTTCCGCATTATTGCGGGCCAAGGCCATAAGAGTATCTATCTATGCAATGTAATACTTCCTTGGAGTAGATGCTGGCGCAATTAAGGGGCATCAGTGCAGCACTGCTGTCTGAGAAAATGCTGATGTGACAACCCTTATTAGCCCTCATAAGTTGCATCGCAGCACCCTCCACTATTGCTCTTACTTCTACTTCGAACACCGATGCGTGGGAGTCAAGTGTATACACCAGCTCCGTAGAGCTTCCTTACTCCCAAGCATCCGCCCCCACTCAATTCTCATTTTTGGAGTCAACCGTGTACCACATCGCGCCCGATTGGATGTAGGGGTGGGTTCCGTGTAGGGTTGGCCCACTCTTTCCTGTCGAACATGAGCACCCTGTAGAGTTTTAGAAATATTATCCTTCGTCCTATCTTATCACATCCCGATGTTTCGATGTCAGGTGGTAGGATCTAACCAAGTTCCTGGCCAAACCTGTACCCTGTGCCCATGGCATCTCTAATGCGCCACCAAGTCCTGCTCACTTCACTCTCAATGAAGGTTTGCAAGGGTGGTATTCGTAATATTAACTCTTGTGCTGGAAGTAGTGTAGTGCTCGTAGAGCCCGTTGTACCCCTTTTCACTAGTCTTTCTACTTTGTCTAAAGAGCTCGGGTGGACTTTTAGTAAACATCTCTGCCACCAAACCACCGCTCAGTGCGTTAATCTAGGACTGATGATAACTTCATACATCCACATTACGTTGCCCGGTGACAGGCTCCAGGTATTGCCAAAAGCCCTCCTACAGACTCAAAAAGTGATTATAAGTTTCTCATATATCTTGCTAATGTGTTTTCCCCAATTCAGTTTAGAATCGAATGTCACTCCCAGATACTTTGCCTCGTTTACCAGCTTTAGAGGCTGGCCGCCCAATTGCACTCCCCTAATAGGTTTGACCTTGTATCTAGTAATGAATAGAATTATGTTATCTTTGTCCAGATATACCGATAGCCTAACAGACTCGCACCATGCTTGCACTATGCCTATCGCATGCTGCATCAGCCCTGCAAGTACGTGCTCATCGTCGGCTTTTACTAGTATTAGGATATCATCTGCATAGAACCTGAGCAAAGAAGCCTGCCTCATTCAGTAATCTGATAAGTTCATCGATCACCAAGCACCACATAATGGGAAACAGTACTCCTCTTTGCGGGCAGCCCTTGCTTACTTTTACCTCTCCGAGTGTGAGCCCCAGTGGGCCTCTACTCTTCTACAACTAAGCATGCGCCAAAGCCAACTGCTGACCCTATTGAGTACCACATGGTCCTCGACGCCCTTCACAATGCTCTCTTTCGTGATATGATTGAACACCCCCCCCCCCGTCTACGTCAAGTAAACCTGCTTGATGTAGACGTAGACGTAGAAGTACCATCGCTCTGCTCTTCATCCCCTTTTTTACGAAAGTGATTGCCTCAGTCAGAGCGGTATCCACCTATTTGCCCATCTGATAAGCGTGCTGTCTACCGTGCAGGGGATGTGCTGCTAATGGCACTTCTCTTATGTATCTGTCCACCAGTCTTTCCACTGTCCTGAAGACAAAGGAGGTAAGACTGATGGGTCTATAGTCTTGCGGCTTTGAATGCTGCATAATGCCGGATTTTGGCATGAAAATCACTTTAGCCATTTGCTAACATTCAAATATGTACCCCTATGATAGGCACGCTCGAAAAAGTTTCACCATGATAGGAGCGAGGAGATCGAGTAGCAATGCCGGGAAGATTCCATCAATCCCCGAGGCCTTCAAGGGGTCGAAGGTACTAACTGCTTATCTTACGCGGTCTTCGGCGCAGATTCGTCGCGCTAGCTCCCAATCTGTACCGCAGGCCCTTAACTCATACTGTTCCACCGTGGTCGTCTCGTTGGGAAAAGTGCATTTTTAAGAGGCAGTCAGGGCTGACCTCTCGTCTTCCGCCCATTCCCCCGAGCCAAGCATTACTGGATTAAGTCCTTGAGCTTTCAGCTATCTTAGCAGTTTGAGCAATCTAGCGGTATCAGAGACACCGCTCATACTCGCAGAGAAGCTTTTCCAGCCCTGGCCTTTGGCTCTTTCAATTTCTTTTTTGAACTTCTCTAAAATCTTCTCTATCGGCTGAATTGTTCCCTTTCTTAGACCTATTATAAAGTTTTCTGGTCTTTTCCTTCAACGCCTCTAGTGTTGGGCCCCGCCAAGGTGCTCCCTTTTTCACTGGCTTCAATCGTAATCTGCAGTTGTTCTCGAAGGCACTGACGATGTTATTCTTTAGAATTTCACCGCAGTGATCGAGTTAAATCTGATTGTTACATTTACCTAGGAACGACTTGAGCTTAGCCCCCAGTTCTTCAACATAGGTGGCCCAGTCTATCTTCCTCGAATTTATGTAGAGTCTTGATTCTGTGCTGCGACCTTTAATTTCGAAAACTATATGGTTGTGATCCTCTGGAGTCCCACAGAGTAGCGCCGTTTCAATACCTAAGTCGCTCTTCTCTGATGGGTCCTCTCTGGAGCCCTTGAAACTCCAGGTATCAACATTGACATTCGGATTCCCCCGGGACAGTTTTTTCATGACCGTTCCTGCCTCGCAGCTGCCAGGGACGAAAATCGTAACCCTAGCTAGCTTTTGGTGGTCCCCCATCTCTACTGCTTTGAGACTGCCGCCCTCCCAGGGTGCGTAGCCTCCCACTCTCTTCTTCAACTATTTCGCATCCTCCTGGTTTCTGCAGTAGAATACACGTGCTTCCCTAAAGAACCAGTTGTTTCTGTAGGACGGGAAGTAGCTGTCCTCTGGTACCTCCTCCATGGACGCGAGCACCAGCTTGCTTTGCTCTTCGCTGAGGCAGTTCTCGAAATAGGGATTACCGCTATCCTAAGCGGAGTGGCGACCGATTCGCTATAGGTCGGGAGCCCTGCCTCAATTGGCTTTTTCTTGATCTCTCTGGGAGTGGAGCTATCAGAATCGCGGGTCCTTTTGGCTGGGGTCAGCTTGCCTCCGTCCCCCGTCGCTCCAGCCTCATGAAGTCTGATCTGCTCCACTCCTGGGAGTATCTTTTTGCTTGGGTCGAATAGGCTGGGTGCTGATGAGCCATCGGCTGTGGTCAGCGATCCACTTTTCCCCCTACATTTGGCCAAGAGTCCCCTCTGTCTCTTTGCCTCACAGAGTTTCTTGCCTTTGTTCTTTTTCTTTTTCTTGATATCAGTTCTTTTTTCTTGTTATCAGCCTCCTAAGTATCGCGGGTCTTTAGGTCCACATACTGTGGTGTACTATCCTCATATGGTTCTGTGCCAGCACTGTTGTGAACCACGTTGGAACCACGTCCTGTTGTGCATTCTCTAAGAGGGAGCTAGGGAGCTCAACGTGTGTGGGTGCTTTTAAGACTGATTTCTCTAAGTTTTCCATTTTCATATTGATTTAGATGCGGATGTACTGCTCGAAGACAAAGGCGCAGTTTCTCTCTCCCCAAACTAGTGGCCTCGGTAGAGTCTATTTCCCCAAGTGGCATGGCCCTAACCGGTCACCAACCGGCACTACCACCGCGGAAGAGATTATGCGCCAGTTGGTGGAGCAGCCAGCAGTTGGGCGGTTACACCATCCCCGGATCCTGTACTATCTTGCGGCCTGAGAGCGCCGAACCACGCAGTTTTTAAACTGTACCCTCCAGAAAGAGGAGAGATGTCCCTTACTGGATGACCCAGACTGGGGAGTAGAGAGTTTCCGAAGACTATCCCGCGATGTGTGTGTATGTGAAGATAGGTGTTGTGAGTTGTGTCTATTATGTGTGGGGAGTGTGAAGGCGTGTGAAGTGTTTTCTGACGGGCTTCTACCTCCTTCGCCACGTCAGGGGATTGCTCTTCGTTACTGCTCGAGCCGTTGAGACTTTCTCATTTCCCACTCCCCTCTAAGAGAAGTGGGATCCGAGACGCACCCGGCCAGAGAGTTCAGCGCCAGATATTCTTTATGGAGAACCGCACTTTACGCTTACCTTTCATCAGTTTCATATTTAGATCGAAGGGAGAGCCCTTTTTATGGGAAACCCTTTCACACGGTTTTAGGAGAGCGCCTTTTATAGGGATCCACCAATCACACACCATTCACGCTTAGAGATGGCATACATCGTTCCCGCTCCCTCAGTAAAGCCGCCCCCTCACCGGCCCAGATCAGATAACTGCCCGAGCACACGGCAAGGTGGCAATCCTCGGAGAGAGGGGGTGGGAGCGGGTAAGGAGACCAATGTTGGCCGTCGTGCACTGCGTGCAACGATCGAGTCCGCATCCATGTTACCTGCTGTATCATCGTACCACAGTACAGCCGTTAAATGAAACTGTAAAACTGGTAGGGCGTAGTTCAATAAAGTTTCTATGTATGCTCTATATGGGTAAGCATTGTTTGGCGGTGAGACCAACTTTTGGTTGAAAAATATATCCACTTGATCAAACAACGAATGAATAAAATTATTGACTGGTAAAATTTTTCCATTTTCTTGTTCCGAGTCAGCCGGTAAAATCTGCATGGTAACGTGTAGCATGGTGTGCGTGAGATCAATGTAGTGTTCGGTAGAACTAGGTACCAGAAATTCGAGCGGTGAATCACTGTCATTGCTGAGCGATGACACTGGCTAGTAGTGGAGAAACGCACTGTGTTCTATAGATGTTTGAGTGAGGGGAAGACTAAAGAGATCTAGCGCACTGTTCGTTCCTTCTACGCTGTACGCGTATAAATATGCTATATTTGTGTAGTCCCAAAAATATCTATGACACTTCTAACGGTTTTCATGTTCCTCTTCCTTGTAGCCTTCGTCTTCTTATCAGTTTTTGCTTTCTTGACTGACTGTTTCCTTCGCGATGCGTTGCGTGCCTTCACACGGCTGCTCGTCGGCCGCCGCACACTGGGGCCGAAAGGTTCAAAACCACCTAGAGGTCATAATTCTCAACCGAATTTGAAAATTCAAAAACAGGAACTTTTGTGACAAAATACCAAAGACCGCTACGAAGCCTAATTTTGAAAATATGAACCTATAAACCTAATTTATAACCTATAACCCCAAAATTTACACTTGTGATTCCCAAAAATGCTATAAAACTTCAAATTGGTCTACAGATTAAGTCTTGGGCCATTCTGTCAGAAATAGTGTATATTTTTAGGATATACATTGTATGTGGTTTAAATAACATTTTTCTCTTTTTATAGCTGATTTTGGCCTCAGAAGCCACTAGGTGTAAGACCCCCTTAAGACTTATGAGGTTAGGGCTTATAGGTTTAGAGTTTATGAGTGCATGGCTTACTGGATCAAAGGTCAAGAGTTCACGAGTAAAGGGCTTACAAATTAAAGGTTTATCGTATTTTTGGGATTTGCAGGTCAAAAATTGAATTGGTTGGTTTATGTGATAGGATTATATGACTCCTTAGATTTATAGGTTAATTTTTTGGAAAATCAGGCTTCGTAGGGCTCTTCGATATTTGATAACGCATGTTCCTAAGCAAAAATTTTGAGATTCCGTTGAGAATTGCGACCTCTAGGTGGTTTTGAACCAAAAAATCCGTATGGCCCCAGTGTACGCCGCTTTCGCCTAACTATCGTTGATTTATATCCGTGCCCTTTCATAATTTCCGAGTCCTTCTATTCGGCTTTCCTTTTTAAATTCTTTTCAGATTTTCGAAGATGAATTTTGACCGAATCTGTGAATCTCACACTGTTATTAGCTATATTATCGAGCACGTTCAGACCTGCGCGAACTGCTTCTTAGCCCACAGCTTTAACACCACTACTCAGATATGCGACAATTTTTCTAAATATCGCACCGATGAAACTTCCAATTCCAGAGCAACGTTGATAGGTTGAGCCAGCGTAAACATTTTTCACGCCTATACCACCATCGTTTAGCTAATTGTAGTACGTGATATAATGGTTCATTTTGTAAAAGGATAATTTTACCGATTACGCTTAAAATGAAGCGATACGGTCAATGTTCGATACTCGTGTGGTCTTGAACGCTTGAGGAATTTACTTTTATATTTTGATTGGTATATAACAGTTGAATTATATTACCTTTTCCCCTTGGTGTAAGTTCTCGAAATGAATAACTGACATTCAAATAATTGCACTATTTATTAAATTATAAAATTTACTATAAGATGATCTAGAATTGCAATAGGCTTTATAAATAACTATGTACGATCTTTTCGATTAGTGTGTATAATATATGCTATTAATTAGTAATAGTGAATTATTGATTTTATTAGAAAACTACTCCTTTTGTCGACTGGAGTGTTATAGAGCTCGCGCCACTTTGCACGAATAACTGGCTCGTGCGAGGATACCTCGCTTTTTTATGACAGAAATAAATTGGGTTAAAGATGATCTGACGATGAGTCGAGATCATCTTTTTAAACAAGTTAAATGAGCGTAAGCCGTATGTAGTTCGATTTCAAATTCAAAAGTGCTAAGTATAGCAAGAGTTAAACGTATGCTTTCGTAATCGGGGCTCGCTTCGGCGTGATCCCGCAGGCATTGGAATGCAACGTTGTCAAAATTCGCATACAAGTCGTTTGTGTGTCAGAAAATTACTGATGAGAAATATGCATGTTAATTTAATTTTAGAGATACGTCACAGAGGTAACATCTCCCCCTTAGACTGTTGAATATCGTAGAGATTCAACGATTAGGAATAGTTGAACCATCACTAATTTTCTGTTACAAAAGGTTCAATAAAACTAACAATTCAAGTAATAAAAACAATAATAAAAATTCATATAACAAAAACAATAATAATAACAATTCAATAAATTTAAACAAAATTCGTATCGTCTATAAAATTCTCTAAAATAAATCAATTCTTTTGTTCCTAACATCAGTACACTTAACCTACGGTTTTACTTTGTATCGCATGTTGAATGCCGATTGTTCCTAGCGTTTAAATGGCAGTGCGGATTACTATGGAATAAACGGGTATTCTTTCTTCGTTCATACATAAATTTAATTGTATAAATTTAATTGTATATAATATTAGTTTAATAAAACGTTACGTAATAAATATAGCATACCTTATGCATTAGAATTTGTATAGAACAATTAAATTATTTTATTAATGCTAATGTGTAATAATTTTGTTGTATTGCTGTATTTACAAAAAATAGAATCATTGATTAAATTAGAAATAATGTGCGTATTAAATAATTTTGTAGTAAATAAAAGGTGAGGAGAAATATATAGGGAATGATTCAAGTCATCATTCAATTTCCTCCCTGCTGAGATATCTGGCAAAAAATATATTTTTTTCTCTTTGTTTAAGTAGAATAACATTAGGTTGGAGTAATTTTGGTGAATTTTGACTTGTTATTGCTCTTATGCATCATTGTATTACCTTTCTTTGAATAATTTCAGCCATTTCAAAAATTCGATTTAGAACTCAGGACATAATCCTGGCATGGGTAGCATTCACGTATTTCCTTTAGAGGATTTCCTTAATACAGTGCGTTAGTGTTAAAATTGCGGGCTCTCTTAAGCCGCTGCCATATTTTTCATCTCACCTCTACTCTAGCGCCCTCTTTAGATACTGAGCACGGCTCTGTGCGAAGGGCCAATCAGTGCTCTACGAGAGCTGAAGCGAGTGACATCGCGTCCGAGTCTTTCTTATATATCTTACTAATAAAGAGCGATGTGATCCTTTTGTTACAACAATAAACTATTTACTTTACTTTAATGCTTCGCGTGTGTGTGAGCTCATTTGTGTCCTGGATTCCTGCTTCCACCATCCACATATCCTCAACAGGTTATAGGCCCAGGAGGAAAGAAGGACGACATGAGCACGCATGAGTAGGAAAGGGGGGGGGGGGATTCGGAAAAAAAAAATTTTGAACGTTGATTATTTGTAAATAAATAATTTCGAAAATTATAATTGCAAAAGTAAAATTATTAGAAAGCCATTTTAGTGGAAAAGAAATATATTTAATTTTCTTCAACCGAATTATAAATATCATAAAAAAGTGAGAAACGAAAAATTGATTTTCATAAATTAAAAATTTTGAATTGATATAAATCTGAAAGCTAACAAGCAAGAAAATGATAAATTCCGAAAGATCAAAATTAAGAATAAAATATAATATAAAACGATATTTCCGAAATTAAAAAATTACGAAGATAAAAAAACCAGAAAACAATTTCGGAATTTTAATTTTCTTAATTTTTTACTTTTGTGATATTTATTTTTAAAATTTGTTTCATTCGGAATATTTGTTTTCTAAATTTTTTACTTTTGAAATATTTCTTTTTTAAAATTTTTTACATTCGGAATATTTGTTTTCTAATTTTTTTACTCTCGAAATATTTTTTTTTTAAATTTTTTACTTTCGGAATATTTCTTTTCTGATTTTTTTCCCAACATTTTATTATTTGAAGTGATCTGAACTTTAGCGCCTTAACATTTTCAACGATTTTAACCTATTATTATGATGTGTTGTCATAATAACTTATTGAAACTACGATCCTCGAAATGAAGTACTGCGGGGCATCAAGGGCATTGATGCTAAAGCAGAATGAGAATGGTACTCATTTTTTCTAATGTCCGCAACGGAAAGTTGTTTCGCACTTCATTTTTAAGTTCAAGGTCACAAATGACAACCTCACTTCTAGAGACTGCAATGTCTATACTGATTTTTAATTTTTTTTTATTAGAGCCATGCATTAGTACAGCTACATATACTCAGGTGAATACAGCTACATATACTCAGAGGTGAATCTGATTTAAGTAAGTTTGTTAATCGTCCCAGTTGAATTATAGTTCAAAATTTTGATTCAATTAAATCATACAAATTTAATCGTGATTCCGATTCTGAATCGTTAAAATTTGATTGCGATTTAAATATTGAATCATTAAAGTTTAATTTGCGATTCAAAAGCTCGCGAAAATGCACCTCGTGAAAAAATCGTGTAAATGTATAATTCAGATTTGATTAACACAGATTTAATCGCGATTAAAATTTGTGTTTCACGTGTAAAATTAATAAGGGAGTTCCATATGCACGCGTTGTGGCTGTCACTTGTGTTACGAACGTCCCGGCTCAGGCGGTGCTAAATGCAAACACGTGGGATGTATCATTTGCAGGTTTTACGGCATTCTTTTTATCAAAAATATATTGACATCATGCAGCAAAAAAGCTTTTCTCTTCCAGATGGTGCAGTGTATGATCCTATTGAATCGAAAATTTGAATCGTGATTTAAATGTGCTATTTGATTGAATCGAAAATTTCAGTCGTGATTAAACTTGGCGATTCAATTGAATCGAGATCTTCAATCGCGATTCATTATCTTTGGCTATTTAATCACTAATTTGAATTGGTTTCAAAATTTTAATTCAATTGACTCGCATATTTGAATCACGATTCGAAGTTTTCATTAAATCTTGTTAGTTTTGCAGCAGATTCGGGCACACCTCTGACTATAGTAGGTAATAATGCGCAGCGCAAGCGAAATGAGAGAAATTACATTTTAGCATTCGAGGTAATCTAATTCGAACTCAATTTCTAACCTCGAAAGAAATTGAAAAAGGCAAATAATGGGGGCGCGCGTGGCGTGCTAGTTGACGCTATCCTCTCTTAAGAGTGCTCTTTACCCCGATTGGAACGCCACCTACTGTCAAAAATGTTTTTTGTTAATTAAAAAATTTTGGGACAATATTAACGTAAAAATAAAGTTTTCCCACGTGTAATTAGTATTAAAGACACGATTACAAGAGTTTTCCCAAATTAAATTCCATTAATAAATCTGTATTTTGTAGAGAAAAATTTGGAGTCATTTTCAGAAATGTCCACTGAACGTTTGAATTTTCTCTACAAAATACAAGTTCATTTATTCATTTAAATTCATGAAATTTGTTTAAAAGTAATCCTTATTAACTTTTACACGTGGGAAAACTGAGTTATGATTAATTTAGAATTTGTAAGTACACTTAAATTAATGAAAATACGTAAATGAAGTCATGGGGGCGCTGCGATCTATTCCGAAGTTGGGGTTTAGGTAGAGAGCACTCTTAATCGTCTCTTAAAAGAATGATGAACATTAACGATAGGTTAAGTTTGCTCAAAAGAAGCCTGTCATTAGTCGACGCTGAAATGACCGACGCGAGACTTTTAAGCATATAAGAATTAAGAGTGGTCTCTACCTAAACCTCAACTCCGGAATAGATCGCAGCGCCCCCATGACTTCATTTACGTATTTTCATTAATTTAAGTGTACTTACAAATTTTAAATTAATCATAACTCAGTTTTCCCACGTGTAAAAGTTAATAAGGATTACTTTTAAACAAGTTTCATGAATTTAAATGAATAAATGAACTTGTATTTTGTAGAGAAAATTCAAACGTTCAGTGGACATTTCTGAAAATGGCTCCAAATTTTTCTCTACAAAATACAGATTTATTAATGGAATTTAATTTGGGAAAACTCTTGTAATCGTGTCTTTAATACTAATTACAGTGGGAAAACTTTATTTTTACGTTAATATTGTCCCAAATTTTTTTAATTAACAAAAAACACTTTTGACAGTAGGTGGCGTTCCAATCGGGGTAGAGAGCACTCTTAAGCTGATTAGTAACAGTCTTTTCTAATGAATGTACCATGTTTCATAACAATAGATTGTTTTATTTAACTATTGTTAAATCCTTTCTGCAAATTAATGATTAATGGCAAGAACATGATGCGCGGTTGTTTCCAAGAAAAATAAATGTAATATAGCGAAAAATCACTTAGTAAAAAATAACGAAATAACTATTTAAAAAAAGTTAATATATACTACTAAATTGGTAGATTTGACTATTTTGGAGTGCATATTCACTATTTCGTAAATGCACGAGTTTTAACTATTGAAGTGGTGATTTTTCACTATTTTACATTTAGAGAGTATTTAAACGATAAAATATTCTGACATTTTGTAGATAAAGTGATATTATAATATTAAGTATTATTTCTCTAATATTATGTAAATGAAAATATAAAAAGTCAATTCTTTTCAGTTAAGTAACAAATAAATGTTTATCATTCTAAAATAATAAAAATAATAAAAAATACTATTTCAAATAGTAAAATTTATTATGAAAATCGTAAAAATTCCACAATATTGAGTATGTCCCAGCATTAATATAACAATAATAATTTTTTTTATAAAAAAAGTAAAGTTACTAATAAATTTTTCTCTGTGTATTTTAAGAATTACAAAATTTTTTTTTACATGAAAAATTTTTATTTTTGGCAATTTTTGCTGAAAACTCAACTTTTGTCATATTTTTTAATTAAAATCCCTAAACTGTTTATTTTGTAGCACATGGATTGGAAAGAAGTTTAAACTTTACTTAACGTATGTGGTAACATTTACATTATGAGTCTTCATTTAAAAAAATTGGATATGGCAGAAGATTTTTTGTTCGACTTTTCTGACCTCTTAAAGGGATGCCACACACATACGCAACTTTTACCGACCCAGCAGCGATTGTCATGTGCGGTTGGTTTTCATTAAATAACAAAAAAAGTAGATCGAATTATGCAAAATAATGAGAACACTCTTCTAGAGTTTTTTATATTCTTTCATTGTGTCCAAGGTTCCAGTCATAAAATGCGCTAGTTTTTGTAAAAACCTTGAACGAAATACGAGATTGTGCTCTGCACCATTTCGAAATTTTGTTCAAAGTTTATGCAAAACTTTGAAACTTTGCATAGAGGTATAATATACCGAAACTTAGAGGAGTATTCTCATTATTTTACGTAATTCGCAAACAAAAATTATAGATTTCTACTATATGGGTAATGTGTATCGCCAGTCAAGTAATGTCGACGACGGCGGTGACGTTAGCCTTGGCCTTGCCCGTGGGCCGTGTGCGCGTTTTCGAAATTTTGAATGGTTAGATGGCGCTACAAGCGCATGCGCAGCAGGCTACAGCGCAGTGTGTCGTCGTGTCGACTGTCGTCTGTCGCCGACACCCGCGTCATTGACTCGACGATGCCGATTGCTGATTGCCGCGTCTGCACGAGCCGATAGTAACGAGGAGGCCGCATTTGCTTCGCTCCCAAGGAACGACGTCGTCATCTGGAGCTGCACGGGAAAAGTTACAAGCGATGTAATGAAGCAGCAGCCAGCACATCGACGACGCGTGAGATCCCCCGGCTGCCTGTGTATGTGTAAGATATGTGAGCGCGCGCTAGGCATCGTCGAGTAATTATAACTTGATCGGCTGCAATCTCGCTGAGTGACTTTAATCTTTTGCATTTTTTTTTCACTAAACCTGAACTTCTGTGGACTATCAAAAAAGTCGTTAGTTACACTGTAAACCATGTTGGCTAAAGTGATTCATTTAAATTTTGTATAATATATTGTTGATAATCCATATCTTGAGTTTTTTTTTATTTATTTTAATTATTTTTCATATTAGAAATCCAAATAATTTCTATTTTTGTTTTCTTCTCCCGGCAAAAGAGACCATGTTAATAGAAAATTTTATAATTTTTCATTTTCTTTTCTATACGTGTCAGGGTATTCAAATCTAAAATAAGAACCATTGTTTACTAAACCAAATTTTTTTTCCCAGCACGGATCTTCAGCATCGATTGGTTAGTTTAGTTATAAGACTATCAATATGGCCATCATAAGGCAATAGACTTTTAAGAAAATAGCACTAATTTGGGAACTGTAACTGTGACAAACTCAACAATGGCATTACAGTGGGCAACCTTGACTGAAGGGCTTCCTGATACACGCATCTTGACAGTTTCATCTTCCAGATTATCCATGGAACCTAATGTAGCCTGTAATTATTTTAATATACTATGCCCACATTGTGGTCTCTCTTTTGAATAATTATTCTTTCAGTAATCTATTGCTTTCGATAAATGCTATAGCTTCATTTTTTGTTTTAGGGTTTTCATTTCCCTTCCACGAAAAAGCAGCAAACTATGTTCGTCATTTATTGATGTGGTTGATGTTTACTTCGAGGATACATGTTTGAATATTTAATCTAAAAGAGTATAAGAATGATAGAAATCTGCTTCTATAATGCATTTCAGACATTACATGTACTTTTAAGCTGATTTTATCTTTCTGTAAGTAGGTATAATTTAATGACAAAAAAAAAATAAATAAGTTATGTAATTTTTCAGATTTAGTTGTGGCGCGCTTGTGTATTCTTTCTCAGAAATACATAAGATGTCTGAGATGCATTACTGAAGCTGATTTTTATTATTCTTATAGTCTTTTGGATTAAGTACGGATACATCATGTTAAAGTAAATATCAATAACATTGAATATTGAATGGTCAGTATACCTGATAAATCTGACAGGTGTCTTTTATATTGTAGGAGCCAGATGAATTTTCTTTCCAAGTTTTTCTTTTTGACTCATTATAGTGTAGTGTAGTGTGAGAGTGTCTAAAAGATCTATAGATCTATAGTTAGCCCTGCTATAATAGCTATGTTCACAAAATGCACGGCATCCAATATTTAATTTAAGATTGCATGGTTGAGCAATCAATTTGAGAACATGTAAAAATTATGAAAAAGTTATTTTAACCTGTGAAATTCAGTTTGAGTGTAGTAGTTAATGAATAATGAGGTGGCTTATCCATTATTAACTACCAACATTAATTGACATTTATAGGTTATAGTCAAATTTGCATAATTCTGATCCATTCCCAAATTTATTATTCAATCATACTCGCTTATAAATGTTAAATGCCATATTACAAGTAGGCTTGCAGATCTACAGATCTTTTGAACAGACTCACATTATACGAAACTTCAGATTTCATAAGAAAAAATACATTTAATTAAATAGACTGAAATTTACAACTTCAAAAGACCAACTAGTCTTGCTTCTATAATATAAAAGCCATCTGTTAGATTTAGCAGGTGTAGTCATCATTCAATGCTGTTGTTGTTTACATTGAGGTCATGGGTTTTACTACTTCATCCGGAAGAGCATAAGAATGATAGAAATACGCTTCTTTAATGAATTTCGGGCATCGCGTGTATTTTTCAGCTGATTTTACTTTTCTGTAAGTAGGTATAATAATTTAATAAAAAAAAAAAAATTAAATTATGCAATTTCTCAAATTTAGCTAAAATACTGCTTGTGTATTTTTTAAAACTGTCAAACTGAAAAATTACATATTTTCATTTTTTTTATTAAATTATATGTACTTTCAGAAAGATAAAGTCAACCCAAAAGTACATGAAATGTCTGAGATGCATAACTGAAACGGATTTTTATCATTCTTATTTTCTTTTGGATTAAGTGCGGACACATCACCTGAAAGTAAATATCGATAACATTGAATGGCCAATATATCTGCTAAATCTGATAAGTGACTTTTATATTATACAAGCAGGATGAATTATCATATGTGTCCGAAAGATCTATAGATCTATAGGACTGCTGTAAAAGCTATATTTACAAAATGCAAGGCATCAAATAGGTAATTTGTGGGCAAGGTTGAGCATCAATCTGAGTGCATGTAAAAATTTTGAAAAAGTTATTTTAACCTGTCAAATTCAGTTTCATTGTAGTAGTTAATAAATAATTAATGAACATTAATTGACTTTTAGAGGTTATAATCAAATTTTCATAATTCTGACAGGTACCCACATTTATTATTCAATCATACTCGCTTAAAGAAAAAATTAAATACCATATTACAAGCAGGCCTATATACGTCTATAGATCTTTCGGACAGACTCACACTACATGTAACTTCAGATTTCACATGAGAAAACATATTTAATTAAATAGGCTGAAATTTACAACTTGAAAAGACAAGTTAATCCTACTCCTGTAATATAAAAGACACCTGTCAGATTTAGCAGGTGTACTCATCATATTAAGTGTTGTTGATGTTTACTTTGAGGTGATGTATTTTCGTACTTAATCCAACAGAATGTAAGAATGACAGAAATCTGCTTCTAATAGGCATTTCAGGCATCGCATGTATTTCTAAGCTGATTTTATCTTTCTGTAAGTAGGTACAATTTAATAAAAGAAAAAAATTAAATTATGCAATTTTTTCAGATTTAGCTAAGATACTGCTTGTGTATTTTTTAGAACTGTCAAACTGAATAGTTACATATTCCCATTTTTTTTTTTTATTAAATTATTTTGAAAAGTAAAGTAAACTCAAAAATACATGAGATGTCTGAGATGCATTACTGAAGCGGATATTCATCATTCTTATATTCTTTTGGATTAAGTACGGACACATCAACTGAAAGTATGAAATGTGACAGGTGGCTTTTTATATTGTACGAGTAGAATGCATTATTTTTTTAAGTTTAAAGTTTTGGCCCATTTAGTGTAGTTAAGTATGAATGTATCCAAAAGATCTATAGATCTATACGCCTGCTGTAACAGCTATGTTGATAAGATGCAACACATCGAATATTTAATTTAAGGAGACATGTTTGAGCCATAATCTATAAATCTTTCTGACACATGCACACAAAACTTAAAACTTGATGATAATTCATCCTGCTTGTATAATATAAAAGCCACCTATCAGATTTAGCAGATATATTGGTCATTCAATGTTATCGATATTTACTTTCAGGTGATGTGTCCGCACTTAATCCAAAAGAAAATAAGAATGATAGAAATCAGTTTCAGTAATGCATCTCAAACATTTCATGTACTTTTGAGTTGACTTTATCTTTCTGAAAGTACATATAATTTAATAAAAAAATTAAAATAAGTTAATTTTCAGTTTGTCAGTTCTAGAAAATGCACAAGCAGTGCCTTAAGTAAATCTGAAAAATTGTATAATTTAATTTTTCCGCCCTTTAACCTCAAAATGCCATCTTAAATGTCATTTTGCGGCCTCGGACGGAAAAATACGTTACTGAAACGTGGACGTAAGAGAATTTTTACCTCATGCGACTTTTCGACCTCGCTTCGCTCGGCCGAAAAACGTCGCATGAGGTAAATAATCCTCTTCCGCCCGCGTTAGTAATGTACTATTTTTTTTATGAAACTATCAAAAAGATAAAATCAGCTCAAAGATACATGTGATGCCTGAAATGTATTATAGAAACGAATTTCTATTATTTTTATACTTGTTTAAATTAGGCTGGAAAACACATATCCTCAAAGTAAATATGAACCACATCAATAAATGATGAATATAGCTGTTAATTTAGACAGATGGGCTCTTATAGTTACTGCTCTTTTTATGGAAGGAAAATGGAAATCCTGAAACAAAAAAATGAAATAATAATTTTTCAATGAAGAGACCACAAAGTGGTCACAGTGTATTTAAATAAATAAAGACTAGATCAGGTACCATGAACAATCTGAAAGAAGATGAAGCTGTCAAGATGTGCGTATTACGAAGCCCTTCACTCAAGATTACCCACTGTGAAGCCATTGTTGAGTTTGTCAAAGTGGCAGTTTCTACTTTTGGTGCTATTTTCTTATAAGTCTGATGGTCTTGTAACTTCCAATCGATGGTGAAGAACCGTACTGGGAAAAAAAATTTTGAGAAAATAAAAAAATTTTCTATCAACATGCTCTCTTTTACCAGAAAAGAAAAACAATAATAGACATTTTTTTTATTCAATATGAAACAATATATGTTTTCATTTGCTAACAATATGTTTTCTTCCAGGTTTAATTAAGTATTTATTTCAGATTCTGCGGGGGTGATTATAAATAAGGGCAATGTGATTGTCATTAATATTAATTCCAACAAAAATTAATATTAATAAATAATATTAATTAATAAATATTATATAATAATATTAATAAATTAATATTAATTCTAACAAAAATGACAATTTTTCATATAAAAAAACTTTTGTAATTATTAAAATATATTATTACAAGCTAGCCTGTTATATAAATAAATGTTTAATGTATTTTTCATGTTTTCAAATTCATCATAGGTTGTCAAAAATAGAATTTATTGGTTTTTTATATTGATATGTTAACAAATGTAACTCTTTTCAAGGGAGTTTGCCATCTTCATCCATGGCTGGTTTTAAATAGTTTTCAATAAAGGATCACAAAAAAATTTGTGAAACAAAAAATATTCTGCCGTATTCTATTTTCTTTAGATGAAGGTATACTAATAAGCAGCCAATCAGAGACTTTAAAAAAGCATCATAATATAGACGTTGACACATTCTACAATTGTAAAATGCAAAGTTTTTCTCGATCAATGTGCTATACAAAAAGTTTGAGGAATTTGAGTAAAAAAAAAGCTAAAGTTGAGTTTTTACACCAAAAATTGCATGAAATTCCACTACAAACTGTAGACTTGCAAAGTAAAGCGATTATAAAATTTTCAGCTGCTGACTTCGTGAGTACCTTGTTTATTTATTTCTTATTTATTTCAGGTATGAATATGATAAGTTAGTTTCAATTTAAAAATTTGTTTCAGTTTAAATTGAACGATAATATAATATAAGTTTGATAAATAAAATAAATAAAATAATGAAATTTTTCTTTTACTATTTTACTTATTGATCAGTTTTGAATACCGAAACTCAAGAATTGAAATCTCTCAATCTTGAAAATTGAAATATATTTGATTTTGGCGCTATATAGAGCGACATGTCGCTAGCATGAAATCTCACCTTAAAGATACCTTAACAAGTTACCATAAGTATTAGACTATGAGACCAGTAAATATGGCGCCAGTGGCCGCAGCATCAATGCTGCCGCCGAAGCCGTATGCGCGCCCGTTTCCCACTGGAAGGCGGCACGCGCCATACGCGAGTACGCGACGCACACGAGTGACGAGCTGCCTGTCGGGCTCCCGGCAAATAAGAGCGTTTAATCGCGTGCGGACGCGTATACTTACCGCGCATGTGCTCGTCCGCGTTTATGCGCAGGCATACGCGTTCGGACGCGATAAAACGCTCTCATGAACAGGGAGCCTCGACGTCGAGGTGAGGCGGCAGCGGCTTTTCGGCTAGTCGGCGAGTGCTGTGGTCGCCATATTTATACACACGGCATACTCCAACACGCACAACACAACTACGGATTCTCGTTCTCTCTTTCTTACGCAAGGCTAGAAGAGAGTCGCCGCGCGGGCTGGGATCATCGCCAAGACGAGGTGTATAGACGTTGGATAGCGATAGGATAGCAAACGGGCACGCGAGAGGAAGAAACGATCCACATCGTCCTCGTGCAGCGGAAACAGGTACGCTGTACTATATGGTTTACTTAGTGCGAGCGGGGATGATCATTGTGACGATTGCTCGCCCGGCTGGTTGAGCTGTATAGGTATGAGAGAGCCGAGTTCCTGGTGGAAAGATAAGTCGAAGCCGCGTTGGTAGCGGTGTTGTTTACTCGCGCAACGGGTGTAAAGATAAAAAGGAGTGCGATGCTTTTGATTGTAAAAACTTTATCGATTTTAAGCTATCTTCTGTGTGAAAAGTGAGAAGGAGTAATTTATGTGCATCGCTATGTGAGCTAGGGTTTACTTAAATAGCGTGTGCTGCCCTAAATGCATATGATAAGCAGAGTAAACAGTCTGGTTTCTCTTTGCAGCTCCTCCGATAGTAGTTCAGGGTCATCCAGCTCGTCCTCCAGGAGATCTGGCAGTTCCTCCGCAAGCTTTTGTGACAAATGTGCTGATGTTAGGAGGCATGATTCCAAAGAGAAGAGGGAGAAAGACAAGGACACCTCTTTGTCACACCTATGGTCATCCAAATTTTGGTTAAGATAGCGGAATGCGTCCGTAGTATTGCTGACCCATCCCCGACATCGACGTCGGCCAAGGCGGCGTCATAGGTAGCCATTCCGCCTTGCGCGAATACAGCGCGCTGTGAACATTAACGGCCGATATCGGCGCGTCTCGACTCACAGTCCTCATAGACCATCATGACCATCACGAGCGCCTCGTCCCCGAAGCTGACATCACTGCGCTGCTGTTCGTATGCCGTATCGACCGCGGCAAGCACCGTCGTACACCACAGTGCGCCTCAATTCAGCAGTCGAGATCGCTGCACCTGGGCTCGCTGGCCGTATCGACCGCGACATTTGTCTTCGTACCGGCAGTGCGGCTCGCCCAGCAGCCGACATCGCTGCGCTTCTGCTCGCAGGCAGGATCGGCAGCAACACTCGTCTGCGCACCACAGTACGCCTCACCCATCAGCCGAGATCGCTGCGCCTCTGCTCGTAGCTCGTTTCGGCCGCGGCAGTTACCGTCGTACACCACCACACTGTGCGCCTCAATTAAACAGACAACATCACTGCGCCTCTACTCGGCCGTGGTTGCCATCTTGACACGCGCACCGCGTGACGCGTGTACGCCACATCATAGTCGACATCGACGCACCGTACCCACCGCTGTCTCGTCTCAAATACTCTCTCAGCCTCGATATTCGACAAGCAGTACGTTCTGCTTTTTACTTCCTACCGTCGACATCGACCAGGAGAGAGAACCGCGCACCAGCTGCAAGGACTGCGTGGCGCTACTGTCGATAAAGTAGAGCACGATCGACAGTTACTAGGCGAGTTGCGCCACTACGAGCTGTTTGGAAATCCGACAAACCGCTGTTCCAGACTGAATATATTGCTGCAAATCAACTAGTGATTACGATTTAGGTCATTACCCTCGCTTTTGCTTAATACTCTATCTAGCTTTGATTATATTGAATATGAATAACTTCATTTTTTTGGAAAAATAAATAAATAACTTTATAGTTTTCCTAGCATTTCTAGCATCTGTTCTTTGGTTTGTGTGAACTATCTCTGACTAATCTCCATAGTAGGTTCTTTATCTATTTAGTACTGTTCGTTGAATAGATTATTAAAATTGTATTAAATGCGTACACTTTCAAATCACGAAAAGCTTCTGAGTCTCCCGCTTAGCATGCTATATTATTTATAATTAATTTAGCTAATGCGGTTCGACGTCAATCATCACAACTGTTTAAGTGGACTTCAAGCAGTATTAAATTTTTCAGTTGTCTATGTTAGTGTCCAGTGAACCTTGAACACTCCAGGATATCCAGGAGCAGTCCATAGCACTCAGCTTTGGAGGACCTATTGTAGTTTAGATATACGTAATACCTCTTCTCATGTTTTAGTTAATGTAGTTAATTTCAGTTTGATTGTGACTTATCCACATAGTGTATACTACTGTAATTGTTATTTGAGTTTTTATTTATCAGCTTTTAACCTTATTCTGGATTATACCTTTTAGTGTAGTAATTGTGTATTTTGATACTCGGTTACAGAGACCTCATCATCTACTCAACCTTTTGTAGTATTTATATTCTAAATTTATTTTCGTATATTGACACATTATTCTGGATTAATCTTGTTTATTGACTCTTCATATACTTTGTACATTGAATTTGCTGACATCCTTGATTAATTTTGGTGGAGTTGAATAGTCATATACTGCCCGTTACTCAGCTTTCTGCTATCACTTCGCTTTCAATTCTCTATTGCTTTATGCTATCTTGCACGAGTATAAAAGCCACATATTTTACTCTAATCAACTACCTCTGATGTAAAGACTCAAGGATATCCTGAGCCCTCTCACTGAGCTACTATTACAGACTAGTTGTGCCTAGTTTTAAATCATTTGTTTAGTTGTCGCGCTCCCCCGTTTCTCAAGCTTTCAGAATGGCTTCAATTGAAAAGCAATTTGCTGCTCAGAAGCGAATTAAAAATTCATTGATACCTGTCAGGCAAAGTCAATATGACTGAAGGTGCTTGCAATACCCGCATGCAGAGATTAAATAATCTTTGAGCTAAATTTGAAGCGGATAAGGACGAATTGTTGGAGTCTGAAGACTTCGACGCAAACTTATTGTGATGACACAATTCTCATCACTTTTTTAAGAGAGGGTAATATCCCGCATATGCGCGGTATAAAGTAAATATAGGACATAGCGAACCAATCGGCGATTATTAGACCGCTCGACCATTGTAGCGCGCAGAGCGCCGGGCCGCCCAGCGCTCAAGCGAACACACGTTCAGTACACTTGCACTTAGTCGCCGAGCCGTCTTCCCCCTCTTTGCTCCGTACCTAAATATTTCAGCTCCGTGCGCTCGGGCGCACGCAGTGCCGCGCGTTGGTGTGTTCGTATACTAATTTGCTATCGGTGATCAATTTTGTCATTGTGGCTTGCCGTGACGTTCGGCGGTTTTGCCTGTTCCGTCGCATCGCAGCGAAAGCATATTCGCGACAGAGGCGACGTCGCGACTCCTAGAAGCTTCGTGGCGTTCTCGCTCTTTCTCCGCTGAACGTGTCCAGACCAGCGTACGATCTCTTCATACACGGACGTCTTGAACGATCAAACCAGCATAAAGAACGGCGACATCAGCATCTCTTGGAGTAGTAGCACAGTCGTATCCGCACATAGCCCAGAGCCGAAACAGGTAAGATATTTGTTGATTTTTGTGATTGTTTCCTTACTTTCATTTAATAAATAACTGAAAGTTGACTATTTTTATACAGAAAGTTCTCAAACATTCGTGCTTCTCCGCGCCGCCCAGCGCTCAAGCGAACACATTCTAATTTGCTATCGGTGATCAATTTTGTCATTGTGGCTTGCCCTGACGTTCCGCAGTTCCGCCTGTTCCATCGCATCACAGCGAAAGCGTATTCTCGATAGAGGCGACGTCGCGATTCCTAGAAGCTTCGTGGCGTTCTCGCTCTTTCTCTGCTGAACGTGTCCAGACCAGCGCATGATCTCTTCATACCCGAAATAGGTAAGATATTTCATGATTTTTATGATTGTTTCCTTGCTCTCATTTAATAAATAACTGAAAGTTGACTATTTTTATACAGAAAGTTCTCGAACATTCGTGGTTCTTTCTCTGTGCCTCTTTCGTTGTCAACCTCTTTTTGAGTGCTTTTTTTACTGTTATAAATTCAAGTACTTAATTTTAAAATTTATCTCGTTTTGGTAATATAATTTTTTTATTTTTAAATCAGGATAATTTTGAGTTCGGCTTTTGAGGTTACGGATAGCGAGGAAGCTTTTAGCTGAGAAATTTGTAGCTGCAGAATCAAAGCCATACTGCAATTGTGAAAAGCTGGTCCGCCTTATCGCTCTTCTTCATAAACGGCCAAGGTTGGATCTCTGTGCACAGCCTTACCCACACGTACTCTACAGCCAAATTATCCTCTCTTAAAATTGAGGTAAAATATTTGTTGTTTTTAGTGATTTTTAATAAATAACTCAAATTTGAGTATATTGTTATACGGAAAGTTCTTCTTTCTTGCTTTCATTCATTATACAGAATATTTTTGAAAATTCTCTGTTCTCTCTTCATCTGTCTTTGTAATTAATTCAAGAGATTGATAAGATTTTTGTTTGCATAATATGCTTAAAGTACTTTGATTCGCATCGTTTTCGGTGCGCTAAGTTGAATTTGACAAAGTGTGCGTAAAGCTTCGCTTAGGCATGCATACTATACATAAAATCGTCATCGTCCAACACTCGCTGCGTAAAGTTCAACTTTATGCCCTAGGAACGAAAACTACTATTTCGTTTTAGTAATACAATTTTTTTATTTTTCCGGTAGGAAGAGCCAAAGTTTGGGTTTCGCAGCTATGCCAGCGGGGAAGTTTCTAAGGGAAGTTTTTCCGCAGAACGGACGCTGTAACTCAATTCTGATTAAATAGGACGATCTCTGAGTATGCGAACTTCTCGGATGATATAACGAGTTCAGGATCGGTGATACTAGTATCTGCTGAGAAAATTAACTGACAAGTCACTGTTTATAGACTTCACTTCTTCGAGATCAATCAGGCCGGCGCCGAATAGCTGATCGAGTAGTGTCAGCTAGACGTCATCCATACCAAACCCTTACTGTAAGCACTTTAATTTGGGTACACCATGTCACTTGCATCGATATTATCATTGATGCCCCCGCCTCAACACTCTGGACAAAAAACAGGCAAAAAAAAGGGAAGACAACGTCGAGGAGTTATTGAAGTAGACCGGATTATCGATGGTCGCAAATTCCAAGTAAATGGACATCATAAAGATTCGATGTAAATATATTTTTAATATTTTTATGCATATTAATATATAATTTATGTATTTTATTCATTGCAAATATATTTTTTTAGCTATCTTAGATGTAGTACAAAAAATTGTTTTGTAAAAGCTCGAATAACGAATGGTAAGCCTGCTAACGTTAAAGGTATTCACGCTGATCATTGTCAAGCAGATGAACTTGCTATGCCCGTCGCCAAATTTAAACTTGAATTAAAAACTGCAGTGCAAAGTACGTGGTATAAACTTAAAGAGTTGTACGACGCTGTTGCAACGCTGTAAGAGTTATTTATTCATATTATTATTTATTTATTATTTATTATTTTACTGATCTATTGTTTCTACTTGGTCATATCGTATTCGTAATTATTGGAAGCTTATATTTTCCGAGCTACCTATTGCTTCCTCCTAGAGGAAGCTTTGTGATAGTAAAAAAAAAAGTTTGTGAGATAATGTCTTAGGAATGTTGTATAGAAAATTTGGAATCGAAATACACCATTTTTAGAAAATGTCCGTATGGATGTGTGTGTGTGTGTGTGTGTGTGTGTATGTATGTCCGTATACTCTGATATCTCATGATCTACTCAACCGATTTTAACGAGAGAGTGATCATTTTTTCAGATTTTGCTTCAACAATTGGGGTCAATATTTTATTTTTGTCAAAATCGATTTTTTTGTTTTTATCGCCATTTTTAAATTTTCAAAATTTTTATTTTCAATTTTTTTTATATTTAGAACAAATATTATTTATATACGATAAATTCTCTGTATGCAGAATAAAATTTTCTACAATTTAAAAAAAAAAAAAAGCCGTTAGCTATATTTCGTCATAAGTTATTCATGAAAACGTCATTTTTAGTAAATAGGTTATATTTCAAAATTAAAAAAGATATTAACATGAATATTTTTTGGTTATAAAGAATACTGAGTACTATAACTTACTAAATTTTTAGGTTTTTTTATTCATTATTTTTGGAGAAAAAAATAATTTATAAAAAAAGTGTTTTTTTTTTTGTCGTTCAATAACTAGAGTAAAATTGGCTTAATCAGTTTGAAATTTTTTTTAGTGGTACATTTTGTATCACAATCGATTGAGTTCTTTGGGCAAAAGGATTGATTCATAAATTTCGGAGATATTTGAGGTTAAAATTTTTTTCACTTTTTTTTTAAATCGTAATTTCTCGAGAACGGCTTTATGTATTTGAATCGGGTGGGCGGCATTCGAAAGAGAATTTCAAGACCTATATTTTCTAAAAAAATTATTTGTCTAGCTATTACGGTTCTTTTGTTATTAATAAAAACGTTAACATTGAAAAATGAAAAAAATGAGTTTGGTATGTTCAACTATTGCGGGAGTAAAAATTGACTTAAGCGCTTCGAAATTCCTCGTAGAGGTGGATTTTGGATAGTTTTCGGTCGAGTTATTCGGGCAAAATGATTGGTCCTTAAATTTCAAAGATATTTAAAAAAATTTCAAGTTAATATTTTCCATAAAATTTTCCCAATTTTTTTTAAATGTATTGAGGATGACAACAAAAGTTGTGGATAATATTAAAACAAAAAATTTTACTATTTAATATTCTCGTGTAAAATCAACTCCTGACGAGTTGTTAGACTTATAAAAACGATTTTAAGCCGTTTACATCGTACAAAATAAAGTATGAAATTTTAAATATTGGAAGTAAAAATTAATTAAAGGAATCAGTAAATCAAGTTTGAGGAAGCTACGTGCCAATGAATTGGCAGCGGTTTTTTTATAATTTACTAGGGATATCGAGCTCCCCTGCGTGTCTTCAACACCCCCCCCCCCCCCCGCGTACCTGCTCCTCGCTTCGCTCGTCGCCCGGCCCCTCCCTATGTAAAAACGAAGTTTTTACATAATAGGCATGAACGCAATGCTCAAAAGAACCCTATAATTTTATTATTGCGAAATTGTAATACTTTATTTTTATTGTTTTTATTAAAAAATAAACATAAATACATCTGCATTAAAATTATCAAAATAATAAAAATTATATATTTACTTCTATAACATTTATTTCTTTTTTTTGTAAAAGGTTTACATTTTAATTCTACGTATATATAGATATACGTAAATAATTTTTAATTAGTCTGTGATGCATAAGAATTTATTAAGTATTAATTGATACGATCAAAGTGTATAAAGTAATATTAAATATAAGTAGCATAATAAATATTGCAGGTGTATTTAAAATTAAAAAACGTGGTTTTCATAATAATTCTTATCAACGCTGTTGCAACGCTGTAAGAGTTATTTATTCATATTTTTATTATTCATTTATTATTTATTATTTTACTGATTTACTGTTTCTACTTGGGCATATCTGTGAATGGGATGAAGCATTTGTTTCTCGTAATTATTGGAAGCTTATATTTTCCGAGCTACCTACATATTTTTATAATTTACTAGGGGGATCTAGCGCCCCGGCATTGTACATTACTTTTACATTTAACATATTTATGTTAAGTAAATCCTGTGACGTTATATCTTCATTAAGACATTTTATTTTAAAATTATTAACAACGTTTATATTGAACATTTGATTTAAAATCAAATTCTGTCAAGTTACAACTGAAAATGGTTCATTTAATTTTTTTCATGTATATTTAGGCGTTTAAGATCGATTTTATTGGATTATCTCATTAGGAATTGATTGTACATGAAATGTTAAACAGAAAAACGTTTTTTTTTGTTATAGTCTACAATTGTGACATTTATAATTTGCGTGAAGAAAGATTCTGTCTAGTTATAGCTGAAAATCGTCCATTTTATATATATTATAGCGTTTAAAATCGTTTTTATAAGCATAACTCGTCAGGAGATGATTTTACTCAGAAATGTTAAATGGGGAAAAGTTTAATATTATCTACAACTTTTGTATTTAAGATTTTTGTGTAAAATCAAATTCTGTCAAGTTATAGCCGAAAACCATCTATTTTTGACCTTTTTTGCCGTCTTTCGCAGTTATCTTGGCAAATATTGCTCGTAGAGAGAAATGTTCAACAGAAAAAATGTGTATTTTAATTAGTTTTAGCAGATAGACCTGTAGATATCAGCTTAACATTAATTTTTCTAGACTTTAGGCTTAAAAATCGTTTTTTTGAGATATTTCTTTGTGCTTGCATTTGAAAAAATTTTCATCGATCTTTCTCAATAGAGAACCAGAACGTAGGTGTAATTTGATGAGTATTTTTCCGGAGGAATCGGTCAAAAATTCATTTAGATTGAGCAACATGCGTACATACGGGCGTACAGACATACATACATAACAGAAAACGCTTAAAACGCACTCATTCTGAGTGGAAAATGATTTTTACACATTAAATTTTCAGTATTTGAATTCTTACAATTTTCACTCTGGTGAAATTATAAGGCTCTCCCGAGTAGCGGTCGTGCCTAATAATAATATACAAATTTAATGTTTAAATGAAAAAATTGAGCCTTTTTTCAAATTATACAATCTGCAGTCTTCGGATAGCACGGTTCTAAACAGTGCGTGGAGATCTGTCGGCAGCGCGGTTTAAATAAGCACGTACCTCCTGGTTGGCAGTGGTCCCTGCCCTTTTTCGGTAACTGTGACGAGATCTTTGCGGGTCTTCACGCGGTGTAAAATTAATCATTTCCGATTAATCAGAAGCGTAGTTGGTCAAAAGAATTTCTAGTCTTGCATTGTCTTAAACACTATCTGTTTCACGACTACAAACTGCCACGAACACGCCTGGTTTTCTAATTTTCTCCTAGTTTAGCATCACCAGCTTGTTGTAGCCTACGCTTGTACTGGGTCGTAAATAATTGCTGTGGTACTAATTCAGAGAAAATTAAGAATGATCAAAAGCGTTGTAATTTCCAGAAGCGAGTTTATGTGATTTGTCGATCCAGAAATCAAAAATAAAACCCAAAACTCCCCACTGAGCATGGTACGACATTTTTTTTATTCATTGTTGTGAATCACTTTGGCTTTGCTCAACCTGCGTGTTTGCCACCCTGGCTTGGATGGAACAAAAACTTGTGCGCAGAAGCCTACTGTATTCCTTTGAAACATAATGTATTATTATATAAACATAGTGTGTTTCGAGTCAAAACGATGTGTTTGAAATTCCGAACGTTCACAGTGAACGAAAAAACTAAAATTTGCGATTTACATTATAACCGGTTTAAAACCATAAAACAGGGTAGGAATGGACCAAAAACCGTGTAAAAACTAATTTAGCACTTCGCCACCCCCATAAACCACCCCCAAAACTACCCTTACAGACAAGTCAATTTTCCCATAGCGACACACATGAAAACTAAAATTCCCAGAGTCGCAATAACTTCGCTAGGAAAAATTTTGCGACTGGTACTTGAAGGAAAGGTCCCACACGACCTAAAAAAAAATTATGAAGGAAAACACTTTTCCGGGAAACCCCTTCACGGCGATATACAGTGTCTAAAACGGGAAAAAAAATTCCCAGAGCCACAATTACGTCGGTCGGAAAAATGTTTCGACGGTTTCATGTAGATAAAGTTTCCAAATGCTTAGAAAAAAATTATGAACGAAATAGCTTTTCCAGAAAAACCCCCCAGGGTGTTATACTGTGTCTTAAGCATGAAAAAAAATTCCCAGAGCCACAATTACGTCGTTCGGAAAAATGTTTCAACGGTTTCTTGTAGCTAACGTATACAAATGCTTAGAAAAAAAATTATGAATGAAATAGCTTTTCCGGAAAAGCCCCTCCAGGGCAATGTACTGTGTCTTAAACAAGAAAAAAAATTCCCAAAGCCGCAATTACGTCGTTCGGAAAAATGTTTCAACGGTTTCTTGTAGATCAAGTCCCCAAATGCTTGGAAGAAAATTATGAACGAAATAGCTTTTCCGGAAAAGCCCCCCCAGAACGATATACTGTGTCTTAAACACGAAAAAAAATTCCCAGAGCCGCAATTACGTCGTACGGAAAAATGTTTCGATGGTTTCTTGTAGATCAAGTCCCCAAATGCTTAGAAAAAAATTATGACCGTATTAGCTTTTTTGGAAAAGCCCACCCAAGGCGATATACGGTGTCTTAAACACGACAAAATAATCCCAGAGCCGCAATTACGTCCTTCGAAAAAATGTTTCGATGGTTTCTCGTAGATCAAGTCCCCAAATGCTTAGAAAAAAATTATGAACGAAATAGCTTTTCTGGATAAGCTCCCCCAGGGCGATATACTGTGTCTGAAACACGAAAAATAATTCCCAGAGCCGCAATTACATCGTTCGGAAAAACGTTAAGACGGTTTCTTGAAGATCAAGTCCCTAAATGCTTAGAAAAAATTTATGAACGGAATACCTTTTCCGGAAAAGCTCCCCGAGGGAGATATACTGTATCTTAAACACAAAAAAAAATTCCCAGAGTCGCATCCTTCTGAAAAATGTTTCGACGGTTTTTTATAGATCAAGTCCCCAAATGCTTAGAAAAAAATTATGAACGAAATAGCTTTTCCGGAAAAGCGCCCCCCAGTGCGAAATACTGTATCTTAAACACGAAAAGAAATTTCCAGAGCCGCAATTACATCGTTCGGAAAAATGTTTCAACGGTTTCTTATAGATCAAGTCCCCAAATGCTTAGAAAAAAATTATGAACGAAATAGCTTTTCCGGAAAGCCCCGCCAGGGCGATATACTGTGTTTTAAACAAGAAAAAAAAATTCCAAAAGCCGCAATTACGTCGTTCGGAAAAATGTTTCGACGGTTTCTTGTAGGTCAAGTCCCCAAATGCTTAGAAGAAAATTATGAACGAAATAGCTTTTCCGGAAATCCCCGCCAGGGCGATATACTGTGTCTTAAGCATGAAAAAAAATTCCCAGAGACGCAATTACGTCGTTAGGAAAAATGTTTCAACAGTTTCTTGTAGATCAAGTCCCCAAATGCTTAGAAAAAAATTATGAACGAAATAGCTTTTCTGGATAAGCTCCCCCAGGGCGATATACTGTGTCTGTAACACGAAAAATAATTCCCAGAGCGGCAATTCCATCGTTCGGAAAAACGTTAAAACGGTTTCTTGAAGATCAAGTCCCTAAATGCTTAGAAAAAAATTATGAACGGAATAGCGTTTCCGGAAAAGCTCCCCGAGGGAGATATACTGTATCTTAAACACGAAAAAAACTTCCCAGAGTCGCAATTACATCGTTCTGAAAAATGTTTCGACGGTTTCTTGTAGACCAAGTTGCCACATGCTCAGAAAAAAATCATGAACGAAATAGCTTTTCCGCGAAAGCCCCCCAGGGCGATATACTGTGTGTTAAACATGAAAAAAAAATTCCCAGAGCCGCAATTACGTCGTCCGGAAAAATTTTTCTTCACGGTTTTTTGTAGATAACGTTTCCAAATTCTTAGAAAAAATTATGAACGAAATAGCTCTTCCGGAAAAGCCCCCCCAGTGCGATATACTGTATCTCAAACACGAAAAGAAATTCCCAGAGCCGCAATTACGTCGTTCGGAAAAATGTTTCAACGGTTTCTTGTAGCTAACGTATTCAAATGCTTAGAAAAAAATTATTAACGAAATAGCTTTTCCGGGAAAGCCCCCCAAGGGCAATATACTTTGTCGTAAACAACAAAAAAAATTCCCAAAGCCGCAAATAAGTCGTTCGGAAAAATGTTTCAACAGTTTCTTGTAGATCAAGTCCCTAAATGCTTAGAAGAAAATTATGAACGAAATAGCTTTTCCGGAAAAGCCGCCCCAGGGCGTTATACTGTATCTTAAACACGAAAAATATTTCTCAGAGCCGCAATTATTGTTCGGAAAACTATTTCGACTGTTTTTTTGTAGGTCAAGTCCCCAAATGCTTAGAAGAAAATTATGAACGGAATAGCTTTTCCGGAAAAGCCCCGCCAGGGCGATATACGGTGTCTTAAGCATGAAAAAAAATTCCCAGAGCCGCAATTACGTCGTTCGGAAAAATGTTTCAACGGTTTCTTGAAGATCAAGTCCCTAAATGCTTAGAAAAAAATTATGAACGGAATAGCTTTTCCGGTAAATCCCCCCCCCAGGGCGATATACCGTGTCTTAAGCATGAAAAAAAGTCCCAGAGTCGCAATTACGTCGTTCGGAAAAATGTTTCAACGGTTTCTGGTAGCTAACGTATACAAATGCTTAGAAAAAAAATTATGAACGAAATAGCTTTTCCGGAAAAGCCCCTCCAGGGCAATGTACTGTGTCTTAAACAAGAAAAAAAATTCCCAAAACCGCAATTACGTCGTTCGGAAAAATGTTTCAACGGTTTCTTGTAGATCAAGTCCCCAAATGCTTGGAAGAAAATTATGAACGAAATAGCTTTTCCGGAAAAGCCCCCCCAGAACGATATACTGTGTCTTAAACACGAAAAAAAATTCCCAGAGCCGCAATTACGTCGTACGGAAAAATGTTTCGATGGTTTCTTGTAGATCAAGTCCCCAAATGCTTAGAAAAAAATTATGAACGTAATAGCTTTTTCGGAAAAGCCCCCCCAAGGCGATATACGGTGTCTTAAACACGACAAAAAAATCCCAGAACCGCAATTACGTCCTTCGAAAAAATGTTTCGATGGTTTCTCGTAGATCAAGTCCCCAAATGCTTAGAAAAAAATTATGAACGAAATAGCTTTTCTGGATAAGCTCCCCCAGGGCGATATACTGTGTCTGAAACACGAAAAATAATTCCCAGAGCCGCAATTACATCGTTCGGAAAAACGTTAAGACGGTTTCTTGAAGATCAAGTCCCTAAATGCTTAGAAAAAAATTATGAACGGAATACCTTTTCCGGAAAAGCTCCCCGAGGGAGATATACTGTATCTTAAACACAAAAAAAAATTCCCAGAGTCGCATCCTTCTGAAAAATGTTTCGACGGTTTTTTATAGATCAAGTCCCCAAATGCTTAGAAAAAAATTATGAACGAAATAGCTTTTCCGGAAAAGCGCCCCCCAGTGCGAAATACTGTATCTTAAACACGAAAAGAAATTTCCAGAGCCGCAATTACATCGTTTGGAAAAATGTTTCAACGGTTTCTTATAGATCAAGTCCCCAAATGCTTAGAAAAAAATTATGAACGAAATAGCTTTTCCGGAAAGCCCCGCCAGGGCGATATACTGTGTTTTAAACAAGAAAAAAAAATTCCAAAAGCCGCAATTACGTCGTTCGGAAAAATGTTTCGACGGTTTCTTGTAGGTCAAGTCCCCAAATGCTTAGAAGAAAATTATGAACGAAATAGCTTTTCCGGAAATCCCCGCCAGGGCGATATACTGTGTCTTAAGCATGAAAAAAAATTCCCAGAGACGCAATTACGTCGTTAGGAAAAATGTTTCAACAGTTTCTTGTAGATCAAGTCCCCAAATGCTTAGAAAAAAATTATGAACGAAATAGCTTTTCTGGATAAGCTCCCCCAGGGCGATATACTGTGTCTGTAACACGAAAAATAATTCCCAGAGCGGCAATTACATCGTTCGGAAAAACGTTAAAACGGTTTCTTGAAGATCAAGTCCCTAAATGCTTAGAAAAAAATTATGAACGGAATAGCGTTTCCGGAAAAGTTCCCCGAGGGAGATATACTGTATCTTAAACACGAAAAAAACTTCCCAGAGTCGCAATTACATCGTTCTGAAAAATGTTTCGACGGTTTCTTGTAGACCAAGTTGCCACATGCTCAGAAAAAAATCATGAACGAAATAGCTTTTCCGGGAAAGCCCCCCAGGGCGATATACTGTGTGTTAAACATGAAAAAAAAATTCCCAGAGCCGCAATTACGTCGTCCGGAAAAATTTTTCTTCACGGTTTTTTGTAGATAACGTTTCCAAATTCTTAGAAAAAATTATGAACGAAATAGCTCTTCCGGAAAAGCCCCCCCAGTGCGATATACTGTATCTCAAACACGAAAAGAAATTCCCAGAGCCGCAATTACGTCGTTCGGAAAAATGTTTCAACGGTTTCTTGTAGCTAACGTATTCAAATGCTTAGAAAAAAATTATTAACGAAATAGCTTTTCCGGGAAAGCCCCCCAAGGGCAATATACTTTGTCGTAAACAACAAAAAAAATTCCCAAAGCCGCAAATAAGTCGTTCGGAAAAATGTTTCAACGGTTTCTTGTAGATCAAGTCCCTAAATGCTTAGAAGAAAATTATGAACGAAATAGCTTTTCCGGAAAAGCCGCCCCAGGGCGTTATACTGTATCTTAAACACGAAAAATATTTCTCAGAGCCGCAATTATTGTTCGGAAAACTATTTCGACTGTTTTTTTGTAGGTCAAGTCCCCAAATGCTTAGAAGAAAATTATGAACGGAATAGCTTTTCCGGAAAAGCCCCGCCAGGGCGATATACGGTGTCTTAAGCATGAAAAAAAATTCCCAGAGCCGCAATTACGTCGTTCGGAAAAATGTTTCAACGGTTTCTTGAAGATCAAGTCCCTAAATGCTTAGAAAAAAATTATGAACGGAATAGCTTTTCCGGTAAATCCCCCCCAGGGCGATATACCGTGTCTTAAGCATGAAAAAAAGTCCCAGAGTCGCAATTACGTCGTTCGGAAAAATGTTTCAACGGTTTCTGGTAGCTAACGTATAGAAATGCTTAGAAAAAAAATTATGAACGAAATAGCTTTTCCGGAAAAGCCCCTCCAGGGCAATGTACTGTGTCTTAAACAAGAAAAAGAATTCCCAAAACCGCAATTACGTCGTTCGGAAAAATGTTTCAACGGTTTCTTGTAGATCAAGTCCCCAAATGCTTGGAAGAAAATTATGAACGAAATAGCTTTTCCGGAAAAGCCCCCCCAGAACGATATACTGTGTCTTAAACACGAAAAAAAATTCCCAGAGCCGCAATTACGTCGTACGGAAAAATGTTTCGATGGTTTCTTGTAGATCAAGTCCCCAAATGCTTAGAAAAAAATTATGAACGTAATAGCTTTTTCGGAAAAGCCCCCCCAAGGCGATATACGGTGTCTTAAACACGACAAAAAAATCTCAGAGCCGCAATTACGTCCTTCGAAAAAATGTTTCGATGGTTTCTCGTAGATCAAGTCCCCAAATGCTTAGAAAAAAATTATGAACGAAATAGCTTTTCTGGATAAGCTCCCCCAGGGCGACATACTGTGTCTGAAACACGAAAAATAATTCCCAGAGCCGCAATTACATCGTTCGGAAAAACGTTAAGACGGTTTCTTGAAGATCAAGTCCCTAAATGCTTAGAAAAAAATTATGAACGGAATACCTTTTCCGGAAAAGCTCCCCGAGGGAGATATACTGTATCTTAAACACAAAAAAAAATTCCCAGAGTCGCATCGTTCTGAAAAATGTTTCGACGGTTTCTTATAGATCAAGTCCCCAAATGCTTAGAAAAAAATTATGAACGAAATAGCTTTTCCAGAAAAGCGCCCCCCAGTGCGAAATACTGTATCTTAAACACGAAAAGAAATTCCCAGAGCCGCAATTACATCGTTCGGAAAAATGTTTCAACGGTTTCTTGTAGATCAAGTCCCCAAATGCTTAGAAAAAAATTATGAACGAAATAGCTTTTCCGGAAAGCCCCGCCAGGGCGATATACTGTGTTTTAAACAAGAAAAAAAATTCCAAAAGCCGCAATTACGTCGTTCGGGAAAATGTTTCGACGGTTTCTTGTAGGTCAAGTCCCCAAATGCTTAGAAGAAAATTATGAACGAAATAGCTTTTCCGGAAATCCCCGCCAGGGCGGTATACTGTGTCTTAAGCATGAAAAAAAATTCCCAGAGCCGCAATTACGTCGTTCGGAAAAATGTTTCAACTGTTTCTTGTAGATCAAGTCCCAAATGCTTAGAAAAAAATTATGAACGAAATAGCTTTTCTGGATAAGCTCTCCCAGGGCGATATACTGTGTCTGTAACACGAAAAATAATTCCCAGAGCGGCAATTACATCGTTCGGAAAAACGTTAAAACGGTTTCTTGAAGATCAAGTCCCTAAATGCTTAGAAAAAAATTATGAACGAAATAGCGTTTCCGGAAAAGCTCCCCGAGGGAGATATACTGTATCTTAAAACCGAAAAAACTTCCCAGAGTCGCAATTACATCGTTCTGAAAAATGTTTCGACGGTTTCTTGTAGACCAAGTTGCCACATGCTCAGAAAAAAATCATGAACGAAATAGCTTTTCCGGGAAAGCCCCCCAGGGCGATATACTGTGTGTTAAACATGAAAAAAAATTCCCAGAGCCGCAATTACGTCGTCCTGAAAAATTTTTCTTCGCGGTTTTTTGTAGATAACGTTTCCAAATTCTTAGAAAAAATTATGAACGAAATAGCTCTTCCGGAAAAGCCCCCCCAGTGCGATATACTGTATCTCAAACACGAAAAGAAATTCCCAGAGCCGCAATTACGTCGTTCGGAAAAATGTTTCAACGGTTTCTTGTAGCTAACGTATTCAAATGCTTAGAAAAAAATTATTAACGAAATAGCTTTTCCGGAAAAGCCGCCCCAGGGCGTTATACTGTATCTTAAACACGAAAAATATTTCTCAGAGCCGCAATTATTGTTCGGAAAACTATTTCGACTGTTTTTTTGTAGGTCAAGTCCCCAAATGCTTAGAAGAAAATTATAAACGGAATAGCTTTTCCGGAAAAGCCCCGCCAGGGCGATATACGATGTCTTAAGCATGAAAAAAAATTCCCAGAGCCGCAATTACGTCGTTCGGAAAAATGTTTCAACGGTTTCTTGAAGATCAAGTCCCTAAATGCTTAGAAAAAAATTATGAACGGAATAGCTTTTCCGGTAAATCCCCCCCAGGGCGATATACCGTGTCTTAAGCATGAAAAAAAAGTCCCAGAGTCGCAATTACGTCGTTCGGAAAAATGTTTGAACGGTTTCTGGTAGCTAACGTATACAAATGCTTAGAAAAAAATTATGAACGGAATAGCTTTTCCGGTAAATCCCCCCCAGGGCGATATACCGTGTCTTAAGCATGAAAAAAAAATCCCAAAGCCGCAATTACGTCGTTCGGAAAAATGTTTCAATGGTTTCTTGTAGATCAAGTCCCCAAATGCTTGGAAGAAAATTATGAACGAAATAGCTTTTCCGGAAAAGCCCCCCCAGAACGATATACTGTGTCTTAAACACGAAATAAAATTCCCAGAGCCGCAATTACGTCGTACGGAAAAATGTTTCGATGGTTACTTGTAGATCAAGTCCCCAAATGCTTAGAAAAAAATTATGAACGTAATAGCTTTTTCGGAAAAGCCCCCCCAAGGCGATATACGGTGTCTTAAACACGAAAAAATAATCCCAGAGCCGCAATTACGTCCTTCGAGAAAATGTTTCGATGGTTTCTCGTAGATCAAGTCCCCAAATGCTTAGAAAAAAATTATGAACGAAATAGCTTTTCTGGATAAGCTCCCCCAGGGCGATATACTGTGTCTGAAACACGAAAAATAATTCCCAGAGCCGCAATTACATCGTTCGGAAAAACGTTAAGACGGTTTCTTGAAGATCAAGTCCCTAAATGCTTAGAAAAAAATTATGAACGGAATACCTTTTCCGGAAAAGCTCCCCGAGGGAGATATACTGTATCTTAAACACAAAAAAAAATTCCCAGAGTCGCATCGTTCTGAAAAATGTTTCGACGGTTTCTTATAGATCAAGTCCCCAAATGCTTAGAAAAAAATTATGAACGAAATAGCTTTTCCAGAAAAGCGCCCCCCAGTGCGAAATACTGTATCTTAAACACGAAAAGAAATTCCCAGAGCCGCAATTAAGTCGTTCGGAAAAATGTTTCAACGGTTTCTTGTAGCTAACGTAATCAAATGCTTAGAAAAAAATTATTAACGAAATAGCTTTTCCGGAAAAGCCCCCCAAGGGCAATATACTTTGTCGTAAACAAGAAAAAAAATTCCCAAAGCCGCAAATAAGTCGTTCGGAAAAATGTTTCAACGGTTTCTTGTAGATCAAGTCCCTAAATGCTTAGAAGAAAATTATGAACGAAATAGCTTTTCCGGAAAAGCCGTCCCGGGGCGTTATACTGTATCTTAAACACGAAAAATATTTCTCAGAGCCGCAATTATTGTTCGGAAAACTATTTCGACTGTTTTTTTGTAGGTCAAGTCCCCAAATGCTTAGAAGAAAATTATGAACGGAATAGCTTTTCCGGAAAAGCCCCGCCAGGGCGATATACGGTGTCTTAAGCATGAAAAAAAATTCCCAGAGCCGCAATTACGTCGTTCGGAAAAATGTTTCAACGGTTTCTTGAAGATCAAGTCCCTAAATGCTTAGAAAGAAATTATGAACGGAATAGCTTTTCCGGTAAATCCCCCCCAGGGCGATATACCGTGTCTTAAGCATGAAAAAAAAATCCCAGAGTCGCAATTACGTCGTTCGGAAAAATGTTTCAACAGTTTCTTGTAGCTAACGTATCCAAATGCTTAGAAAAAAATTATGAACGAAATAGCTTTTCCGGAAAAGCCCCTCCAGGGCAATATACTGTATCTTAAACACGAAAAAAAATTCCCAGAGCTGCAATTAAGTCGTTCGGAAAATGTTAAGATGGTTTCTTGTACATCAAGTCCCCAAATGCTTAGAAAAAACTTATGAAAGACATAGCTTTTCCGGAAAAGCCCCGCTAGGGCGATACACTGTGTCTTCAGCATGAAAAAAAATTCGCAGAGCCGCAATTACGTCGTTCGGAATATATTTCAACAGTTTCTTGTAGCTAACGTATCCAAATGCTTAGAAAAAAATTATAAACGAAATAGCTTTTCCGAAAAAGCCCCCCCCGGGGCAATATACTGTGTCTCAAACAAGAACCAAAATTCTCAAAGCCGCAATTACGTCGTTCGGAAAAATGTTACAACGGTTTCTTGTAGATCAAGTCCCCAAATGCTTAGAAGAAAATTATGAACGAAATATCTTTTCCGGAAAATCCCCCCTAGGGCGATATACTGTGTCATAAACATGAAAAAAAATTCCCAGAGCCGCAATTACATCGTTCGGAAAAATGTTTCAACGGTTTCTTGTAGATCAAGGCCCCAAATGCTTAGAGAAAAATTATGAACGAAATAGCTTTTCCGGAAAAGCCCCCCAGGGCGATATACTGTGACTTAAACATGAAAAAAAATTCCCAGAGCTGCAATTAAGTCGTTCGGAAAATGTTAAGATGGTTTCTTGTGCATCAAGTCCCCAAATGCTTAGAAAAAACTTATGAAAGAAATAGCTTTTCCGGAAAAGCCTCGCCAGGGCGATACACTGTGTCTTCAGCATGAAAAAAAATTCGCAGAGCCGCAATTACGTCGTTCGGAAAGATATTTCAACGGTTTCTTGTAGATCAAGGCCCCAAATGCTTAGAGAAAAATTATGAACGAAATAGCTTTCCCGGAAAAGCCCCGCCAGGGCGATATACTGTGACATAAACATGAAAAAAAATTCCCAGAGCTGCAATTAAGTCGTTCGGAAAATGTTAAGATGGTTTCTTGTACATCAAGTCCCCAAATGCTTAGAAAAAACTTATGAAAGAAATAGCTTTTCCGGAAAAGCCCCGCTAGGGCGATACACTGTGTCTTCAGCATGAAAAAAAATTCCCAGAGCCGCAATTACGTCGTTCGGAAAAATGTTTCAACGGTTTCTTGAAGATCAAGTCCCTAAATGCTTAGAAAAAAATTATGAACGGAATAGCTTTTCCGGTAAATCCCCCCCAGGGCGATATACCGTGTCTTAAGCATGAAAAAAAATCCCAGAGTCGCAATTACGTCGTTCGGAAAAATGTTTCAACAGTTTCTTGTAGCTAACGTATACAAATGCTTAGAAAACAATTATGAACGAAATAGCTTTTCCGGAAAAGCCCCTCCAGGGCAATATACTGTATCTTAAACACGAAAAAAAATTCCCAGAGCCGCAATTACATCGTTCGGAAAAATGTTTCAACAGTTTCTTGTAGCTAACGTATCCAAATGCTTAGAAAAAAATTATGAACGAAATAGCTTTTCCGGAAAAGCCCCTCCAGGGCAATATACTGTGTCTCAAACGAGAAAAAAAATTCTCAAAGCCCCAATTACGTCGTTCGGAAAAATGTTTCAACGGTTTCTTGTAGATCAAGTCCCCAAATGCTTAGAAGAAAATTATGAACGAAATATCTTTTCCGGAAAATCCCCCCCAGGGCGATATACTGTGTCTTAAACATGAAAAAAATTCCCAGAGCCGCAATTACATCGTTCGGAAAAATGTTTCAACGGTTTCTTGTAGATCAAGGCCCCAAATGCTTAGAGAAAAATTATGAACGAAATAGCTTTTCCGGAAAAGCCCCGCCAGGGCGATATACTGTGACATAAACATGAAAAAAAATTCCCAGAGCTGCAATTAAGACGTTCGGAAAATGTTAAGATGGTTTCTTGTACATCAAGTGCCCAAATGCTTAGAAAAAACTTATGAAAGAAATAGCTTTTCCGGAAAAGCCCCGCTAGGGCGATACACTGTGTCTTCAGCATGAAAAAAAATTCGCAGAGCCGCAATTACGTCGTTCGGAAAATATTTCAACAGTTTCTTGTAGCTAACGTATCCAAATGCTTAGAAAAAAATTATAAACGAAATAGCTTTTCCGAAAAAGCCCCCCCCGGGGCAATATACTGTGTCTCAAACAAGAACCAAAATTCTCAAAGCCGCAATTACGTCGTTCGGAAAAATGTTTCAACCGTTTCTTGTAGCTAACGTATCCAAATGCTTAGAAAAAAATTATGAACGAAATAGCTTTTCCGAAAAAGCCCCCCCCGGGGCAATATACTGTGTCTCAAACAAGAACCAAAATTCTCAAAGCCGCAATTACGTCGTACGGAAAAATGTTTCGATGGTTTCTTGTAGATCAAGTCCCCAAATGCTTAGAAAAAAATTATGAACCTAATAGCTTTTCCGGAAAAACCCTCCCAAGGCGATATACGGTGTCTTAAACACGAAAGAAATTTCCCAGAGCCGCAATTATTGTTCGGAAAAATGTTTCGACCGTTTTTTTGTAGGTCAAGTCCCCAAATGCTTAGAAGAAAATTATGAACGAAATAGCTTTTCCGGAAAAGCCCCGCCAGGGCGATATACTGTGTCTTAAGCATGAAAAAATTCCCAGTGCCGCAATTGCGTCGTTCGGAAAATTGTTTCAACAGTTTCTTGTAGCTAACGTATCCAAATGCTTAGAAAAAAATTATGAACGAAATAGCTTTTCCGGAAAAGCCCCTCCAGGGCAATATACTGTGTCTCAAACAAGAAAAAAAATTCTCAAAGCCCCAATTACGTCGTTCGGAAAAATGTTTCAACGGTTTCTTGTAGATCAAGGCCCCAAATGCTTAGAAAAAACTTATGAAAGAAATAGCTTTTCCGGAAAAGCCCCGCTAGGGCGATACACTGTGTCTTCAGCATGAAAAAAAATTCCCAGAGCCGCAATTACATCGTTCGGAAAAATGTTTCAACAGTTTCTTGTAGCTAACGTATCCAAATGCTTAGAAAAAAATTATGAACGAAATAGCTTTTCCGGAAAAGCCCCTCCAGGGCAATATACTGTGTCTCAAACGAGAAAAAAAATTCTCAAAGCCCCAATTACGTCGTTCGGAAAAATGTTTCAACGGTTTCTTGTAGATCAAGTCCCCAAATGCTTAGAAGAAAATTATGAACGAAATATCTTTTCCGGAAAATCCCCCCCAGGGCGATATACTGTGTCTTAAACATGAAAAAAAAATTCCCAGAGCCGCAATTACATCGTTCGGAAAAATGTTTCAACGGTTTCTTGTAGATCAAGGCCCCAAATGCTTAGAGAAAAATTATGAACGAAATAGCTTTTCCGGAAAAGCCCCGCCAGGGCGATATACTGTGACATAAACATGAAAAAAAATTCCCAGAGCTGCAATTAAGACGTTCGGAAAATGTTAAGATGGTTTCTTGTACATCAAGTCCCCAAATGCTTAGAAAAAACTTATGAAAGAAATAGCTTTTCCGGAAAAGCCCCGCTAGGGCGATACACTGTGTCTTCAGCATGAAAAAAAATTCGCAGTGCCGCAATTGCGTCGTTCGGAAAATTGTTTCAACAGTTTCTTGTAGCTAACGTATCCAAATGCTTAGAAAAAAATTATGAACGAAATAGCTTTTCCGGAAAAGCCCCTCCAGGGCAATATACTGTGTCTCAAACAAGAAAAAAAATTCTCAAAGCCCCAATTACGTCGTTCGGAAAAATGTTTCAACGGTTTCTTGTAGATCAAGGCCCCAAATGCTTAGAAAAAACTTATGAAAGAAATAGCTTTTCCGGAAAAGCCCCGCTAGGGCGATACACTGTGTCTTCAGCATGAAAAAAAATTCCCAGAGCCGCAATTACATCGTTCGGAAAAATGTTTCAACAGTTTCTTGTAGCTAACGTATCCAAATGCTTAGAAAAAAATTATGAACGAAATAGCTTTTCCGGAAAAGCCCCTCCAGGGCAATATACTGTGTCTCAAACGAGAAAAAAATTCTCAAAGCCCCAATTACGTCGTTCGGAAAAATGTTTCAACGGTTTCTTGTAGATCAAGTCCCCAAATGCTTAGAAGAAAATTATGAACGAAATATCTTTTCCGGAAAATCCCCCCCAGGGCGATATACTGTGTCTTAAACATGAAAAAAAATTCCCAGAGCCGCAATTACATCGTTCGGAAAAATGTTTCAACGGTTTCTTGTAGATCAAGGCCCCAAATGCTTAGAGAAAAATTATGAACGAAATAGCTTTTCCGGAAAAGCCCCGCCAGGGCGATATACTGTGACATAAACATGAAAAAAAATTCCCAGAGCTGCAATTAAGACGTTCGGAAAATGTTAAGATGGTTTCTTGTACATCAAGTCCCCAAATGCTTAGAAAAAACTTATGAAAGAAATAGCTTTTCCGGAAAAGCCCCGCTAGGGCGATACACTGTGTCTTCAGCATGAAAAAAAATTCGCAGAGCCGCAATTACGTCGTTCGGAAAATATTTCAACAGTTTCTTGTAGCTAACGTATCCAAATGCTTAGAAAAAAATTATAAACGAAATAGCTTTTCCGAAAAAGCCCCCCCCGGGGCAATATACTGTGTCTCAAACAAGAACCAAAATTCTCAAAGCCGCAATTACGTCGTTCGGAAAAATGTTTCAACCGTTTCTTGTAGCTAACGTATCCAAATGCTTAGAAAAAAATTATGAACGAAATAGCTTTTCCGGAAAAGCCCCGCCAGGGCGATATACTGTGACTTAAACATGAAAAAAAATTCTCAAAGCCCCAATTACGTCGTTCGGAAAAATGTTACAACGGTTTCTTGTAGATCAAGTCCCCAAATGCTTAGAAGAAAATTATGAACGAAATATCTTTTCCGGAAAATCCCCCCTAGGGCGATATACTGTGTCATAAACATGAAAAAAAATTCCCAGAGCCGCAATTACATCGTTCGGAAAAATGTTTCAACGGTTTCTTGTAGATCAAGGCCCCAAATGCTTAGAGAAAAATTATGAACGAAATAGCTTTTCCGGAAAAGCCCCCCAGGGCGATATACTCTGACTTAAACATGAAAAAAAATTCCCAGAGCTGCAATTAAGTCGTTCGGAAAATGTTAAGATGGTTTCTTGTGCATCAAGTCCCCAAGTGCTTAGAAAAAACTTATGAAAGAAATAGCTTTTCCGGAAAAGCCTCGCCAGGGCGATACACTGTGTCTTCAGCATGAAAAAAAATTCGCAGAGCCGCAATTACGTCGTTCGGAAAAATATTTCAACAGTTTCTTGTAGCTAACGTATCCAAATGCTTAGAAAAAAATTATAAACGAAATAGCTTTTCCGAAAAAGCCCCCCCCGGGGCAATATACTGTGTCTCAAACAAGAACCAAAATTCTCAAAGCCGCAATTACGTCGTACGGAAAAATGTTTCGATGGTTTCTTGTAGATCAAGTCCCCAAATGCTTAGAAAAAAATTATGAACCTAATAGCTTTTCCGGAAAAACCCTCCCAAGGCGATATACGGTGTCTTAAACACGAAAGAAATTTCCCAGAGCCGCAATTATTGTTCGGAAAAATGTTTCGACCGTTTTTTTGTAGGTCAAGTCCCCAAATGCTTAGAAGAAAATTATGAACGAAATAGCTTTTCCGGAAAAGCCCCGCCAGGGCGATATACTGTGTCTTAAGCATGAAAAAAATTCCCAGTGCCGCAATTGCGTCGTTCGGAAAATTGTTTCAACAGTTTCTTGTAGCTAACGTATCCAAATGCTTAGAAAAAAATTATGAACGAAATAGCTTTTCCGGAAAAGCCCCTCCAGGGCAATATACTGTGTCTCAAACAAGAAAAAAAATTCTCAAAGCCCCAATTACGTCGTTCGGAAAAATGTTTCAACGGTTTCTTGTAGATCAAGGCCCCAAATGCTTAGAAAAAACTTATGAAAGAAATAGCTTTTCCGGAAAAGCCCCGCTAGGGCGATACACTGTGTCTTCAGCATGAAAAAAAATTCCCAGAGCCGCAATTACATCGTTCGGAAAAATGTTTCAACAGTTTCTTGTAGCTAACGTATCCAAATGCTTAGAAAAAAATTATGAACGAAATAGCTTTTCCGGAAAAGCCCCTCCAGGGCAATATACTGTGTCTCAAACGAGAAAAAAAATTCTCAAAGCCCCAATTACGTCGTTCGGAAAAATGTTTCAACGGTTTCTTGTAGATCAAGTCCCCAAATGCTTAGAAGAAAATTATGAACGAAATATCTTTTCCGGAAAATCCCCCCCAGGGCGATATACTGTGTCTTAAACATGAAAAAAAATTCCCAGAGCCGCAATTACATCGTTCGGAAAAATGTTTCAACGGTTTCTTGTAGATCAAGGCCCCAAATGCTTAGAGAAAAATTATGAACGAAATAGCTTTTCCGGAAAAGCCCCGCCAGGGCGATATACTGTGACATAAACATGAAAAAAAATTCCCAGAGCTGCAATTAAGACGTTCGGAAAATGTTAAGATGGTTTCTTGTACATCAAGTCCCCAAATGCTTAGAAAAAACTTATGAAAGAAATAGCTTTTCCGGAAAAGCCCCGCTAGGGCGATACACTGTGTCTTCAGCATGAAAAAAAATTCGCAGTGCCGCAATTGCGTCGTTCGGAAAATTGTTTCAACAGTTTCTTGTAGCTAACGTATCCAAATGCTTAGAAAAAAATTATGAACGAAATAGCTTTTCCGGAAAAGCCCCTCCAGGGCAATATACTGTGTCTCAAACAAGAAAAAAAATTCTCAAAGCCGCAATTACGTCGTTCGGAAAAATGTTTCAACCGTTTCTTGTAGCTAACGTATCCAAATGCTTAGAAAAAAATTATGAACGAAATAGCTTTTCCGGAAAAGCCCCGCCAGGGCGATATACTGTGACCTAAACATGAAAAAAAATTCTCAAAGCCCCAATTACGTCGTTCGGAAAAATGTTACAACGGTTTCTTGTAGATCAAGTCCCCAAATGCTTAGAAGAAAATTATGAACGAAATATCTTTTCCGGAAAATCCCCCCTAGGGCGATATACTGTGTCATAAACATGAAAAAAAATTCCCAGAGCCGCAATTACATCGTTCGGAAAAATGTTTCAACGGTTTCTTGTAGATCAAGGCCCCAAATGCTTAGAGAAAAATTATGAACGAAATAGCTTTTCCGGAAAAGCCCCCCAGGGCGATATACTCTGACTTAAACATGAAAAAAAATTCCCAGAGCTGCAATTAAGTCGTTCGGAAAATGTTAAGATGGTTTCTTGTGCATCAAGTCCCCAAGTGCTTAGAAAAAACTTATGAAAGAAATAGCTTTTCCGGAAAAGCCTCGCCAGGGCGATACACTGTGTCTTCAGCATGAAAAAAAATTCGCAGAGCCGCAATTACGTCGTTCGGAAAAATATTTCAACAGTTTCTTGTAGCTAACGTATCCAAATGCTTAGAAAAAAATTATAAACGAAATAGCTTTTCCGAAAAAGCCCCCCCCGGGGCAATATACTGTGTCTCAAACAAGAACCAAAATTCTCAAAGCCGCAATTACGTCGTACGGAAAAATGTTTCGATGGTTTCTTGTAGATCAAGTCCCCAAATGCTTAGAAAAAAATTATGAACCTAATAGCTTTTCCGGAAAAACCCTCCCAAGGCGATATACGGTGTCTTAAACACGAAAGAAATTTCCCAGAGCCGCAATTATTGTTCGGAAAAATGTTTCGACCGTTTTTTTGTAGGTCAAGTCCCCAAATGCTTAGAAGAAAATTATGAACGAAATAGCTTTTCCGGAAAAGCCCCGCCAGGGCGATATACTGTGTCTTAAGCATGAAAAAAATTCCCAGTGCCGCAATTGCGTCGTTCGGAAAATTGTTTCAACAGTTTCTTGTAGCTAACGTATCCAAATGCTTAGAAAAAAATTATGAACGAAATAGCTTTTCCGGAAAAGCCCCTCCAGGGCAATATACTGTGTCTCAAACAAGAAAAAAAATTCTCAAAGCCCCAATTACGTCGTTCGGAAAAATGTTTCAACGGTTTCTTGTAGATCAAGGCCCCAAATGCTTAGAGAAAAATTATGATCGAAATAGCTTTTCCGGGAAAGCCCTCCCACGGCGATATACTGTGACTTAAACATGAAAAAAAATTCCCAGCGCTGCAATTAAGTCGTTCGGAAAAATGTTAAGATGGTTTCTTGTAGATCAAGTCCCCAAATGCTTAGAAAAAAATTATGAACGAAATAGCTTTTCCGGAAAAGCCCCCCAGGGCGATATACTGTGTGTTAAACATGAAAAAAAATTCCCAGAGCCGCAATTACATCGTTCGGAAAAATGTTTCGACGGTTTCTTGAGATAGAGTCCCCAAATGCTTAGACAAAAATTATGAATGAAATCGCTTTTCCGGAAAAGCCCCCCCAAGGCGTTATACTGTGTCTTAAACACGAAAAATATTCTCAGAGCCGCAATTACGTTGTTCAGAAAAATGTTTCGAGGGTTTCTTGTAGATAAAGTCCCCAAATGCTTCGAAAAAAATTATGAACGAAAACGCTTTTTCGAAAAAGCCCTCCCAGGGCGATATACTGTGTCGTAAACCGGAGAAAAAATTATCAGAGCCGCAATTACGTCGTTGTGAAAAATGTTTCGACTGGTACTTGTAGAAAAGGCCCCCCAATGTTTACAGAAAAATTATGAACGAAATCGCTTTTCCGGAAAAGCTTCTTTAGGCTGATATACCATGTCGAATACTAGAAAAAAAATTCCCACTCGCAATTACTTCGTTGTGAAAAATGTTTCTGCTGGTACTTTTAGATAAGGTCCCTCAATGCTTACAAAAAAAGTATGAACATTATTGATTTTCAGGAACAGGCCTTTTAGACGGGTATACCATATCGAAAACTAGATAAAAAATTCCCAAAGTCGCAATTACTTCGTTAGGAAAAATGTTTCGAATGGTACTTGTAGAAAAGATCCCCCAAAACTTAAAAAAAATTTTTGAACGAAATCGCTTTACCGGAAAAGCCCCTTCTGGCCGATATACCATGCCGGAAGCTCCAAAAAAGATTCCCAGAGTCGCAATAATGTCGTTAAAAATAATTTTTCGTCTGTTACTTGTAGAAAATGTCCCCTAAAGCTTACAAAAAAATTATGAACGATGTCACTTTTCCGGAACAGACCCGTTAGACCGGTATACCATGTTGAAAACTAGATACAAAATTCCCAAAGTCGCAATAACGTCGTTAGAAAAAATATTTTGACTAGTACTTGTAGAACTGTCCCCCAAAGTTTAAAAAAAAAAATTATGCACGAAATCGCTTTTCCGGAGAAGCCCCTTCAGGCCGATATACCATGCCGTAAACTGGAAAGAAAATTCCCAAAGTCGCAATAACGTCGTTAGGAAAAATGTTTCGACTGGTACTTGTAGATAAGATCCTCCAATGCTTACAAAAAACTTATGAATGAAATCGCTTTTCCGGAAAAGCTCCTTCGGGCCGATATACCATGTCGAAGACTCGAAAAGAAATTCCCAGACTTGCAATTACGTCGTCAGGATAAGGTTTCGACTGGTACTTGTAGAAAAGGTCCACCAATGCTTAGACAATGAACGAAATCGCTTTTCCGAAAAAGCCCGTTTGGGTCGATATACCACGCCGTAAACTCGAAAAAAAATTCTCAGAGTCGCAATTACTTCGTTAGGAAAAATGTTTTGACTGTTACTTGTAGAAAAGGTCCGTAAAAGCTTAAAAAAAATTATGAACGAAATCGCTTTTACGGAACTACTCCTTTAGGCCAAGGGTGTAGGTCAAAAACATGAAAACAATTCTCACAGTTGCAAAAATTACGTTAGGAATAAGTTTGCTGTTAGAACGTGTATTAGGGGTCGCCAATAGCCTAGAAAAATTCAGGTACGAAATCGATCTTCCGGAACTGCTCCTTCAGGTTAAGGATGCACGTCAAAAACACGAACAAAATTCTCACAGTCGCAAAAATTACGTGAGGCAAAATAACAATATAATGATGTTTTTTTTGCTTTCTTAATAATTAATTTAATATATATGTAGAGAATATAAAAGTGCAATACGCAAATTTGAATATTAAAGTTGAAAAAAACTCTTTAATTTTTTAATTGCGTTTAGAGAAACATTTTTATCTCTTTGCTACATTTTGATTTAAAAAATCGTCTTTCTATGTCTAATAGTTTTGGAAATAGCGAATTGAAAATATAAAAAGATTATGGAGATGATGCTGGTTGCAAGAGAAGGAATGCGTCCATGAAAAGAGAGAGAAAGTGAGTGAGAGAGAGAGAGAGAGAGAATAGTGAAAGCGTACGCGAGAGAGACAGTGTGCGAGACACTGTCTCTAACATAAGTCGCTATTCCCTCCCCGCGGCAATTACCGAACAGTTTTCGAGAGCCCCAGCAGCCGCGCGGTTTTTTTTATTTTTGACTATGATTTTCCGAAGTCTGTACACTTTGTTGAATTGTTATATAGTATAAACCTTGTCTATAGTATGCAAAAGGAACAAATTTAGGATGCAGAGTGCTATTTAAATTACAACGACCGCAATCGTTGCAATTATATTTTCATCATTATTTTTTAAACTATTAAAAGAATTTCAATAATTGTTGCAAAGTTATTGCATTTTCAATACCTCTCCAGAAGTGTAAGAAATTTCAAAATGGATATTCAAGTTGGATATATGCATATCATTTTTCAACCTCAAAGTCTCTGCCGCCTGGAGTACAAGGCGGCTTGGCCAGCACAGCTATAATTGCGAGAGTCGGCCGGGCCTCAATATATGAGTGTCGACGCTAGAAATCAGCACGCCGGCGCGCGCGGTGCCTTTATCGCGTAATACTATTCGCTTTTTTTAACTAGCTTATAATCATATGCTGAGACTCTTGGAAAAAACACAGAATATATATCGATAGATTTTTCCCCCTCTTTCCAGTGGTGCTATTATTTATTCTCTGAAATGATTTTTTACGGTAAAAACTTGAGTTGAAAGTTCGGGCCGATTATTCTTAAAGAATACCATTTTTTTTTAAATAAATTTTTTTCATTCGAAAATACAATTCTTCAGCTTCGAAACTCCAAAATTTCAAGTAGGAGAAATGAAGAGTTCATAAGTAATAAAATGTAAAAGACGGCGGCGAGTTGCCACGCGTACTTTGTGCGCTACGCCGAAGCGCGCTGTTGCCGACGTATTTCAGTATTCCGTTGTTTCGTACTTAATAAATATCATATAATAAATTTTTCAAAGTAATTTTTTATTAAAAGTCAATACATTCCGATTCATCTTTTGCAATTTTTTGTTAATTTACTAATTTCTTGTATCTGAATTTAATTGAATAGGTCTTGTCTCAAATTTGGATTTCTTCACTTTTTGGATAGGTGAGTATAATTCTAAAATTTCTGATCATGAGAAATGTTATAGTTCAACCCTCTTAACGTGTGCTAACAGCTTAATAGAATGAAATGATAGAGTTACAGGAACTCTTTTTGCTGATTTTAACCTTTGTTTTAGTTTTAATTCATCGTTTCTAATTCATCATTTGAAGACATCTTTTTTCTCTTTTGTATAAACTTAAAACTCATTCTTTTATTTTCAAACAGAAAATAAAATTCTTTTATTTTCATATTTACAAACCTTAAGGGAGTCCTCATCCAAAGAAGAATTTTTAAATTCTCTTTTAGGTTTCTTGGAAAAGTATGTCTTTTTTACGAAGAAGCGGGACAATTATTTCACTGCAACACTAATCAGTGTAGTTTTGCAGCATTGGTCCTTTATTATAGAGAATTAAATTTTAAAACTTAAAAAAGCATGATACTTTTTTGAGACAATTTATCTTGTGCTGCTGTAGCAGTTTATCTAAAAAATTATAATCAATTACACTAATAAGAAACACTCTTGATTTCGCCAAAAAAGGTATTTGTTTCACTGATGGAGCTAGGCAATACTATAAAAACAAGTACGACTTCCATAATCTTTTTCATCATTTTGAAGATTTTTCTGTTGAAGCAGAGCAGCGCTTTCACGCAACCGCGTACGGAAAAATGCATGAGATTTGATTGTCCCGCTTCTTGGTCAATAGGGACGAACTTTTCCAAGAAACCCAGAGAAGTTAAAAATTTTCCTTTGCATAAGAACTTCCTCAAGGTTTGTAAATAAGAAGATCACTGTTTGAAAATAAAAGAATAAGTTTTAAAGTTTATATAAAAGAGAAAAAAAATGTCTTCAAATGATAAATTAGAAACGATGAATTAAAACAAAGCTTAAAATCAGCAAAAAAAGTTTTTGTAATCATTTCAGTTTATTAAACTGTTGCGATGCGCCGCTGTCTTTTAAATTTTATTACTTATGAACCCTTCAGTTCTCACACTTGAAATTTTGGGGTTTTGAAACTGAAGACTCGTACTTTCGAATGAAATATTTAATTACAAAAATAAACATGTTATTCTTTTAGAAAAACCGGTCCGAGTTTCAAGTCAAGTTTTTGACAAAAGCATTTCGGAGAATAAACAATAGCATTACTGGAAAAAGTGGTAAAAAAGGTATCGATATATGTTCATTGTTTTTTCCGAGAGACTCATCATATGATTACGAGCGAGTTGAACAGAGCGCATTTTACGCGAAAAAAGCTCAGCTCGCGCCCGCTGACTGGTTTCTGGCGGACGCTTCGATGTGCACTATAAGTGTACCGATCAGCACGAAGTGCCTCGCAGCTCACGAGTTGTCTGCGCCCGAATACGCGCTATGAGTGTACTGGTCGGCGCGGAGTCTGGGGAATTGGGAGAAAGACGGGCTCGGCCAGCGCAGCACGCGAGAGCTAGCTGCGCTCCAATATATATTGTATATACAAACAGCAAGCTGCCGGAGTGGAAGGGGAGCGGAGCCTGGGGCCGCGTGCTGCGGCCTCGGCGGCAATGTTGTCATATGAGCGTGCGCGTGCTGACTGTCGCTTTGACACTCGGGAGCCATTTTTCAGTTTCTAGCGATTCTACCTGGCCCAGGAGTCGGAAATTTTTTCGCTTCTGTCTCCCCATTTATGCAATTGGATAAAATAACCATCGCTTTTTATAGAGTTTGTAGTTTTTAAAAACCTTGATTTTAATGCATTTCTTTAAACCAAAACTTCAAATAGAAACAATCTATTGCGATCAGAATAATTGTTTCTTGAAAATTCAGGAAATTTTAAGATTAAAATGTTACATTCGACATCTACGAAGAACCAATATTCAAAGATTTATAAATTTTTCAAATATTAATTTTCAGTATTTAAGAGATTTTTTATTATAGTCAAAAAATTAAACATCGAGTAGAACTTATTACAGTTGCTTACCGTTTACCATCTAAAAAGAGATGTGCATAGTTAATATTACTTTGTATTATAAATAATTCACATTAATATACGAGTAAATCTCAGGAACTCAACTTATTGGGAACTCCAAAGTTTAAGCAGACAAATGAACTAAAGCTCGAAATTTTTTCCTTTCAATAAAAAATAAAAAAACAATTATAAATAATGGTAAAGAATCAGCTGCGTACATAAAATTAAAAAAAGGTCGAAAAATCAGTCATTTTTTATGTTATTAATGTGCTTTGCCAATCGATATATTTATCTATATAGGAACAGGAACACCCTTACGATCGTTGCACAATTTGTTTAGCTTTTCTGTGTACCAACATCTTTAATTTGAGCCCTGATACGTCGATGTACTATGAAAATTAGCCCATATAAAAGATTTATTCACCATACCCTGTCCGAAAGTCCATTTTCGCTCCCGACTCAAAAACGTATGATATTTATATGAGTATGATATTTTGGCCAGGACCCTGGCGGCACAATCAAATCTCATGCATTTTTCCGTACGCGGTTGCGTGAAAGCGCTGCTCTGCTTCAACAGAAAAATCTTCAAAATGATGAAAAAGATTATGGAAGTCGTATTTGTTTTTATAGTATTGCCTAGCTCCATCAGTGAAACAAATACCTTTTTTGGCGAAATCAAGAGTGTTTTTTATTAGTGTAATTGATTATAATTTTTTAGATAAACTGCTACAGCAGCACGAGATAAATTGTCTCAAAAAAGTATCATGTGTCACGTCCTAAAACATAACACGACTGGGATTATTAACTCAATTAAGAATTAATGCTCTTTTTGGTCGTAGCTGCGCCAGCTAATAAACCATGGACGAGCTAAAGGAAAAGATGTGTAGTAACAAGTTCGTAATTAATCGTTGAAAATTTAGTAATTAATTTTTCTTTGGATTGAGGATTTGGATTTTAATAGGGACCAACAGAAGCAGCATATTTGTCTCTTAAAAACAATTTTTGTTGCACATGCCTCTTGTATGGATAATACTAAATTTCCCCCGTCTCAGGTTATTCTCAGATTCGCCCTTCCCTAAACCAACCTAATCAATTATTATCGATTTGTAATTTTTCCTTAGTTCGTTAAATTTTAATGATATTTATTTTCCAAATAATAATTCTTTTCAAGTTAATTCAGTCGTTGCCTTGTCAACTCAAATTGCACAAAGCCCTTAAGACTCGCACTAAATGAATTGTTATCGAGAATAGCTCCTGTCCAGTAATCCTTAAGATCAAGGCCAATCGTCTATTCACGATCCAAGACAATTACTTATTTACTTGTCTGGAATTTTAATTTATTCGGATCTCTTTTATTTTCATTAATGATCCAAAATTTCTTTATTTTTGAAATAATAATTCTCTTTAAGTTAATTCAGTCGTTGCCTTGTCAACTCAAATTGCACAAAGCCCTTAAGACTCGCACTAAATGAATTGTTATCGTGAATAGCTCCTGTCCAGTAATCCTTAAGATCAAGGCCAATCGTCTATTCACGATTCAAGACAATTACTTATTTACTTGTCTGGAATTTTAATTTATTCGGATCTCTTTTATTTTCATTAATGATCCAAAATTTCTTTATTTTTGAAATAATAATTCTCTTTAAGTTAATTCAGTCGTTGCCTTGTCAACTCAAATTGCACAAAGCCCTTAAGACTCGCACTAAATGAATTGTTATCGTGAATAGCTCCTGTCCAGTAATCCTTAAGATCAAGGCCAATCGTCTATTCACGATCCAAGACAATTACTTATTTACTTGCCTGGAATTTTAATTTGTTCGGATCTCTTTTATTTTCATTAATGATCCAAAATTTCTTTATTTTTGAAATAATAATTCTCTTTAAGTTAATTCAGTCGTTGCCTTGTCAACTCAAATTGCACAAAGCCCTTAAGACTCGCACTAAATGAACTGTTATCGTGAATAGCTCCTGTCCAGTAATCCTTAAGATCAAGGCCAATCGTCTATTCACGATCCAAGACAATTACTTATTCACTTGTCTGGAATTTTAATTTATTATTTTTTTTTTCCTTTATTTACCTTTCTTATTTTTTGTAAATTTCCTTTTCTCTTATAATGTTTGAATATAGTAAATTTAGAAATTTGGTAAAAAGAAATTAAACTAGAAATTTGAAAAGTCTGAATATTTATTTAAATTTTGAAAATTTGTGTACAGAGTTTTTAAGCTTGTGAGGCTTGTGTCAATCTGCTGTACAGTCAGCAAAGCTTGTGAGGCTTGTGTTGATCTGACTTGGTCAGTTCAGTAAAGCTTGTGAGGCTTGTGGTGAACTGCTGTACAGTCAGCAAAGCTTGTGAGGCTTGTGTTGATCTGACTTGGTCAGTTCAGCAAAGCTTGTGAGGCTTGTGGTGAACTGCACCCTGGACCAGTCAGCAAAGCTTGTGAGGCTTGTAAATCTGACTGACCGACGAGCAGTGCGCGTTCAGCGTATTTAAATGCGTTGCTCCTCCTCTTCTTCGGCTGGAAAAACTGCGGTGTCGAATCGGGTAGTTGCGTCATCTTGGGTCAACGAGTCATCGATGATATTTTTCGGCGGCGGTTGATACTTTGCATACCCATAATGTTAAATGGAGCGAGTGGTGCGGGAAAGCGGTGCCCAATGGTGCGGGGCGTCATCCCTTCCAAACGTCGATTTTTGTGATAGTGGGGAAAATCCTATGTTTTAACACAGAGAGCGGCAGAGAGCGGTCCCTTATCCCTTCTCTAGGGTATTTTCCGGCGGCTCGTATCTTCTTTAAGAAGCGAGAGAGAACGATATATGTGCGACAGAGAAAGAGAGATGAGAGAGACAAAAGATATATCCTTCTCTTTCTTTCGAGTCAAAAATGATCAATTTTCTGTTACTTGCTGAAAATTATACAATGTTGGCAATTTATAAATTATAAAATATGTTATTCTATTACATTTTGTTCTAAAATGAAAATACAAATTTGAACGGAAGTTATCGGTCTATTACAACAGGAGTTAAACGCATTACAAATTTTATAAACTTAATTATACATTAAACAATGAAATTTCTTATGCAAACTTTATAAAAACATTAGACTATTCATTCTAGCTAATATATCAATCATATTATTAAGTTATTTTATTAAATTAATACATTTTCCTTAGATTTTCTATTATTTATTTAAAATATTTGAAATTTAATTAGTTTTCGTAAGTAACAATGTGTTAGAATACAATTATTGTCCAGTAAAATGTTTTATCTAATGTGTATATTTCATAAAACTTGCATTAACAATGAAAATTACTTATAAATAGTCATAATAGTTAATTATTATTAAGAAAACGTAAGAATTACAAATGTATTATTCAAATTCTAAACAGTTTATCATCTAAACTTAAAGTCTAGTTAGTTAATCTAGTAGAAATAGACAAATGGATTATTATTACTATAAAAACATATTATAATAATGGATTTTCTCATCTCTTAATTTTTACTTAACATAATGCAACTTTTATCTTAAACAAAAATTATTTTTCTAATTATAATTAATGAGATATCTAGCGTTATTCTAAAATAATATTCTTATGCTATAGTACATTGAGTCCCAAAAGATGCTGGAAAATGCGTCTCCGCGCAGGAAGACTGAGAAAAATCTATTTTTAGACGAGCCATGTGTTTTGGGGCTGATGTAGATGACAAACATCTTCTTTGTCTCGGGTTTTCCTATAATTAACAATCTAGATATTCTACCATGAATTGAATTATTTATCTTACTAAATAATTATGTAGCAAGATATTACAACTTGAATGAAAATGCTACGACTATTTTAATGATAGTTATTCGGAATACAAATTTTTACTAACTTAATAATCTAATTTACAATGAAATCATATATAATAAATTTATAATAACAGTCAATTATCTAAAATAAACTAAAACCTAAATGCTTTGTTATCAAAACTTGTTGATTTATATAATATAATAGCTATTATAGTAATTATTTATCGTTGGTTAATAAAGATTTTTTACATGGTTATAGGTTGCGTTTATAAAATGCATATGGTTACTCTAGAGCTATATTTTTGGGTTTTTGTTACTAGATCTTTGTATTATTAATACAAAAACAACAAAGCTGTTGATTGCAATTTAACAAAGAATATATATAATTAATATTATTTTTCCTAATTTCCTTACTGTTATATTTAATATCGGTTGTTGTTAAAATAATAACGGTTTGAGAGATAATGTAAAATAATATTTCAATGTATAGTATAAGTCATGTTTTGAAAAACTCGGAAAAGCGCGTCCCTGCGTGGGAAAGCGTCGTATCTATATTTAGTATGGGCCATGTGTTTTACAGCCCCAAGATTACGCATCCGCTAGGGCTATCGTCTTCTTAAGGCTAATTCCACATTTTGAAGGAATATTTCCAACTCACATGTAATTGTTCAAAATCCAAAAATGTTTGTTAAATTTGTGATATGTAATAAAACAGTTTATTTATTTATAGCAGAAGAAAAACAGAAGGTTGAATAAGTTTCATTATTTGAGTAGGAAAAATATTCTTTCATGAATGTGTCTTAAAGTAGTTATTGTAATTTTATATTTGTTTGTGATTGTGAATGGAAAACCTTATAAACTCTTATACCTCGCGTTTGGAACGGTTTGCTAGTTCGGTCAAACGTATAAAGGAAGAATTACAATTGTGATTATTGCACAAGGGTTTGTTTAACAATTCGTACTTAAATTATTATTTAAAATATATCCTTGTAGAAAATTAACCCTAATTTATAACTAACTCATTAATACAACTGAAGTATTTCTAAATAAAATTGTATTGCAGAAATATTGTAATTCAACTAAAGGTTTTACTATTGAACATTTTTTTATTAGAGTGAGGTTACTTACTTTTGTACAAGAGAATATAATAATCTTCGATAAACAATTGCGTATTATAATTTTACAGTATCTGTGATCGTAGGTATAATCGGATATAATTTTTATTTATTTAAAAGTAGTGTTTGTCTTTATCAAGAAGAAAGGAAAGTTTACAGTCCGTTTTTATATTAAGTCTAAATATAGCCTTTTAAGGAAAAGGAAATTACAAGATTAAAAATTCAGAAATTTTAAAGCATGCGCCGCGTCGGTGTTTTATGACAGCTTGAGACTCCGAGAAACGCAGGTCACATCTACAACCCTTGGTGCAATAGTGTCGGTAGGGTAGTAGGTGTTCAGGGTTATGACTATGGTTCATCGCATAAAAATATATAAAAAAAAAAAAAAAATTTTCCCATCGTAGACGGTTCCGTTACACATGCTTTTTTAAGTTTTAAAATTTAATTCTCTATAATAAAGGACCAATGCTTCCAAACTACACTGATTAGTGTTGCAGTGAAATGATTTTACCGCTTCTTGGTAAAAAAGACGTACTTTTCCAAGAAACCGAAAAGAGAATTTAAAAATTCTTCTCTGGATGAGTACTCCCTCAAGGTTTATAAATATGAAGTTCACTGTTTGAAAATAAAAGTATGAGTTTTAAGTTTATATAAAAGAGAAAAAAGATGTCTTCAAATGATGAATTAGAAACGATTAATTAAAATTAAAACAAAGGTTAAAATTAGCAAAGAGAGTTCCTGTAACTCTATTATTTAATTCTATTAAACTGTTAGCACACGTTAAGAGGCTTGAACTATAACAATTCTCAGGGTCGGAAACTTTAGAAGTATACTCACCTATCCAAAAAGTAAAGAAATCTAAATCTTGTCTTAAGACAAGACCTATTCAATTAAATTCAGATACAAGATATTAGTAAATTAACAAAAAATTGCAAAAGATGGAACACAAAGTATTGACTTATAATAAAAAAAGATTAAAAAATTTATTATATGATATTTATTAAGTACGAAACAACGAAATAGTGAAATACGCCGGCAACAGCGCGCTCCGACATAGCGCACAAAGCACGCGCGGCGACTCGCCGCCGTCTTTTAAATGTTATTACTTATGAACCCTTCATTTCTCCAACATGAAATTTTTGGGTTTCGAAGATGAAAACGTACTTTCGAATGAAAAAATTTATATAAAAAAAAATAGTATTCTTTTAGAAAAATCGGCCAGAACTTTCAACTTAAGTTTCTGACCGCATAAAAGCATTTCAGAGAATAAACAATAGCACCACTGGAAAGAGGGGGAAAATCTATCGATATATGTTCTTTGTTTTTTTTTTCCAAGAGACTCAGCATATGATTATGAGAGAGTTTAAAAAAGCGCAAAGGGTAGTTGTTCCGATTAGCGTTTAAGGAAGATTCCCGGTTTGTCGCGATTTGTTGAACTCATTTAACAATGCACGAATCTGAAATTAATACATATTGGTAGTTTAATTTTAATCTAAATACGGAAATATTTTTCTCTACAAAATATCAACTCTATCGAAAGTTATATTAAAAGTAAAAAAAATCATTTTTGCCTACATTTGTGTGCCCCAAGAGACGGCGATGAACTCAATTGTATTCCCCCATTTAATGTGCTTGTACACGTTTGTGTGCTCCCGATTAGTGTACTTTATCATCATAAGAAATATCATTTTCAATATAATCAAACCTATAAATATACAAATTATGATAATATATTAGAGTTTCACATATTTATTACCAAAATATATTAATTTACCGGTGCTACGATTTGGAAGTTCATTGATATATTTTGCATCGGATTCTTATGCAATTTTTTTCTTTTTGACGTTAATTTTGAATTCACTTCCAAAATCTATTGCCAGTAAAAGTATAATTTAATAAAAAGAAGGTTATAGCACACTTTTCTATAACGTGGTGAAATATTTCTACACGAACAAACGTAGTTTGTACAATCACTTTTGAGTGACCTATAACCTAACAAACGTTATGTTTACGCTCTATCGACACGCACAAATGTTGATTACGTGCGATATTACTGGACAAAGTCATTTAAAATATGAGAAACATCTTGAAATTTTTTAAAAATGGTTATTGTGTAAGTATGAAAGTAGTTTTATAACATGTAACCACTTTTTACTTTTTATACTTCAAATTACTATTATACATTATCTTTCCTTATAAAAATATTGTTGTTTCTTAGCACCTTCGAACAAGAAAAAGTAACGAATCTTTCCAAATCGCATCTTGTACTTTTTAAAGCATTATTGCAATCTTAGTACTGACTAAAAAAGTTTGACACTTAAATCTTATAAAAGCTAAATAGATTAATTTTTGAAAGAAAATTATTTCAATGCTGTCTTCGTATCAGCTTATTTGTATGACGCGTTCTCGGACGTGTTTAAATAACGGAGCACACAAATAGGGACAGGTACACAAATCGGGGCACGCTGGCTGGTTTCTAGCGGAACACGTATATTGGGGCCCAGTTGAATCTCGCAAGCTGTGCTGGTCGAGCCACCTTGTACCTACTCCAGGTGGTAGAGACTTTGAGGTTAAAAAACGATATGCAGTCATTTTTTTTGCGATATCTTATTGGGACAATTCATCTCAACGTTCTCTATAAAATACATGTTATTCAGAGATCCAAAAGTGGGTTTAAGACATAGTATATCGCCCTGGGGGGCTTTTTCGGAAAAGCTATTTCGTTCATAATTTTTTTCTAAGCATTTGGAAACGTTATCTACAAGAAACCGTCGAAACATTTTTCCGAACGACGTAATTGCGGATCTGGGAATTTTTTTTCCCGTTTTCGACACTGTATATCGCCGTGAAGGGGTTTTCCGGAAAAGTGATTTCCTTCATAATTTTTTTTTGGTCGTGTGGGACCTTTCCTTCAAGTACCAGTCGCAAAATTTTTCCTAGTGAAGTTATTGCGACTCTGGGAATTTTAGTTTTCGTGTGTGTCTCTATGGGAAAATTGATTTGTCTGTAAGGGTGGTTTTGGGGGTGGTTTATGGGAGTGGCGAAGTGCTAAATTAGTTTTTACACGGTTTTTGGTCCATTCCTACCCTGTTTTATGGTTTTAAACCAGTTATAATGTAAATCGCAAATTTTAGTTTTTTCGTTCACTGTGAACGTTTGGAATTTGCAACACATTCAAAACGTGTTTCTTATTTGGTTTGAATACTTTTTTATTGTATTAAAGTTTCCTTTGCGAGGAAGGAATAATTGTGATATTGCCTGAATTTTTCAATTTTTATAATATTGTTAGGATAATAATTAAAATCATTACTTCTGTCTAGACATAAGGATGCAGCAGATAGGGTGCCATACAGCATCATAAAAAGTAACATGAAGAAATGGAGACGAGAAATCTTTCCTACCAATATTAAAACATTAGACGACTTTTCTAATGCATTTCAAGTCGAAAAAATTCATAAATTGTTTCAAAATAATCATGTTAAAATGCATGTAAAATTGGTCATTGACGAGAATGGGGATCGGCATATATTATTTTACGATCCCGAATTTATTTCTAAAAATTTCAAGACTGTTCAACGTTTATATATCGACGGAACATTTAAAACAACTCCTAATAACTATTATTTATGAATATAGTGACTATAGACATTACCACGCACGATTTGTAATATCTTGTTCTTTCTGTATGAGCATGGAAGCGTACAAAAAAGTCAGGATTGCGAGACGCGGTAAACTTGATCGAAATGAGTAACAAAAAATAGTTTGTAATACAGTGAAACCTCGGGTACTGTCAACCTTCGTGACCGCAAGCTCTTACGCACTGTAAATTTAAGAGCAAATCACGTTATAACGTTAGGACTGTATGCGCCAAGACGTATGGAATGGGGGTTATGAAGGGCGATGCTTTTTGTTAGTTTAATTATACTTACATGCTTATTTAAAAATTAGAAAAGAAACAATAACTTTTAAAATACAGATTTTAATGTGTTATTTTAATGTGTAAAATTGAGAAGTTATTAAATAAATTTAAATTACATATGTACATCTGAGTATAGGACTGCATCGTGCAAAGTTTGTAATTGCTCGTGTCTTTTCATTGTTATAGTATTATTGAAATTTGCGTTTTCATAAAATTATGTTTAAAATTACAATTTATATTAAATTTTATTTTATTTTACTTATAAGAATAATGTTATCAAAATTATGGATTTCCTATTGAAGACTATAAATTTTGTTACGTTTATAAGAATTGTTGCTATTTTATATAGCAATTTTTACTATATGTCGTAGTAAAACTTCTTAGTCAAATAGCGGTTTCTCAGTACTCGAATTTTTACTATTTTATATAGCAATTTTTATTATAGCGAGTATTGTAAAAATTATTACATGTGTAGCAATTTTTACTAAAAATATAGTAAAATTCGCTATACATCGAGTATATCCCTCGACTGCTATCGAAAATAGAAATTTTTGTTAGATATATAGTAAAATTTCCTACGACATTTTTCTCAGTGTGTGTATATCAGCGTGTTTAAGCCGCATCAGAATAGCCTGAATGTACCTATTCAACCCTTTGCTACCCTAAATTTTCTCCCTTTCTAATTCCGTACATTCCTTGATTTTTGTTTTGAGCGTTGCCTATTCGTAATATAAGGAATATTTTATTTAATTGCCGTATGTTTATAAATGTTAATGAATATTCTTTGATATAATCGCTCTTTTCTCTTTGTATAAATTTAAACACATTTAGCGGGCATTACTCTCTTTTTGCTGATATTTTTCCTCTTTTTCTCATATTATTTTCATATTCTTTCAAAATACTCAAATTCGATGATTCAAATAAACCAGATTTCGGTACATATTTGTTACAAAGCAATAAAATCAATTTTTCTGTATACCACGCGTAAAATATTGTGTTTACTCCCTGTTGTAGGAGTAAAACGCCACTTGTACTCCCTCCTAGAAACTGTTACGTACATGCACGTTTCCCTACTTTTTTCCCGGCTAGCACCGCCGGCTTGTAAAGCCTTCGCTTCACTCGAACCACAAATCACTGCAGGCGGTACTAATCGAGAGAAAAGTAAGTGCACGAGTATAAGCGTGACAGTTTCTAGGAATGAGGTTATGTGACGTTTTCGATCCTGGAATAAGGGATTAAGCACAAATAACTTTCCGCCGGGCATGTGAAAAAATTGTATATTGCCCTCGGGATTATAATGAGGGCTATGAACGCCCGCGTGTTGCTACCCTTTCTTCGCCCGTGCAGCAAATCTCTCGCGGACGTATACATAGCCTACTTTACTCCCCAGGTGTATAATCTACTATTTATCTATTCAACTTTTTTCGTTTATAATTATAGTTAAAAAACTATCGGTAACATTCAAAATCGTGTAACTGTCTATTAGTCACTATATTACATGTGCATAGTATGCACAAAGTGACGAAGCCGGGATTGGGTTGCATCTAGAAATATGAGGACGCGAGGAAAGACGCGTATATGCATCGGTAGCTTAGTGGAAAGAGCATTCGTCGCGAATACGGAAAGTCCCGGGATGAACTCTCGGTCACTGGGAGCAAATATGCATATTATGCACATGTAACAACTATTTCAATAATTTTGATTCGATAATAATAATAATATTTTTTTTAATAAATATGTTTTTCTTTAAAAGGTCGTACCATTCTTTTGGGCGGTCATGACGACAAAAACTGCCATAGCATATAGGGCAGTTCTAAATATATTTAAGCAAACGATCAATCCAGCTAGCGTCAAAATCGTGATGACCGATTTTGAAGTTGGTATGCGTAAAGTATGCATGGAAGTATTTACGAATGCACGATGTGTTGGATGTAATTTTCATCATGATCGGGTTTGTATTTCTTATGATGAATAATGTAATTATAGTGAAAAAATTTGAAATCTATAATTGTACTGCATACATTAAGTTCCAAATTTTTTCAATGTATGCGTGTACGAATGTACGTACAGTCTAATAGATACGCGGAAAAAAGATGGATGTAACAGCTATATGATGATTAAAAAACCCTGCCAATTTATTGGCAAATGATTACCTATCACTGAATTTATTGATGCCTTTTATAATTTATTTGCATCAATAATTTTTTTTTTTTTTTTACAAACTTTTGACAGGAATTTACTTTTGATATTTATTTAGCAAATTCCACATATTTCATTCTATTTCCCTCGTCGCAACACATACCTTCCATTGCTTTTTTTATCAAACAGGAGTTTTTATTTTATGGATTGATTTTTCTAATTTAAAAATTTTAGTTTGTTATTTTGTTATAATTTCAGGTTACCATTGTTTATTTATTATTAAAGTACTCATAAAATTCTCTACAATTTGGGAAAAGTGGTTTTGACTGCTAGAGTCAAACATTAGTTATTGATAACTTGAGTTTGTAATTGTATTCACAATTTTACTCCCCATTGTCAAATGTAAAAATTGTTGTTTTGGTCAATTCTGACCAGATCCGTTGGGAGCAGGAAAGAAAATAGACTACGATGTTAAGTAGTTGCAACGTTTCGTCGACGGGTTTGTCGACCTCTTCAGGCTTTATTAAAAAAAATATATAATAATATAATTAACAGAATGAGCTCACGCTAGTCTTAACTTACAATGGTTGAAAAAATTTAAAAAAAAAAAAAAAAAAAATGCGAAACGAATTACCTAAGTTATCGCACAGCGATCCGTCGAGTAATGTGAAAGTACAAAGCAACATGACTTATATATATATATATAGGCTTCCTACCAAAACGTAAACAATAACAAATTTTGAATTAGATCGAGAATATACTTTACTTTTTATGTAACAGCTTAAAGATAGATTTGTATTCTCTACTGAGATTCTGTGTATCTTCTTTTTTGTTTATTGTATTTGGTGTACTGTTAATAAATAACATTTCAGAAATAAGTCTTTTATTATAGTTATTTTCAATATCTCTAATTGTTACTGCTTCAAAATCAAATTCATGATTATATTCATTTTTATGTATATTGACAACCAACTCATCATTATTATTCTTGCGATGTTCGGCAATTCGTTTATTTAGGGCACGTTTTGTCTCGCCTATGTACCGTGCATTGCAATCTTTACAAGGGAACTCATAAACCACATTCGTTTGCTCGAGTTTGTTGGTTTTATCTTTGCCAAGAACAACTAGTTTTGAGAATTTATTAACTATATTTGGGATCGTTACAATATTGTATTTCCGTAAAAATTTTGAACAATTGTTGTAAAATTTTGAATAAAATGGAAGTGATAATTTAATGTTGTGTCGGTTAGTATTTACAGGACTGTTTCTTTTATTTTGAAAACGAATTTTAAATAGTCTAGATCTTATATGTTTGTCAATAAACTCTGGTGGATATGAGTTCTCTTTAAGTATATTTTTAACCCGCAATATATTTCTATTATGAAAACGTTTATCTGATAAAAGTATAGCTCTATCAATCAAGTTAAAAACTATATTCTTTTTAATGATATCGGGTGGTTGCTGTAGTAGTTTAAAGTTCTATTAGATGACATCGATTTTGAATACCAGTCAGTGATAATATTACCATCCTGTTTAATGAGAGACACGTCCAAAAAGTTAATATTGTTATTAATTTCAATTTCATAAGTAAACTTAAGGTTGGGATCAAAATTGTTAAAACATTGATTCAATACATGAATATCGTCTTTTTTGATACAACAAATCGAATCATCAACATATCGAAAATAGAACATAGGTATTATGTTGAATTCTGTTTTTAGTTTCTTCCAACAAGCAATTTCTAAATCTTCCATGACTAGATCAGCAAAAAACGGAGAGATTGGAGAACCCATAGGTGTCCCAAAAATTTGTTGGTAATATTTGTTATTAAAAGTAAAAAATACATTTTCAAATAAAAATTTGGTACAGGAAATAATATCACCGAACGGTATTTTACAATTGTTGAGAATATACTGCGCTCGTTTTTCCAAACTCTGGATAACAAGGTCTACAGAGATATTTGTAAAAAGTGAAACCACATCTAAAGATATCAGTATGTAGTTATCTGGAATTTTTATATTCGTAATTTTATTAATTAGATCAAAACTGTTATCTATGTGTGATTTAGGAAGAGGGAAACATGTTTTGAGGTTTTCATAAATTATTTTTGCTAAGAAATGTGTAGGGCTGTTCACAGTTGAAATTATCGGTCTAAAGGATAGTTTTGGTTTATGGATTTTTGGTAATCCATAACATTTAGCAAGAGATGTGTTTGTCTGCGTAAGTTGTATATTATGATATTTTTGTTTTAGAAAGTTGTTATCATTCAGATTTTTCAGAATCCTATAGACATTATTTTGTAATGTATTTAACGGTTTTCTTTTTATTTCTCTGTACACCTTATTATCATTCAATAAACTATTCATTTTTTCCATATAGTTTCTCTAAGCACACGGTAACATTGCCTTTATCAGATTGTGTAAAGAATATATTTTTGTTATCGTTAATAAATTTTTGAGCGGTTTTGATTTTCTTAAGTAAAGATAAGTCACTATTTTTCGTTGGTTGTTTACAATTATTTTGAAACTTTATAGCTTTCACTATATCTTGTCTAATTTTATTTTTGTCATCGGTATTGAGTTGTGAAGAAATAAACATTGATTCTACGTTTTTATGGTGTTAAAAACAATCGATTTCTGCATGTTGTGTTGTGTAAATGCGAAATTGCGACCCAGAGAAACGATTTCAGCGACATCGGTCGGAATATGTGTATTAGAAACATTTTTGAAACATTTTTCAATATTTACATGTATGCGGGAATCCTGGTAGTTACATCTCTTTTTGATCAAATTAAGTTTTTTGTTGAAACGGTGTTTAAGGTTTTTATCCAAAGTTTTGATATTAATATTGCTTAAATTAAAAAATTTTTTTAAAATGTGAAAATCAATGTTTAAATTTTTAATCTCAATAAATACACGATGAGTAGCGAGTTCTAATGCATTTTTTTGAAAACTACTATCCCTAATTTCTAGTTTAAGCAATTTTTTGGCAATCTTTTCAGCGTCAATTGATAATTTAGTTATACAAGACTTACTTCGGAATGTAAAGTTTTTTAATTTCTGTATTCTGTTGTGTATGTGGCTAGGTGTTAAGTCGAATCCTTTGCAGCTTTTGAGGAAATTTCGTTGATGAGTAACTACTCTCTGCTTGCGACGTAAGATGAGCCATTCCTTTAATTTACTAGTTGCGCTAGATCCATAGGTAGTTGAGAGAAATTTAAAAAATGATGATTGGCCTGTCTCTGATCCTAGGCCGTAGTCGTAACTTGAGTTTGTAATTGTATTCACAATTTTACTCCCCATTGTCAAATGTAAAAATTGTTGTTTTGGTCAATTCTGACCAGATCCGTTGGGAGCAGGAAAGAAAATAGACTACGATGTTAAGTAGTTGCAACGTTTCGTCGACGGTTTTGTCGACCTCTTCAGGCTTTATTAAAAAAAATATATAATAATATAATTAACAGAATGAGCTCACGCTAGTCTTAACTTACAATGGTTGAAAAAATTTAAAAAAAAAAAAAAAAAAATGCGAAACGAATTACCTAAGTTATCGCACAGCGATCCGTCGAGTAATGTGAAAGTACATAGCAACATGACTTATATATATATATATATATTGGCTTCCTACCAAAACGTAAACAATAACAAATTTTGAATTAGATCGAGAATATACTTTACTTTTTATGTAACAGCTTAAAGATAGATTTGTATTCTCTACTGAGATTCTGTGTATCTTTTTTTTTGTTTATTGTATTTGGTGTACTGTTAATAAATAACATTTCAGAAATAAGTCTTTTATTATAGTTATTTTCAATATCTCTAATTGTTACTGCTTCAAAATCAAATTCATGATTATATTCATTTTTATGTATATTGACAACCAACTCATCATTATTATTCTTGCGATGTTCGGCAATTCGTTTATTTAGGGCACGTTTTGTCTCGCCTATGTACCGTGCATTGCAATCTTTACAAGGGAACTCATAAACCACATTCGTTTGCTCGAGTTTGTTGGTTTTATCTTTGCCAAGAACAACTAGTTTTGAGAATTTATTAACTATATTTGGGATCGTTACAATATTGTATTTCCGTAAAAATTTTGAACAATTGTTGTAAAATTTTGATTAAAATGGAAGTGATAATTTAATATTGTGTCGGTTAGTATTTACAGGACTGTTTCTTTTATTTTGAAAACGAATTTTAAATAGTCTAGATCTTATATGTTTGTCAATAAACTCTGGTGGATATGAGTTCTCTTTAAGTATATTTTTAACCCGCAATCTATTTCTATTATGAAAACGTTTATCTGATAAAAGTATAGCTCTATCAATCAAGTTAAAAACTATATTCTTTCTTAATGATATCGGGTGGTTGCTGTAGTAGTTTAAAGTTCTATTAGATGACATCGATTTTGAATACCAGTCAGTGATAATATTACCATCCTGTTTAATGAGAGACACGTCCAAAAAGTTAATATTGTTATTAATTTCAATTTCATAAGTAAACTTAAGGTTGGGATCAAAATTGTTAAAACATTGATTCAATACATGAATATCGTCTTTTTTGATACAACAAATCGAATCATCAACATATCGAAAATAGAACATAGGTATTATGTTGAATTCTGTTTTTAGTTTCTTCCAACAAGCAATTTCTAAATCTTCCATGACTAGATCAGCAAAAAACGGAGAGATTGGAGAACCCATAGGTGTCCCAAAAATTTGTTGGTAATATTTGTTATTAAAAGTAAAAAATACATTTTCAAATAAAAATTTGGTACAGGAAATAATATCACCGAACGGTATTTTACAATTGTTGAGAATATACTGCGCTCGTTTTTCCAAACTCTGGATAACAAGGTCTACAGAGATATTTGTAAAAAGTGAAACCACATCTAAAGATATCAGTATGTAGTTATCTGGAATTTTTATATTCGTAATTTTATTAATTAGATCAAAACTGTTATCTATGTGTGATTTAGGAAGAGGGAAACATGTTTTGAGGTTTTCATAAATTATTTTTGCTAAGAAATGTGTAGGGCTGTTCACAGTTGAAATTATCGGTCTAAAGGATAGTTTTGTTAAATATAGTTAATAAATTCTCAAAACTAGTTGTTCTTGGCAAAGATAAAACCAACAAACTCGAGCAAACGAATGTGGTTTATGAGTTCCCTTGTAAAGATTGCAATGCACGGTACATAGGCGAGACAAAACGTGCCCTAAATAAACGAATTGCCGAACATCGCAAGAATAATAATGATGAGTTGGTTGTCAATATACATAAAAATGAATATAATCATGAATTTGATTTTGAAGCAGTAACAATTAGAGATATTGAAAATAACTATAATAAAAGACTTATTTCTGAAATGTTATTTATTAACAGTACACCAAATACAATAAACAAAAAAGAAGATACACAGAATCTCAGTAGAGAATACAAATCTATCTTTAAGCTGTTACATAAAAAGTAAAGTATATTCTCGATCTAATTCAAAATTTGTTATTGTTTACGTTTTGGTAGGAAGCCAATATATATATATATATATATATAAGTCATGTTGCTATGTACTTTCACATTACTCGACGGATCGCTGTGCGATAACTTAGGTAATTCGTTTCGCATTTTTTTTTTTTTAAATTTTTTCAACCATTGTAAGTTAAGACTAGCGTGAGCTCATTCTGTTAATTATATTATTATATATTTTTTTTAGTAAAGCCTGAAGAGGTCGACAAACCCGTCGACGAAACGTTGCAACTACTTAACATCGTAGTCTATTTTCTTTCCTGCTCCCAACGGATCTGGTCAGAATTGACCAAAACAACAATTTTTACATTTGACAATGGGGAGTAAAATTGTGAATACAATTACAAACTCAAGTTACGACTACGGCCTAGGATCAGAGACAGGCCAATCATCATTTTTTAAATTTCTCTCAACTACCTATGGATCGAGCGCAACTAGTAAATTAAAGGAATGGCTCATCTTCCGTCGCAAGCAGAGAGTAGTTACTCATCAACGAAATTTCCTCAAAAGCTGCAAAGGATTCGACTTAACACCTAGCCACATACACAACAGAATACAGAAATTAAAAAACTTTACATTCCGAAGTAAGTTGTATAACTAAATTATCAATTGACGCTGAAAAGATTGCCAAAAAATTGCTTAAACTAGAAATTAGGGATAGTAGTTTTCAAAAAAATGCATTAGAACTCGCTACTCATCGTGTATTTATTGAGATTAAAAATTTAAACATTGATTTTCACATTTTAAAAAAATTTTTTAATTTAAGCAATATTAATATCAAAACTTTGGATAAAAACCTTAAACACCGTTTCAACAAAAACTTAATTTGATCAAAAAGAGATGTAACTACCAGGATTCCCGCATACATGTAAATATTGAAAAATGTTTCAAAAATGTTTCTAATACACATATTCCGACCGATGTCGCTGAAATCGTTTCTCTGGGTCGCAATTTCGCATTTACACAACACAACATGCAGAAATCGATTGTTTTTAACACCATAAAAACGTAGAATCAATGTTTATTTCTTCACAACTCAATACCGATGACAAAAATAAAATTAGACAAGATATAGTGAAAGCTATAAAGTTTCAAAATAATTGTAAACAACCAACGAAAAATAGTGACTTATCTTTACTTAAGAAAATCAAAACCGCTCAAAAATTTATTAACGATAACAAAAATATATTCTTTACACAATCTGATAAAGGCAATGTTACCGTGTGCTTAGAGAAATCTGACTATATGGAAAAAATGAATAGTTTATTGAATGATAATAAGGTGTACAGAGAAATAAAAAGAAAACCGTTAAATACATTACAAAATAATGTCTATAGGATTCTGAAAAATCTGAATGATAACAACTTTCTAAAACAAAAATATCATAATATACAACTTACGCAGACAAACACATCTCTTGCTAAATGTTATGGATTACCAAAAATCCATAAACCAAAACTATCCTTTAGACCGATAATTTCAACTGTGAACAGCCCTACACATTTCTTAGCAAAAATAATTTATGAAAACCTCAAAACATGTTTCCCTCTTCCTAAATCACACATAGATAACAGTTTTGATCTAATTAATAAAATTACGAATATAAAAATTCCAGATAACTACATACTGATATCTTTAGATGTGGTTTCACTTTTTACAAATATCTCTGTAGACCTTGTTATCCAGAGTTTGGAAAAACGAGCGCAGTATATTCTCAACAATTGTAAAATACCGTTCGGTGATATTATTTCCTGTACCAAATTTTTATTTGAAAATGTATTTTTTACTTTTAATAACAAATATTACCAACAAATTTTTGGGACACCTATGGGTTCTCCAATCTCTCCGTTTTTTGCTGATCTAGTCATGGAAGATTTAGAAATTGCTTGTTGGAAGAAACTAAAAACAGAATTCAACATAATACCTATGTTCTATTTTCGATATGTTGATGATTCGATTTGTTGTATCAAAAAGACGATATTCATGTATTGAATCAATGTTTTAACAATTTTGATCCCAACCTTAAGTTTACTTATGAAATTGAAATTAATAACAATATTAACTTTTTGGACGTGTCTCTCATTAAACAGGATGGTAATATTATCACTGACTGGTATTCAAAATCGATGTCATCTAATAGAACTTTAAACTACTACAGCAACCACCCGATATCATTAAAAAAGAATATAGTTTTTAACTTGATTGATAGAGCTATACTTTTATCAGATAAACGTTTTCATAATAGAAATATATTGCGGGTTAAAAATATACTTAAAGAGAACTCATATCCACCAGAGTTTATTGACAAACATATAAGATCTAGACTATTTAAAATTCGTTTTCAAAATAAAAGAAACAGTCCTGTAAATACTAACCGACACAACATTAAATTATCACTTCCATTTTATTCAAAATTTTACAACAATTGTTCAAAATTTTTACGGAAATACAATATTGTAACGATCCCAAATATAGTTAATAAATTCTCAAAACTAGTTGTTCTTGGCAAAGATAAAACCAACAAACTCGAGCAAACGAATGTGGTTTATGAGTTCCCTTGTAAAGATTGCAATGCACGGTACATAGGCGAGACAAAACGTGCCCTAAATAAACGAATTGCCGAACATCGCAAGAATAATAATGATGAGTTGGTTGTCAATATACATAAAAATGAATATAATCATGAATTTGATTTTGAAGCAGTAACAATTAGAGATATTGAAAATAACTATAATAAAAGACTTATTTCTGAAATGTTATTTATTAACAGTACACCAAATACAATAAACAAAAAAGAAGATACACAGAATCTCAGTAGAGAATACAAATCTATCTTTAAGCTGTTACATAAAAAGTAAAGTATATTCTCGATCTAATTCAAAATTTGTTATTGTTTACGTTTTGGTAGGAAGCCAATATATATATATATATAAGTCATGTTGCTATGTACTTTCACATTACTCGACGGATCGCTGTGCGATAACTTAGGTAATTCGTTTCGCATTTTTTTTTTTTTTTTTTTTAAATTTTTTCAACCATTGTAAGTTAAGACTAGCGTGAGCTCATTCTGTTAATTATATTATTATATATTTTTTTTAATAAAGCCTGAAGAGGTCGACAAACCCGTCGACGAAACGTTGCAACTACTTAACATCGTAGTCAATTTTCTTTCCTGCTCCCAACGGATCTGGTCAGAATTGACCAAAACAACAATTTTTACATTAGTTATTGATGAAAATGTATTTTTTTAATAACTTCTATTTAATTAATTAAATTATAAGTCTTGTCGAAATTTTACACATGCATTCCGTATACAACGGACTAAATCACCAATAAATTCCAAATGATTGATTCGAGCCGTTCTCAAGAATTATACCTAATTAAAAAAAAAATTAACAAAAAAATCAAAATCATATATTTAACGGAAATTAACCAATCCTTCTGCCGAATAAACTTAGCCGATATATACGCTAGGAGGTTGCCCCCCCCCTCCACTCGCTCTGCTCGTTAACCCCTAATTTTTAAGAAGTGATTGGATTGTAAATTTTGTTGTATTTTTTCGAGAAAACCTAAGTTTTTCAAATTTTTGACCGCCATATTGGTTCCACCACTTTAAATTTCGAAAGTCTAATAGCAAAATCTTGTTCAGCAACCTCGAAAACACCTGTATGCTAATTTAACGCTAAATATAAGCATTCTTCGAAGTTTCAACGTCATATTGGTTCCGCCATTTTCAATTTCGAAAGTCCAATAACAAAATCTTCATCAGAGACGTCAAAAACTCCTGTATAACTACTTTTAAAAGAAATCTATGCTTCATTCGAACTTTTGACCACCATTTTGTATTTAGAAAGTCTGATAGCCAGATCGTGATCGCCGACCCTGTACTCCAATTTCAACAAAAAACTAAGCTCTTCCGAATTTTTAACGAACATATTGCTCTGCCATTTTGAATTTTGAAACAAAATCTAAGCTTCCCTCGAACCATCGATGGCGAAATTCATAACTTTCGGCCGCCATATTCAATTCGCCATTTTGAATTTCGAAAGCGTAATAGCAAAATCTTGATTGTCAATCTCGAAAAGCCCTGTATTCCAATTTTTAGAAAAACTGAAGCTTTTTTCGAATTTTGCATCACCATATTCGACCGCGATTTTGAATTTCGAAAGTTCAATAAAATCGTGATCTTCGACATCAAAAATCTCGAGTATACTAATTTTAAATGAAATCTATGCTTTTTTCATATTTTCGACCCCGATATAGGGAACTTACGGCCGCCATATTGGATGCGTCATTTCTAATTTTGAAAGCCGAACAGCAAAATCTTGATCATCGACCTGGAAAATCCATATACTCCAATTTTCATAAAAACTTAATCTTTTTTTTTTATTTCTCACCGTCATACTGGACCGACATTTTAAATTTCGAAAGTCTAATAACTACATCTTGATCAGCGAGCTCGAAAATGCCTGTATACTAATTATAAATGAACAGTTGACTGCCATTTTAAATTTCGAAAATTCAATAAAATCTTGATCAGTGACCTCGAAAGCCCTCTATACTATAAACTCGGATAGAAACCAAGCATTGCGAGAATTTACAAACAGAGAGCAAAGTAATAAGTGAAGTTATTTCATCTTTCACAATCTCTACAGTTATATCTCTACAGTTATATCTCTAGCTATGTTGTATTAGTCAGGAGATGTGTTTTAGAAATGCGGGGCTCTGAGAGGGGTCGCGAGGGAGGTCTGAGGGGACTGCGAGGGGGGAAGGCGGGGGGCTCCTATATGGTCGAAATAACGTGAAAAACATCACAATTTTACGTTATTTTGAGGTTGGGGGGGGGGGGTCTACGTGACACGAATAACGCTTAGAACTATATAATATAGAGAGTTATATACATTCAAATTTTAAAACAATTAGGTCATTTTTTCTACCGGTAGTGTTGGAGAACGAAATAGTACATTACGATACGTGGGCCGGAAATTGGATTTCCGGGCCGTGCGTGGTATGACGCCCGAGGCGAAGCCGAGGGCGTCATGACGCACGACCAGGGCATCCAATTTCCGGTCCAAGTATCGTATACTATTTTTCTTACTCCCCGGCTGAAAGTACGTTCTGTAATAGTTAAATAATTGATAAAATTGCGTTGTCGTCTACTAGCTGTGTTTGAGTGTTACTTTTTCTTTCGGCCCGCTCGATAGTACTGCCTCTGTCGGCCGCTTTGGGTAGCTCGGTCGATATTACCGACTGTTTTTTCTTTCGGCCCGGCGTGGACGGTGGAGAGCTGGTTTTTTGGCTGTCTGCTACTTTCGCTGTTACAGAGATGGTTTGATGCCCGCCCGACATTTGCAAGACCGAGGCGAAGCCGAGGTTTTGCTGGTCGGGGCGGGCATCAGAAACACATTCATTAAAAAAAGACAACACCACTTTTTATTTCAACTAACTCTTTTTTCTCGTCACACGTACACTTTCCTCTGTCTATTTCGTACGTGTCTAACCTTCATACCATACAAACATATTTTCCTCGGACGCTCCCGTACGTACGTTTACTTAATTGTTTCTACACGACTCGAAAGTACGTGTAGGAAACAAGAGGAAAAAACAATGACCACGATCAAACAACACCACTTTTTATTTCAACTAACTCTTTTTTCTCGTCACCCGTGCACTTTCCTCTGTTTATTTCGTAAGTGTCTAACCTTCACACCGCACAAACATCTTTCCTCGGACATGCGCGCGGGCGCTCAAGCGCCGCGGGTCAGGAAATTTCGGCAGCCAATCAGAGCGCGCGGTTGGTTTAAAATAGGATGCGAAAGTACCGGAAGTACGTACTTTCGGGTGGGCGAGTAAGAAAAACAATTTTTTCCAATTTCCTCAGAAATTATAATGAACAAAATTTAATTAAAATTTGATCATGAATATAGCTTTTATGATAATACACTAATGTTATTATTTTCAAAAAGGTTTAATATAATATTACCCAGAATAGTAAATTACGATACAAGTGGGCGAAGTAAGTGATTCCTGAACGTACGAGTGCCATTTTGTCATCCGAATTTATAGTATATAGGTATATACCTAGGTATAGGCCAGTAAAATAAGAATTTTCTCAGATCACATGTAATTCTCGGCCGAGGCGAAGCCGAGATTGACAAACATGTAATGTGAGGTTTTCCTTTTTACTGGCCAAGGTGTTTATACTATTTTTCTGCTCAACGGCACCGGACAGCGGCAAGTTTGTTTCACGCAGCTGCCGGGAAGTTTTCAACCGGAATTTGACTAGAAAGTCACGATACGAGGTTAGGATTCTGTACACTTTTGGCGTTTTATATAGTACATTTCGATACTAGTGCGAGAAAGTGATTTTATCTTTATGGGATACGCTTGCTCCTTAGTGAAGCGAAATTCCTTCTCGCTCGTGTATCGAACAGTATCTTTTGATATGACGCGTACAATGCTTGATTTAGTGCATCCATTTTTATTCAAGCATGTGCAAAATCGAGCTTTGCACGCAGAATGTCAAAATAGTACATTTCCAACTCAGTGTGCAAAATTCTACTTCTCATGTCTGTTTTTAGCGTGCGAAGTGCCCGATTTGTACATTTTGGTGCCCAGTATGCGAAATGATTTACTTCTTTGCACATTGGGCACCAGAATGCACAAGCGGGCACTTCGCATACTAAAAATACGCATGAGAAGAAGAATTTCGCACGCCAAGTTAAAAAGAATGGTGAACAATACACGTTCATGTAGGTGAATCATGCACTCGTGCGTGAATCACCTACTTCGCGCACTTGTACTGTAATGTACTATCTTATAACGTTCGGCTACAGATACTTTTCTTTGAGTCATCAAAAAGTACGAAAAGTATACTTTTATGTCCTCGTTTTCCAATCTGATGTTGACGCAGTTTGTGAAGAGCCATCTTAATATTACGGCTCGGAATTATGCCATTTCCATTTTTTGTTGAATATTCCACATAACGCCTACATGCACAAAATAGTGATAACATTTTTTTTCGATTACTTGTATATTTAGATCAGGCGAGATTAATAATATGATTTACATTTCATTTTGCAATAAAAAAAATTATGCTCTAAACTTTTCTTTCATAAGAAAGTGGAAGCGATCTTCTTCACTGATTTTCCATCTTTATACGTAATTTGTTGGTACTGTACGTGCACGCGTACGTGTAAAGATATATATTTATTTCAATATTTTTTTTTTAATTTTAACTAAAATTTTTTAAGGCTGTATACGGCTATTTACATAAAATAGGATTATCTGAATTTATAAAAAATGATAAAGAAGCAAATTTAATTGTGAAGAAAATGTTGGCTCTTGCATTCTTAAAGCATTCCATGATAGAGAAAGAGTTCGAAAATATTGTAGATGCAATTCCGGACTCTTACAAAAGGAAATTTGAACGCTTTTTCAAGTATTATAAAACTTATTGGATACAAACGGTAAAACCTCAAGGTTTTTCTATATATGGATTGAGTGAACGTACAAACAATGTAGCTGAGAGCTACCACTCAAGATTAGGTCACAAGATGGGTGAACATCCTCACCCTTGGGATTTTACCAGTAAGTCAAACATTTTATATTTTAAAAATACGTCTATGATTCTTATAATAAGTCCACCGTTAACGATCTCATATGTGCCTTTGACTAACAATGTGAAAAATATTACTAAAATTAAAGCATTGCAAGAATCCTCTCTTAAGCTTTAGACTGTCGGGTTTTGAGGCGCCATAACGTCTTTTAAAGGTCCCCAAATTTGTGTCTCATGTCATGTATCAACTATATATAGAATTTATATCATCCACATATATGCTTTGTAGCAAGTTAACGTAAAGAAAAAAATTTCAGATCATTACATTTTTAAATAAGTGTTATATAAGGGGTGTGAGAGATGCTGAACACGATGGTAGTGTTTACTTTTGAGAATGAAATATTGAAAAATTTTAAATTACGAAATTGTTAAATGTAACATTGGGACATTATACGCAAAAGTTGTCTATTGAGCATGTGCGTGCAGACATACATCAAAATAGATCTCAAAATCCAGTTCACTTGATCGAAAAACACTCAGATTTAATGTAACAAAAATTAGACAATCTTTAGGAACAACATGCCCATAGATCAACATACATGATAAAAGCCATTCTATCTAGTCTGGACGAGTTATTTTATAAGTTTTAGTGCAGCCGCATTGATCTCGTAGTTTTACCGTATTATTTGTTAGATCAGATTTATTGTTTGTAACACTTCACTGTTAAATTCTGCATGAAAATTAATGTATGTACTGGAAGCAAAATTACATCGTAGTACATTAAATTTAATGCAATGTAGATTAAATTTAATAAAATTTAATAATTAAGTTTAATGCAATTTACACTAAATTTCATGTACTGCGATAAAATTTTGCTTTCCGTACATTAAATTTAATAAAATTTGCATTAAATTTAATGTACTGCAATGAAATTTTGCTTCCAGTACATACATTAATTTTCAAGAAAGAATTTCGCTATCATTGGTTTTTTATCGTTTACGAACTTGCGCATTCTACACCTGAATCCTCTCCACAAAGTAGCGATCACTACATTCATGCGCACTGTGATTTCCCCAAGTACGCAGTACCACTCATTGGTTTTCTTACTTATCCAATCTATGCTTTCACTGAAGCTTCCTTCAAAAATCGAGTAAGATAATCTTTTCTCCACAGTGCGGTCACCTTCACTGCTCATGATTAACACCTCTGCGCTCGCTATGCTGATGATAATCGTTCAGCAAAATATTGGCTCCAAAATTGGCTTCTCGCTTTTCTCTTTCGTTCTCGTAACATTCGTATTTTATTTTATAAAATTCCTTCTCGCGACTTTTTACTACTTGCCTGCATCTAATAAAATAACATTACATATGAGTACTTTCTTCACTCTGTCGACAAAAGAATTATTTTTACATTATTGCTATAGTGATTTTTCAGAGTTTCAAATTTTTTCTTTCAAATATATTTTGAATTACAGCTAAATTAATGAATTTGCTGACGGAAGCGGCTACAGACATTGAGAATGACTTGAATACACATAATTCTCGTTATGCGAAGTATCAAACAAGATACAAGAAAAAAATGTTAAAAAAAGGTACGAGAAGATATGGTAAAAGTATCACCTAGAAACACTTTGTCAAATGTTGATTCTTCTAGGAACAGTAGCATTTGAGTGTAAAAAGAAATGCATTACATAGTTAAAAATCCGCTGCCAATTCATTGGCACGTAGCTTTCTCAAACTTAATTTACTAATTCTTTTAATTAGTTTTTACTTCTAATATTTAAAATTTAATACTTCATTTTGTATAGTGTAAACAGTCTAACAACTCTTCAGGAGTTGATTCTACACGAAAATGCTCAATAGTAAAATGTTTTGCTTAAATATTATCTACACATTTCACCTACGCATTCCAGTTCTAGAGAAAATATTGCCGAGTACATAACAATATAATAAAGTCCGCGACTGGTAAGTTTGTATAATGCAGCACTGTGTTAAATTTTAAGCAGCCTTCGTCCACCGATTTGAAATAAAGATTGACAAAATTTTAACCTCAAATATCTCGGAAACTTATGGACCAATCCTTTTGCCCAAAGAAACAGACAGAAAGGTAGTCAAAATGTACTCCTACAAGAAATTTCAAAGCGATTAATCCAGTTTTACTCCATAAAACGTGCGATACAGAAAACTCATTTATTCTATATTTCAATTTTTTACTCAAAAACTATCCGACATAATCCAAATTTTTACAGATTATAGAATTCCACAAAATTTCACATATATAAAATGTATATCACATACAAAATTGTCTACAAATTTGGAGCTGATATAAAGAGCCGTTCTCGAGAAATTAGGATTTGAAAAAAGGTTAAAAAAATTCTAACCTCGAATATCTCTGAAATTTGTGGACCAATCATTTTTCCCAAATATACAGACCGAAAGGTAGTCAAAATGTACCCTTACAAGAAATTTCATATCGATTATTCCAGTTTTACTCCTTAAAACGTGCGACATAGAAAACACATTTTTTCCATTTTTCAGTTTTTACTCAAAAACTATCCGACATAACGAATTCAAATTTTTACAAATTGTAACTTTTAATATTCTGCATTGTCGTGATTTTTCTCCAAAAATTGACCGTTTAGTTTGAGAGTTATAAGCTTTTTAAAAAAAATACGTTTTTGTCAATAACAAGAGAACCGTGATAGCTAGAAAATTTTTTTTTTCTTTGGAAAATGTAGGTTTTTTTATACTCTATCGAATGCGACTCATCCGAATAAAAAATTTAAATCCGATCATTAAAAATAATGAAAAATAAATTTTTCGACAATCAAAAGTTCTAAGTAAAACAAAAAAAGAATCAGTAATCATCAAAAATTATTTTCTTTCCGAATTCGTAATAAAAAAAAACTAAAAAAAAGAAATGAGCCCCGTCCGGTTAAAATCGACCGAGTAGATCCGGAGATAAATCAGTATACACACACACACACGCACGCACGCACGCACACAAATCCATACAGACATTTTCTAAAATCATGTGATTCGAAATTCTAACACCTCTATAATCATGTTTCTAGAGAGATTTAAGAAAACCTAAAATTTTACTATTACATAGCTTCCTCTAGGAGGAAGCAAAAATGCTATTAGTTTTAGTAGATACTCCATTTACAATTCTAGTTTCTTTAAGTTCTAATAAAAATTCAACTAGGTAACTATATATAAAAGCACGTTTGATAAAAAAAAAATGAATGCTAGAGAAAATCGATAACAAGTACTTCAGCAATATCATTGAAATAAAAGTAGATATCGTTCTAAAACTAATTGGAGCATATTCTAAAGATATTTTTCTATCAAAATAATTAAAAAGGCAGAAAAAAAAATAATTTTTTGAAGAAAAAAGTATCTAGGCCAATTAATTATTGAATATTTCAAAGTATTTCATACTCCTTTCCAAAAAGAGTTTCTGGGTGGTACTTTTTATCTATGTATTCGTGAGATACGTATAAGTGGCAAATATTTCTTTAAATTTTGCATATATTTTATTTTCAGTATGGTTGGCCATTGAAAATGGTGTAAATACAGATTTTTTGATTGAGTTCATAGCCCGATTAAAGGGCGACATAAATGAGTCGGTATATTTAACTGAAATGACTCATGAATTGGATGCAGAAATTAGTAAATGTGTAGTACTTTTACAAGGTAAATATACTTTTTTTTTAGAGAGAGTAGCTCTGTACCGACCCCATAATTTTTTTATGTTATGAATGAAAATTAAGATAAAAAATGTGAAAATGATCCTTGATATATTTCCTACGAATGGACAGATTAATTTTTACAAATAAATGGATGAAATGAAAAACACCCTAAGTTCAATACAAATTTTTTTTTGTAATACATGCACGATTTTCGGTGCTTTTAGACCAAAAAAGAAATGGACTACAAAGATACTTCTTTCCCGTTGATATAAAACTGCGTAACATCGGGTCGATCAAGCTGCAATATCAAAATCAGCGTAATAAAAAAACACACACCCTATAATTTTTAACTCATTTTTAGCTAATTAATTAGCTCGTCGAGGACTAAAAGATAGTATAGTTCCAAATACGATGTGGTTAATTTTTAACCCCTAAATTAAACAAAAACGAATAAAAAATGACAAAAAATCATCAAGTGCTTATCACTGCAACTTGATGGCGTAGCAGTACACTTAAAAAGTAAAATTACAATTAATTACCACGGCAGCTACTTAATTACCACTCAAAAACCCCGATTAACACCTTTTTTACCAGAAAAATCGATTTAAGCTAGCGCCAACTCGCGTCGTTTCAGCTCTGGTGGAATTACGGAATCGATTTCGGTACTGAAATTTTTAACTTACGGAGCAGTAAAAGATGATATAGTGTAATATACGATATAGTTAATTTTGAACCCCAAGTAGGCGGGGGATGCGAGTTATACGCATATACGGGAGTGCGTCCAACGTGTATACATCGGAAAATAATGATTTAAATAATTCCTAACCCCAAGTAGGCGGAGGATGCGAGTTGCACCCGTATACGTATAATTATTCAAATAATCATACACGTCTGCCTTATTCCCGCATGCGCGTGGAATTCACATCCCCCACCTAGTTGGGATTAAAAATTTTTTAAATAATTATTCTGACATATATACATGTCTAACGCGGTCCTTTATGCGCATGGAACTCGCATCCCCCGCCTATTTGGGGTTAAGAATTTTTTAAATATTTATTCTACCATGTATACACGTCTGCGTAACTCCCGACTCTAGCTTAAATTTACTGGCTATTTGAACGCGTGCTCTACGGCCCGCAGCGCGAGCGCCCGATCCGCGACAGTCTCTACTGCGTAGACTCGAAGCTGCCATCCGACTTCGACGCACTGCTCCGAATATCCCAGAAAGTTGTTCAAAAAGGTAAAAACTGAACACCTTGCATTATTTATTTGTAAACGTTTTATTGCATAATTTGAGCCGGCTGCTGGCCGCTTACGCCTGTTTCCAACTGAAACTCAAAATGAAACTAGGCCTGAGAAACTTTCTGGGGATGTTGGAAGATGTACATTCATTTGTAGACAATGAACAGGCCTAGTTTCATTTTGACAGCTGAAAACCGGCTGTGATCGGACAGCAGTCGGCACAAATTTTGCAATTATGGACTAACAAATAAACAATTAAGTATGTTCATGTCTCGATACCTTTCTTAGAAATTTTCTAGAGTTATTGGGAGTGTATATATTCATTTTTAACAAGTCCGTGTCGTGGTTTTGTGGGGGTATATAAGGTTTGAGACATTAATACTTTTTATATCACTCTAACCTCAAAATCACAACTTTGATATGATTTTCGGCGTTCGTGGTATAAAATACCGTTCGAAACTAGTGCGTAAGTCGATTATTTAGGTGGTGTGACTTTTTCGCACTCGCTTCGCTCGTGCAAAAAGTCACACCAGCTAAATAATCGACTTCCCCACCCGTGTCGAAATGTACTATTTCATATATCTTGATTGTTTAAAAAATTGAGTTATAAATTTGGTACATTTTGGCTTTATTTAATATTACTTTATTATTGCATAGTGAAAAATCTATTAATAAAGTCTATGTCTCAATAAGCAGAGATATTTCTTTTTGATTAAGAACTAGTGCAAAATCGCAACTGGTTGCTGGAAGTGGCTGTTAACATCAGTCTTATTTACCACTGCAGAAAATTAAGTACCACCTGAAAACACCGACTAACACCTTTTAGTCGGAAAATCTGCTTAAGCAAGTGCAAATTCGTGACGTCTCTGATGAGACGGAGTTATGAAAGCGATGGGGGCGCAAAAATTTTAAACTCGGCAAGCACGTAAAGGTTGCCCGGCTTAAAATTTAAAAAGTTTGATGTTTAACCACCCCCACCCACGATTCAACTATGAAATTTTGAATCGTAACGCCAGAATCGATTCCGTAACTCGACTAGAGCTGAAGCGACGTAAGTTCGCGCTAGCTTAAGTCGATTTTCCCGGCAAAAAAGGTGTTAATCGGGATTTTTGAGTGGTAATTAATTGTAATTGCGTGTTTTAAGTGTAATCCTACGACGTCGAGTTGCAGTGATAAGCGCTTGATGATTTTTTGTCATTTTTTATGCGTTTTTGTTTAATTTAGGGGTTAAAAATTAACAGCATCGTATTTTATACTATACCGTCTTTTATTGCTCGATGAACAAAAATTATGGCGCCTGAATGGAGTCGGTATGTCGAAAACTGTTGTCGTAGTCGCAATGCTAAGCCAGCTTAAAATTTAAAATAGCGTTAACAGGTGTTAACGGTCGATCGGCAGCGGTTATAAATTATTACTCGTGGTAATTAACTAACTATAGCAGCGCTTGATAGATTCCTTAAAACCCTATAAATTTCATACATTATTTGATCCCACTTGTCATTGGATTTTCCTTGGAACTGCAGCTGTTAAGTTAAAAATGCAAACTAATGGGCACCAAGTACGTTCGATAATAGAGTATTTTGAACCAAACTGTTCAGATTTAGATACGCCAACTATCGTAAAATGTGAGAAACTCGTAGTGTTCAGAAGTGTGCGCTGTTTGATGATCGGCAACTCTTCCCTATATGTTAATAACACAAACTTGAACTTATAAATAATTTAAGTCATTATTTTATTTGTAGAAAATGATCCGGATTATGACATATCGTTTCTTGAACAAGGTAATCCACGTTATATGTGCACGCATGTGGGACTTGTCAAATTTATATAGACTAGGAGGATTCAAAAAATGAAAAAAAAGTTATAAAGTCTACGTCCACGACAATTTCTTAAAGAATCAAAATCTGTAGATTTCTTTGAAAGATAGGTGAATCTAAAGATGAGCTCATAATACATAAAATAATATGCCAATGTACATAATTTAGTCTGTCATTGCCTTAACAATTTTTCATCATATTTGTATATTTTAAGCTCATCTTCACACTCGCTTTACTTCGAAGGGATCAATACATTTTGATTCCAAAAGAAGTCAATAAATGCTCTTGTTCTTTAGTTTTATTTTTAGTTTAAATTTTAAATACTGAAATACTGAAAAGAAATGCTCTGTTTTATTTATTAGTTATTCAGTCTGGAAAAGGTTTAAATAAATTGTAAAAAATTGAAATAAAACTAGATAGTGCGAGCTTTTCGTTGCTTTTTTTAGAATTAAAAACCGCTGCCAATTTATTGCGTAGCTTCCTCAAACTTAATTTACTACTTCCTTTAATTAATTTTTACTTCTAATATTTAAAATTTAATACTTCATTTGTACAGTGTAAACGGTCTAAAATCGTTTTTATAAGTCTAACAACTCTTCAGGAGTTGATTCTACACGAAAATGTTAAATAGTAAAATGTTTTGCTTAAATATTATCTACACATTTCACCAACGCATTCCAGTTCTAGAGAAGATATTGCCGAGTTCACAACAATATAATAAAGTCCGCGACTGGTAAGTTTCTATAACGCAGCACCGTGTTAAATTTTAAGCAGCCTTCGTCCATCGATTTGAAATAAAGATTAACAAAATTTTAACCCCATATATCTCGGAAACTTATGGACCAATCCTTTTTCCCAAAGAAACAAATAGAAAGGTAGTCAAAATGTACTCCTACAAGAAATTTCAAAGCGATTAATCCAGTTTTACTCCATAAAACATGCGACACAGAAAACACATTTATTCTATATTTCAATTTTTTACTCAAAAACTATCCGACATAATTTATTCAAATTTTTACAGATACATTTCCACAAAATTTCACATACATAAAATATAAATCATATACAAAATTGTCTGTAAATTTGGAGCTGATATATAGAACTGTTCTCGAGAAATTACGATTTGAGAAAAAGGTTTAAAAAATTGTAACCTCAAATATCTCTGAAATTTGTGGACCAATCATTTGGCCCAAAGAACTCGACCGAATACTATCCATAATCTACCTGCACAATGAATTTTGAAAAGATTAAGACAATTTTTCTCCCGTAATCGTTGGACATACAAAACTCATTTATTTTCATTTTTCAGGTTTTACGTTTTTGTCAATAACAAAATAACCGTGATAGCTAGAGATAATTTTTTTAGATAATATAGGTTTTTTAATTCTCTTTCGAACGCGACCCGTACGATTCAGATACATAGAGCAGTTCTCGAGAAATTACGATTTGAAATTTGTAGACTAATCATTTTTCCCAAATATACAGACTGAAAGGTAGTCAAAAGGTACCCTTACAAGAAATTTCAAATCGATTAATCCAGTTTAACTCCTTAAAACGTGCGACATAGAAAACACATTTTTTCCATTTTTCAATTTTTTTCTCAAAAACTAACCAACAGAATGAATTCAAATTTTTACAAATTATAGCTATTAATATTCTGCATTGTCGTAATTTTTCTCCAAAAAATTGACCGTTTAATTTGGGAGTTATAAGATTTAAAAAAAAAACGCGTTTTTGTCAATAACAAGAGAACCGTGTTAGCTAGAGAATTTTTTTTTTTAGCAAATATAGGTTTTTTTTATGCTTTATCGAATGCGACCCATCCGAATAAAAAATTTTAATCCGATCATTAAAGAAAATGAAAAATAAATTTTTCGAAAATGAAAAATTCGAAGTAAAACAAAAAAGAATCAGTAAATCATCAAAAATTATAAAAAAATATTAAATTATAAAAAAAAAAAATACAAAAAATGAGCCCCGTCCAGTTGAAATCGACCGCGTAGATCCGGAGAAAAAGCGGTATACACACACACACACACACACACACACACACACACACACACACACACACACACACACACACACACACACACACACACACAAATACACACCCACACACACACACACATACACATCCATACAGATATTTTCTAAAATCATGTGATTCGAATTTCTAACACCTCTAATCATGTTTCTAGAGAGATTTAAGAAAACTTAAAATGTTACTATTACAAAGCTTCCTCTAGGAGGAAGCAAAATATCAACATCACCCAATGTTACAACAGTTTAAATTTAAGCAATGAAAACCCGCTGATAAATCGATAGAAAGTAGAGCTTCAATTTCATGTATATTTAATGCTTAAGGAATTTCATGCGGTCAAGGAAATAAAAGATTAATTTAAAGTAAATGCAATATATTAAGTTATCTATGTATAAAGATACCTCATGCTAAATATCAAGTCATTTCACAACTTTAGCTACGAAATATCAATAAAACAAGATTTGACAATGTAACATACGGTCTTATGGAGAATAGCATTATATTGAGAAATTCATAATGATTTTACAGATAGTTTTTAAAAAAGTAAATGGTACATAAGAAAAGAAAATCTTACAAAAAGTTACGTTATAATTTCAAATCGATTCACCACTTACAAGACCAGGAGTCAATAAATGTTTCCTAAAAAACATCATTTATGATTAGGTTATCACACACTACACCTGATATCACCATAGAGATATTACAGATAGAATAGGCATGCCTATAACTTGAAGTGTCCACTGAATAAGAAGAGAAAGAGAATCGAATTGGTATACTATCCTTTTCTTTTACTGCGTACCGCGCATGCGTGAATGTAATAAAACGGCAACCGTGCAACACAGCTACTCTGAAGACTCTAACCTGCATCTCGATGTAAATATTGTACAGAATATTTTGCAAAGTGAAAGCTGTTTTTACAATCTTTAGTTGCCTCGATATCGATGCCAAATGAAATACGTGATATTACAAATAATTTATGTTGTATGATTTTGTTAGTTTAAAAAAAATTATTTAATAAAATGATTTATTGGAAAAATTAGGATGCTTCAGAGTATTTACCACTTATTTATGCGGTTATTTATTTACAAAATTTAAATGATACTTAAGAATTTTTTTGTTGTTTCATGGTTTGATCCACAGTTTCCTTAAGTTTAATAATGTTCATCACAATCTTAAAGAAACGACGTTAGACAAAGTCTCGTACAACATCCACGTACGAAAGTTAGCTGACAAGTTAGTTGCATAAGTATCCTTTGATCCTTTAATAATTCCAGAAAGAAAACATTTCAGGATGACTTATGGAGTTCAATCTTTTCAATGTAGTCAATTAATCTATGTATTCATCATAAAAAGAGAAAACTCTTTATTAATTTCAAAGAGTATAAGCATTCATTCTTAATTAATTACATTATTAATTACATAAAATAACGTTTATAAAAAAGAAATTATTACAGATAAGCGATTTGTTTTATGCGCTACGATGAATAAAGTCATTGCACTTACTCAACTCATCGCGCATGATTCAGTAGACAAAGACAGCAATAGGGGAAGGAGGGGTGATATGGGCACTTCGTGGGGCGATGTGGGTATTTTCGCTTTTAAAAATATGAATCGAACTTTAAAAAATGCTGTAACACGCCTAAAGTATTCAGCGATTCTCCATCTACAAATAAATACACTTCATTATTTATATTAATGCAAAGACGTTGAAATGTATTAATATAAAGAAGGCGATCACTGGAAAACCCATATCGCCTCACCTGCAGACCACATGAGGCGATATAGGGTTTCCCATGTAAACAATGGGACCCATATCGCTTCACTGGAAAAAAAAATTCAAGTGGGGCAGTATGGGTACTTTATTTTTTTAATTATTTATGCTTAAATATTACACTTTCTACCACTTTAAGTACATTTGTTACAACTTTAACCATACCAAAAAAATTTGCAGCATAAAATAGTTTTTTATTTTTTAAATATCGCCAAAACTTACATCGACCCCCCTACCCATATCACCCCACCTTCCCCTACCAAATTCATCGTCTCTCTCTTTCTAGCGATCGGAAGTTCCCGCTTACAGTCGCGCCTATAGCATGCCTACTCTATCTGTAATATCTCTATGGATATCACGTGGTTAGACAGCGCTAGTCAAAGAAGCGCTTCGCTCGACTTACGCTTGAATCACTGCGTACCAGATGAACCTCCTTAACTTTAAACTGTCACAACTTCGTATGAGGTTAATATTTTTTAATTCTGAAAAACGCAGCGGAAAGCTCGCACTCTCTAGTTTTATTTTCTTTTTTACAATTGTATATGGGCATATCTCTAGAACTTCTTCGTAACATCATTTTTAGTTATAAAACCTACAAAAAAACTATGGTGACTTATTTTTAAAGCTCGTTAACACGCGATGGTGGTAAAAATGATAAATTTTACATTTTCTCAAAATATAAACTATGGAAAAACGTTTGAAACGTATATAAAATATACTTCCATTCAATAATAGTATCTTTTGAAACTCCGAACGCAAAGTGCCACTTTTTTACACTATATTTCAAACATGGGCACAAATAACACTTTACACACGGAGTGTCGAAAAAGTAATCTTCGATACACGCGATAAAAATGTAAAAGAAGCAAAATTTAAGATTATCAAAAGAAGAAAGTGTTTGTCTATTACCTCCCTTGTAAATACATATACACTGTTAATGGAGTGACAGTGACATTACTTATACCAATTAATGTAGTTCACCATTATTCAGAATCCGGTAGTCATCAACCAATAAGTATGCCAGTTAAAATGGTGATTTTTTTGCTTCAGTTTCTTCTCAGCAACCAAATTTCAAGTGCTTATAATTTTTTTCTTTTAGAGGCACACATCCCATTCTTGTATTATTTTATAGATTACGGCATAAAGAAGGCGCTACTCCACGAGTGACTTGATTTAAAGATTGTTGAAAAAGTTGTAGCAAAAAAGATAAAATCAAGATGAATTTCGAAAATCATACCATCACTGTTTTCATATTTTTTTGTATTCTCTCTGTACGCGACACACTTATCTATATGAGCGTTTTTAATTGCTAATATGTTTATCTTAATAGAAAAAAATTATGAACATGACATTATATTCGTTGAAAAAGTTGCAGTAACTAGAAGAAAAAAAATGTTATCATCACATTGGCTTATCAGTTTTTCACGAGTTTTGGTAGTCGAAAAAGTCAGGTATATGTTTTAATCGATTAAAACACTATAGTAACTTTCAAAAAATTATATTATCAAATAAATTATTGCCCTGAATTATTAAATTTTTCATTTTGGATGTGTGAAACCATTCACCATCATCGAAATAAAAAGTTCTAGAGATATACCCATGTAAGACTTTTCTAGACCATCTAAAAAAATATCCTAAAGTTTGAGCAAAATCCATGATTGGAAGGTTTGAACCTCTTATAGTGAGTTTAGATAGATTTGAAAATTGCCCATATCTAATATTTTACTGGTCATTACGCCAGATTATTAATGTGGCATCTTTCTTCTACATTAGATATTAATCTTGATCATGAGCAGGTTCAAGAACCTTTACCATTGACTGACAATCCTGATAATGAGAATGGTCAACATCAACCTTTAGCATTGGGCTATGAAGAGCCTCAAAATGAAAATAATACTCCACACTTCTACAGTAAGTAAATTTTTGTTGAAATTCATGATTACGTATGAAATTCGATATAGGAATAAAATAGAATATTTTATCGAATCTTTTATCACTTTTAAAATCTACACAAGACATGCCGAACATATATAACTCACTAGGTTTCACGTATCGTAATGTACTACAATTTTATAGGCGCGCGTTTATTCTTAGATATAGTCTTAGGATTGCATCATTACAATAATATAATACAGTTTGTTTAATTTTAGTAAAATTATGAAAAAGCATTAGACCAATCAATATTCTTATATAATGCGCTCGACAAATTTAAATAAAGAAATATTTAAATCTGAAAAATCAAGATACATTTATTTTAAAAAGTATCTTTATTGCCTGAACCAAGTAATATTTTATACCAGTTTCATAATAGTATTTTTCGATACTAGTGCGATAAAAATAATTCTGGCATGAGTGTGAATTTGTCGCCGGAGCGAAGCGAGTCACATTCAATAGATGGAAATAAAATAAAACAAACTTTTAAGTTTTTCTTACAAGTTTACTTGTAGATCTGTCGTGAAATTAGGAGACATTCAACTTGGAATAAAACAGTAAAATGATTAACTTTAATACTTTTGAAATAGTTAAGAACATGTTTGTACTTATCGAAGAAAAAGTAATTCTGTTCTCCAATCTATTTAATGTTGAAATAATGTAGAAAAAGTATTTCACTGAAAGCTAGAAACTGCACAAAGGAAGTTCTTATTTTATAGAAAATTTAATTTTTAATATAAATAGCCAATTATAAATTTTATAGATATAAAATATTATGAATTTCTACCAGGGAAATTACATTGTTACTATGTGAGTTTCATTCCGTATTGTCGTATGTTATAAAACAGTTTCTTTCAATATAGGGCGCTGTCGACGATCAAGAGTTCCGTCCGATACATCAAACAATGTAAATTATAATAAAAATGCCAATAGAAAGCAAATATCGCTCGCTTTCAATTTTGATGGTAAGTTATGATATTAAACTTTAATAATGGATAATAACAGCCAAAAGAAGTACAATTTTTATTTAAAAATTCCATAACTTTTTTTTTGGAAAGACAAAATGTTACTTCCTCTATATGCATTATCTATTTTATCAGGAAGATGAATTTCAGATGACTGTTTTTTTAAATATATAATAATCTTCAAAATATTTACAAAATCACATACTACTATTGAAATAAAACTCAATGAAAAATCGCTATTTTAGAGTGCAAGTAGTGCAGATGCGCTCCAAAACACTTTTTTGAATAGATTGTATCACATTATATTATTATTAATAGTATTATTATCGAAAGGGATTCTCAAGTTTAGGGCTAACATTAGGTTCTGAAGTCTCGTAGTTAGCGGGGTCTTTCCTATTCTCATTTAACGTTACATATGAGTCATTAAAATAATGAAATTCCAAAAGATTTAAAAGATTTATTCCTGTAAAAGTTTTGCCGTAGGTATCAGTGTTTCAACATTTTTAAATTATTATATTTTATAAATTTGAGTAATCCGAAAATTTTTGTATTTCTGAAAAAATAGTCATTTAAAAATTTAGCGATCTGATAAAATACCCATCTACTATCTACATGTAGGTATAATATCCTAATAAGAAAATTCGAATTTATTACAAATAGTCTATTTATATTGCTAAAATGGTTACCTTGTCATAATAGTAGAACCCCCACCCATAAATGGTCAGATTGATGAGGAAATAGATGATGGTGCGTAGATATTAAATTTGAAATAATAATTATTCTCATCATTTTGCTAAAATCATTATCTTTCTTATTTTTCATTTTTTATATATAATATTGTGGATAAAATTTTCCCTGATAATTTATCATAAAATGTTCGTTAATTGAAGGGTAAACGATTTTTCTGTAATTTTTCTTAACTGGTATTGTTTGGGAATTATCAAGTTTGAATTTCCCGCGATTGCGCGACTATAGGCATAACTCAGTTGGCGGTCGGGCGACGGCAGCACTCACGGGCTGCTCTCGGCGGAACAGCTGATCCGCTACGCTGATTAGCCGAGTATGGAAAAACTCATGCTGTCTCTCTCACGTTTACACATGTAAATGAGAGAGACACTGATTTGACTCACGCCTCGGTGACAGTTTCGACGAGGAAGAAGACGGAAATCTCTCTCGCTCACTCTTTTTCTTCTCTTCTGCGTCCTCGCCACGAGGTCGCATGGCAGTCTCACACGGCCTTTCTCACTCAAAGTCCACTCATGTAACGGTCGACCACGTGGAGCTTCTCAGTGCTCACATACGGCAATTATCAAGGCGGACAAACTCAAGTCTTTGGTTTCTCTCTATTACTACATGGAAATTACACGGCATCGTCTCACGCGGCTATTATTCAAGTGTGGTCTTTCTCACTCTCTCCAAATGGATATCAGCACGCGGCAATTATCGCACGGCTGCGCACACGGCTTATTCTCATGCGGCAGGGCATCTCAACCGGCATCATCTCACATGGCATCTCTCACCGGCTCGCTACACCTAGCTAGCCACGAGGCAACACTTTTTGGCAACCACTAAGCCATATTCGATAGGATTTCTCAAGGTGGCTTTACTCAACCGGCTTTCTCAATAGCGTTTGTCATCTGGCTTCTCTCATCGGCAGCTGAGCATCCTCATACTCATATCACCGGCTTCCTCATGTCAATGACCACGCTTAACTTACGGCTCTTCGCATTTGCTCATCATCGTTGCGGAATCACCATCACCGGACCAACTCATCAGTGTAGCGATTAATATAATTGCTACGTCCGAGAAGGTAAACTCACACATGCGGCCATTTTATACACAAGTGCGCTGTTATAAGGGAAGCATAACTAAGCTGTACAGCGGGAATTACTCAGCCACGATTAGATCAATAATATTTAATCGTGGCATCTCATTGAAAACTCAATCACCATCAAATCAATAATAATTGATGGTGTTGCTCATGGTATAGTTAGCACTCTCATAAGGCATTCGCAACGTACCATAGCAAAACTCACTCACACTTACATAGAAACTCATACACTCAACGTGCAATACTCAGATACTCAAACACAATTTGTAACACTCACACACACATCCAATATTGTAACAGTCATACACTCAACTATTTATTGTAACATCTATACACACAATAGAACATTAATTAATTTATAACATCAACTTTATAGCGACTTAAGTAAATATGAGCCGGATTAAACATGCTGTGGTGTGTATTAGGCTCAGTGAACTTTACTCATTACTAAACTGTTTACATGCATTGGATCATGGATGAGGATGCTGAGGCCACGGAAACAGACATACGCATGGAGGCGATTCTCACCATCGACTTGAACTCTACCATTCGACCGGATAACCTCAAGGACTTCAACGACGAAACTGTTCACTACATGTCGATGTACATGTGCACATACGTGTGTGGACATACAAATTCAGCGCTGCCTTAGCAGCTTACTCAGCAAGATGACTCACAGGAATTCTACTAGAACATCTCAACTGCAAGTGATACATTCAATGGGCATTACTCATCATACCTGCACCTATAGGAAGTAACCTCTCTCTTAAATTCTGGCGGTCACAATAGCCAACAGATGCATCGAGATGAAGAGATGCAATTACAGTCGTCCTACTCTTCCTACAATTTTGCTGTGCTTCAGATTTTGGATTTATGCATCAATAACTGCATACATTAACCATAGGTGCAAGATCAAGGAATTTTACTCAAGATGTATCGCTTGGATAAAGGTCACTCAAAAATTGGATTTCGGCGCAATCATCCACACTAAAGGACAACTCAGATGCAACACTCATTTAGTCAAGTTTCATCAATGGCAGCTGCATATTGGAATTATACGACATCGGTAACATCTTAATACCTTGGATTATTAATCTAATTCAAAATCAGAATTATGATTTATCTCAAAACGTGTCATTGGAATACTCAGCGCTCCATGGCAACGCTCATCTATCCCAATCTTTGGGATTTGATGTTAGGATCACTGCTCATCATATCCCAAGTCATCTACAATACCATCAGAACTATGTGAACACTTTATTTGTATTTATGCAAACTTTCTTGGTTCATCGCATATTTTGGCAGTCTCAACTTGTGGATCATCAAACTTAACCTCAAACTACGTGGTATAATGGAGATCATATTACATCATGGCAATTGTCATTTAGATTCACAGTCAATCAATGTGAATTATTTTCAATTGGCATTACAAGAATGCATTATTATATCAAGGTTTCAGTTTATTATATATATATATATATATATATATATATATATATATATATATATATATATATATATATATATATATATATATATATATATATATATATATATATATATTACGACACATGGATGGATAGATGAAACGGAGCGACTCATGCACTTCTTATGGAAAATTCACATATGGAACATTGGCAATTTTCACTTGGACATCTGCACTCCTCTTCAATTGGTGAAGAATAATGCAACCATTTATCAACTGGCAACATACTCAATCCTCTATGTTAGAGTATGAATAACAACTTTGGCGGATTTGCATCAGCGGACACACTCATTGACAAGCGCCATGCAGCTACTAGAGTTCTGCACGGCGGGCGGCTATTCATTAGCTAAATGGCAAATTCAAGTTGCAGATGTTTCTCAAGAAATAACTCACAAGTCAACAGCAATTTAAGCAGTTGATTGTAATGATTGCGTCATGAAATCACTCGGATTATATCGGATTTCACTCATTAAACTCACATCTGAATAATATTGCCGCTCACTCAAGAAATAATCGCAACTGGATAATTTCTCAAAAACTCATCATTATTCGATCCCGCATGGACAATCTCATATGTGGTTATCAATTCAAAACCTCCTACAGAAGCTGTAGCTACTCACAATCTCATGGGACAAACAAATTCAACTCACTTGCGAAAAATGGCTGCACATTCGAGAAGATCTCACTCAACTAGATTCGGATCCCAAAGGCTATTATGGCTTTTCGAATGCTTCGCAACAGGCAACGGCTACAGCACCCCATGGTAAACCACATTTCTCACAATTGGCTTATACTTTCTTGTCTCATCAACAAGGAAGGAAACACGCAACCCATACTCCATAGCAAGGTTGGAGTTCAGAGCGGCAAGGTTTACTCAAAAGGTAGGCTTGGATAATCTACAGTTGCCAAGTTTTCGTGCTCATTTGTGGACATATAAGAAGATGATATGTATACGCATAATCTCACGCGCCTCATGGTGGAATAAACCTATTCAAACCAGGGTAACACTCAGTCAAGGAATAATTTCAACAACCAAAGGAAAATGATCATCATAGTTATCTCAAATAGACTCATAAAGAAGAACACCTTCCAGAAAGAGGCAAAGGTCACACTCACTGCAGCTACATCACGTTTGAAAAATTCATAAGATCTCGTCAACGAATACTCATCACTCAATAGATTACTCAACATCACTGGCTAGGTAATGCTAGCTTGTGATCATTTCAAGGCAAACGGCAAAACTCAACAGAGACGAGACTCAAAGCTGATCTGATCAGCAAAGAAAATTCTCCTGGATCAAGAAAAATCAGCGGGTTCATTTCCATCTTGAACTTAATATGCTAAAAATTCTCAAGTCCCACGGATTCATCTACTCAATAGATTGACTGTATAGACTCAGAAGGAATCATCAAGGAGGTGGGTTTTACAAAACTCAACTGGAATATCACTCAACACCCAGCTACATTACTACGCTGCAGTCAACTCATCACTGATCATTTGGCATTCTCACATAACAATATTTCTTGGTGGCACCGAGAAAACTCACTTTGCACGCATCAGGCAGGAATTTTTGAAAAGTTGTATTTTAACATGGGGAAGTATGGGAGCCATGCTACTGATATAGGAAATCATTAAAATTAAAGTTCTTAGACACATGAGATTAATATAAAAAAATGAGATATCGAAAGCAATCATTTCATATTTTCTAAATACATTAAAAAATATAGTCATAGCGGAACAAAATAAAACGATATTTTATATCAAAGTCGGAAAAGTCATGGTTTGAAGTTAGATTGACAGCATTTACTAGTCAAAACAACTAATTTTTTAAACTACATTTTCAAAAACCAAAAGTATAATCTTTCAAATATATATGAAAATTGAACAATTATTATTAATTAATTTATCTTTTCAAAATATTTCTTAAATATTGAACAATGAAAATAATATTTTTATTAACACTCAATTGACTTCAGACTTTTAATAGAACCACCTTAACTGGTATTTTCTATGATTATTACTGTGATAATAAAAACATCTAATATGTCTAACGAAAATTTCCCCGTAGTACTCTGTAAACTTTGCATTTCGTAAATTTTTCAAGGGAAAATTTTTCTCCATAATACATGACAAAAAACAGTTGCATTGCCGTCTTCTATAACAGTCAAAATTTTCAGAGAAAATTCTGCTTGCGTATAATATCTACTTTATTTACCTATGCAAAATGCAATGAGAAAATTATATTGCTACCTATCTTTATTTTGGTAATTTATTATAAATCAGTTTCTATCAAACTAGGATGTTTTGAGATTAGTACTCCTCCTCATCCCGATTCACAATTCAATATTACTGGCGATGAAGGTTCGCCTAATCGGACGGGAACATCCACCTCTGAGATTCCCAATTTAAGATCAATTATTAATGATATGGAAGGTTTCTCAACTCCCCATGGAACTCCTCATTCTGAGATCTTTGATGATAATTATGGAAATAAGACTTCAGTGGTTAAGGGTAAGTGATGATACTATAATCAATAGTACATTACGATACTAGTGGCATACGATGCACTTTACAGCACAGCGTGTAAAAGTGCCCGAGCGTAGCGAGTGCGCTTAACGCCGTGCCATAAAAAACGACTTATGACACGTGTATCTTAATAGTACATTTCGATACTAGTGCGAGGATTTGATTTTCCCCTCGTGTGACTGTTTGCACCCGAGCGAAGCGAGGGTGAAAAGGTCACACGAGGAGAAAATCAACTTCTCACACAAGTGTCGAACCGTATTTTTTGACACGACGTGCGAGAAGTGAGATTTTTGCACGCATCGTTTAACGCAGCGTGCGAGAAATCGAACTTCTCGCACGGAGTTTCAAAAAGTACTATTTACGTATACTTGTGTATTCTTTAAACATACTTTTACTATTTCGAAGCACGTATTCGAAAAAGGAAGCTTTACGTTCAGAAATCGGCTCTTTACGAACCTTCTTTACGTACAACCGAGCAAAAAAAAAAATATTTTTTCTATTTAAAGTTTGAAAGATTATAATGCACAAAACACTATTGACATATACAACTTCAGTAATTAATATTGATTTTGCAGTAACAAGTTCATAAAGTTTTGTTGTTCCCCGCTGAACTATGACAAAATAGTTTTTATTCCACACTCGATCAAAATGGCCACTTTTTGCCGCCGACAATCGGAGCGAAAGTTGCATATATTTCCCGCAAATCTGATTTACGGCTCTGAATTAAAATTTGCAGGTCGAAAATAAAATTTGCTAGCCAAAAGTAAAATTTGCGGGTCGAAAGTAAAATTTGTATAGCACTACCTGGTATAAATCCGCATTTATGTTACGCCTATCTGTGAAATGGCGAATTTATGCAGTCAGCGCTATAAAATAATTTTCCATACACTTGTAATAAATATGATTCTGGTTCGAGTGTGATAAAAGTATAAGCTTTACACTCAGAAATCGGGCCTTCACGTATAAAAAAAAATATTGCATGGAATACGGGTGTAAATTGATTATAATAAAAATAAATTAAAAAAAAATTCTAAATAATTTTTGTACTTGTAAATAATTAGAAACTATAACTTTTTTTTTACAGTTTCAAAAAGAAAAGATAGTTTTGATAAAATTAATTGGGAAAAATTAAGGGAGGACATGGCACTGCTAAAAAGATTGAACAAAGTTCAGGAAGAACTAGATGAGCGTCACGATGCTTCTGCAGATGCTATGGTTAACAATTGGTTGGGTAATTATTGCTATGATTATTTTATTTGTTTTATTTCATCCATAAAATAAAAACAGGTCGTAAAATTGAATTTTGCTACCTAAAACAGTCTATAAAAGTCGAATATTACGGCATAGTTGATGGAAAAAGAATTATTTTACAAGTCATCTGAAGCTTATGTAATAATTTAATTTTTGAATTTTAAATATGCGTTATTTAATAAAAAGTTATTGAACTCTCGAAAAAAATAATCAATGAATAATGTGAAGACGGGGAGAAATATCTTCCTAAAAATTACAAATATCTTATACTAAAATTACTAAATTCCTGACTAAAAGTGGGATATACTTGCAATATATTAAATTTTACGATAAACTTTAGTAATTGTTATTATAGTGAATAGAAAAGTGCAAATTCACGATAAAAATAAAAAACAGCCGACACGGAAATTTGAACCTTTAACCTTTACTACCAACCCGGACTACCTTACCGCTGCGCCACTGACGTATATGAGATATAGTGTTTCGACTAATATACATATCTTATACACTGTTGTACCGCATGTTAATGAATTTTTTAACACTCTATGCGCAAAGCTCGATTCCACACACGCTTGAATGAAAAGCGTGCGCTAAATCAAACCTTGTGCACGTCGTATCAAAAAATTACTATTTCATACGTGGGCGGAAAGGTGATTTTGACCTCGTTGTAACCTATTCACCTTCGCTTCGCCTGGGCATAAACGTTCACACGAATATAAAATCACTTTCACGCACTAGTATCGAAATGTATTATTTAGGTTATGTTGTGTTACCTACGGCGTGCGACAGAGTACCGGTAACTTTTTACTATTCTAGCTAGTAAAACTTATGCGAACATGTAAAAAAAATTATATTATACCTTACTAATAATCATATTTCAAATTTTCGCTAGACTATTTAGTATTTATTTATTTTTATTTTAAGGACGCCGTTTACTCCAAGGGAATGAATTTGTTTGCTAGCGAAACCTATAGATACACGGAAAAAAAGTTTCCATTAAAAATTGCTATTTTCTCTACTAGTTTGGAGACATACTCAAATTATCAAAATATTTAATATATTTTTAACAATTAATCGTATACACATTTTAAAAATAAATAAATATAGTTGTAAAATTTGCCACATTACTTATATAAAATTTAGTACTTACTATACTAAATTTTCAAAACACTAATATTTGCTAGAAGATGTAGCAATTTTTACGAGTCAGTTTACTAATTTTTGGTAGAACACGCAAGCTGTAGCATATGTAGACGAGTCGAAACATGTTTCTTGTAAGTGAACGTTGGCGTAGCGGTAAGACTTCGGCTTCTCGCGCGGCGGGCTCGGGTTCGATCCCACCTCTCTGCGTTTTTTTCAGATACAACATAGTATATTATGCACCTAGGGAGTAAAAGTAAAGAATGTCCCAGATCGCATGGAAATTGTCAAAAATTGACAAACATGCGATCTGAGGCATTCTTTATTTGCTCCCGAGGTGCATATACGATTTTTTTGCCCGGCGAGGCCGAAAATACAACCTTCGCGATCGAGTGCCGGGAGCAAAAGTGGTACTTTTGGCCCGCCAGGCAAAAAAATTATTTATTTCTTCTACTATGTATATAATATTATCAAAATCTAAAATAATATATAACGTCGGTAATATAGATCGCGAAAAAGTTTTTTTAATTGTAAATTTCCACTTTAGTTTCCGAAATACTAAAATTTGGTAAACTGGATTCTAAAATTTAATACATTTCGAGTATGTCCTCGGTTTCCTATAGTTTACTAAATTTTAGTCGATGAAGTAGTCATTTTTACTGGAAACTTTTTTTCCGTGTAGTTGGACACGGGAGCGGGAATTCAACCCGGGACCTTTAGGTACGAGTCCGACGTGCTGAGCGATCGTGGCTCTCGCGACTATTTAGTCAAAATTATACGAAATTATTTAAAATTTTCAAAGCTTTTATAATAATTTTTTATTTAACTCTTTATTCTTATTAATTTTATAATTTATTTAATTCTTTAAAATGTAAGTATGTCCCATTGTTATTCAGTAATCTAGTAATTTTTCATATTTCTCTCCGTGAAACTATTTAAATGTTATTCTGTTTTGTTTTTTTCAAGTTAAAAAAATCGTATAATTTCTTAAAATTAAAAAAACACATGAAAAAATAAAAGTTTCGAAAGGCAGTGAAATGCTGTAGTCTTAATATTCGAAAATAAGGATTTCAAAATGAATATAGCGTTTTTAAGATATACCAGATCAAACGTGCGCTACGCACGCGGAGATGAAATGTACTTTGAATACAATGTTCGAAAATGGGAAAATAACCTTATAAAAAAAAATATTAACCAACAGCATTACGTTGCCACGCACATACACTGAAAAAAATTAGCGCAGTAGCTACCCAATTGGTGTAGAGGGAGCGTTGATTTGTGAGGTACCGGCTACACTTTGAAAAAGGAGCAGCTGCTGCCCCTTTCAGAGTAGGAGCTGCTCTTTTTCGGTGTATCTACAGCGCCACAACAGTCGGGCGCGCGACCTAACCTTGAGAGAAGCGCACTGGCTACGCGTAAACAGTACAAACACAGCGCCTTTGTGGATATTGACAACACCAAATGGTGGTGTGGTGACTGCCGCGTTGTGAGGTTAAGAGTAGCGCAAAATTTTTTACAGTGTAGCATGGCAACGCTTCCGACCAATAGTCCAGGGAATGAAACGAAAAATAGGGTCTAACCTCCGAATTCTATGGGATAGCACCAATTTGGGTGAAATTTTGGAATTAACTTCGTTTTACCCTCCAGATCAAATATGAAATAATGAAAAAGTGTGCTTTTTAATTTTAGGGGGGAAAAACTACCCCTAAAGTTGAAACATTAAAATAATACGAAAATAGGTGTTTTACGAGCTAAAATTCATGTAAATAGGCAAAATAAATATTGTTTTACATTGGGGATTATAGTACATATGATTATTTTGAAATGTCAACCCTTAAAAACCACCCTTAATGAGGGAAAATAAAAAAAAAAAGTTTTCGTAATTTTAAGTGGTAGACAGTATAAATGGTCAAAATTTATGTCTTTCACATATTTGTAATGCAATTAATAGTAAATAGCGTAGCTTCCACCCTTAAAAACCATCCCTAATGAAAAACCGCTGCCAATTTATTGGCACGTAGCTTCCTCAAACTTAATTTACTAATTCCTTTAACTAATTTTTACTTCTAATATTTAAAATTAAATACTTCATTTTGTACAGTGTAAACGGTCTAAAATCGTTTATATAAGTCTAACAACTCTTCAGGAGTTGATTCTACACGAAAATGTTAAATAGTAAAATGTTTTGCTCAAATATTATCTACACATTTCACCTACGCAGTCCAGTTCTAGAGAAGATATTGTCGAGTTCACAACAATATAATAAAGTCCGCAACTGGTAAGTTTGTATAACGCAGCACTGTGTTAAATTTTAAGCAGCCTTCGTCGACATCGATTTGAAATAAAGATTGAAAAAATTTTAACCTCAAATATCCCGGGAACTTATGGACCAATCCTTTTGCCCAAAGAAACAGACAGAAAGGTAGTCAAAATGTACTCCTACAAGAAATTTCAAAGCGATTAATCCAGTTTTACTCCATAAAAGGTGCGATAGAAAAAACTCATTTATTCTATATTTCAATTTCTTACTCAAAAACTATATACGACATAATTAATTCAAATTTTTACAGATTATACAATTCCACAAAATTTCACATACATAAAATATATATCACGTACAAAATTATCTATAAATTTGGAGCTGATATAAAGAGCCGTTCTCGAGAAATTACGATTTGAAAAAAAGGTTAAAAAAATTGTAACCTCAAATACCTCTGAAATTTGTGGACCAATCATTTTGCCCAAAGAACTCGACCGAAAGCTATCCATAATCTACTTCCAGAATGAACTTTGAAGAGATTAAGAAAATTTTACTCCCGTAATCGGTGGACATACAAAACTCATTTATTTTCATTTTTCAGGTTTTACCTTTTCGTTAATAAAAAAAGAACCATGATAGCTAGAGATAAATTTTTTTTAGAAAATATAGGTTTTTTAATTCTCTTTCGAACGCGACCCATACGATTCAGATACATATAGCCGTTCTCGAGAAATTACGATTTGAAAAAAAGGTTAAAAAAATTTTAACCTCGAATATCTCTGAAATTTGTGGACCAATCATTTTTCCCAAACATACAGACCGAAAAGTAGTCAAAATGTACCCTTACAAGAAATTTCAAAGCGATCAATCCAGTTTTACTCCTTAAAACGTGCGACATAGAAAACACATTTTTCCATTTTTCAATTTTTTTCTCAAAAATTAACCACCAGAATGAATTCAAATTTTTACAAATTATATAGCTATTAACATTCTGCATTGTTGTGATTTTTCTCCAAAAAATTGACCGTTTGGTTTGGGAGTTATAAGCTTTAAAAAAAAAAAACACGTTTTTGTCAATAACAAGAGAACCGTGATAGCTAGACCAATTTTTTTTGTTTAGAAAATATAGGTTTTTTTATGCTCTATTGAATGCGACCCATCCCAATAAAAAATTTAAATCCAATCATTAAAAAAAATCAAAAATTCGAAATAAAACAAAAGAATTATTTTCTTTCCGAATTCGGAATAAAAAAACAAAAAAAAATGAGCTCCGTCCGGTTAAAATCGAATGCGTAGATCCGGAGATAAAGCGGTATACACACGCGCGCACACACACACACACACACACACACACACACATCCATACAGACATTTTCTAAAATCATGTTATTCGAACTTCTAACACCTCTAATCATGTTTCTAGAGAGATTTAAGAAAACTTAAAATTTTACTATTACAAAGCTTCCTCTAGGAGGAAGCAAAAATCTTATATTGCCCTTTTCCACAGTTTCAAATGTCTTGATAGTATAAATCAGTTAAGTTAAAATCTAATGCATGTTTACTATACAAGGCAATTGATAATTTTTCGCCTAGCTTCAACCCTTAAAAACCGCCCTTAAAAACAAATTTAATTCGATGAAAATAGGTAGGTAGAATTTCTACATAACATGAATAAAATAAAAGTATTTTATGTGCATTTTAAAAGTTTATTATTTTTAAGAAAAGATGTACAAATGTCAATCGTTTAAGATATTTATAAAAGTTAATTATTTTAAAAAACAGGCGTACAAATGTTAATCGTTTAAGATATTTGTATCATCTTCTTCATCGTCCTGCACCTCCTCGGCTTGATCCGTAACTGGAGGACAGTTGTGACAGTTCTCACCGAAACAAGTACCGCAAGTTGCATTACAGTATAGTCCGAGTTTTCGACAGGTGCTAGCTGCACCGCAACCTGCTTTGCAATTGCAAAAAATAATTTTAAGTAGCTCTTCAGGTGCGGGCTGGCTTGTCATTTTAATGGGCTCCAAACAATTTCCTCTAGTTCATCCAACCCCAATATGTTGCAGCAATTGTCTTGTTTCCTAGCCACACTTGAATTTGTAAAAATACTCTTTTAGTATGTTGATGTATAGCATCAACAGTCGGTACCAACGAAAATAATGTTGTTATACGTAGGTGAGTGCATGTGCAATACGCAGCGAAAATGATTGCGAAAAAATATTGTCGGTTTTTTAGCGATATCTCCGTTAATTTGAACGCTATTAAAGAAAATTTCCACAGCTGTAACTCCTGAAAATTTCATTTCTTTAAGTTGCATAGTTTTTAAAATTTTTGAGGTTAAAGGGCTCAAGACCACAGACCATCATCGTCCTCGATTTTAAACTTCTACCGGCTATATCTTCGTCAATTTTTATTCTATAAAAATGAAAAAAAAAAAAAAAAAAAAAAATATTCTTCCAAAAAAAAACTACATTTTACATTCTTAAACATTTTTCGTTATAATTTGTTTTTTTTTTTAGTTATTTAAGAAAAAAGGCAACTTTTTTGAAAATTAAAAAAAAAAGATTTTTATTAAAATCGCGATTTTGTAAAAAATATGTACTCTAAATCGCTGAAATTTTCTTGAAAATATTGTTGGTACCTACATGAAGTTAATTGTAGAAGGGTACGCTTTAATTTTAATTATTGTAATAAATACATAATTTTTTATGACAATTTTATTTTTTTTTAATGCAAAAATGTTTTCTTTTTTATCAGAACATTTTTAATATTTATGCTAGTGACTTAAAATTAAGTTCATTTTGAAGGGTTTTGATAGTACTTCAAAAAATGTACAGGATATTTTTCTGAAAAACGTGAAATTAATTATTTCACGTTAAATACATTACATTTTATTACTTAGAAAAAGAGGTTATGTTCAAACAGTTGTATCTCAGCGCCTATTGCAGCTACGTAGATCAAACAAAAACGAATCTTTTCCTTTTTATATAAGCTTCATTTTTGTTAGTAACATTTTTTTGTAGGATTTCAATTTTCCGAGATATTTGAGAAAAACTGACGAAAAACGTGGTTTTTTTCATGAAAAATTTAGATTTTTGATCATGAATTACTCGGAAAGTATTAACTCTCCGAAAAATACTTATAGAAGATTTTTTGCTTAGAATTCATCCCTTTATTGAATTCTGTAGTTATTTTTAAGATTTTATTTTTCACCCCCTAGAAGGGGTGGTTTTCACCCCCTAAGCAAAAGCACACTTTTCCATCATTTCACATTTGATCTAGAGGGTGAAACGAAGATAATTCCAAAATTTCATCCAAATTGGTCCTATCCCATAGAATTCGGACCCCAAACGGTTCATTCCCTGGACTCCAATCAGATTGCGAATAAAACGTAAAATAAAATAGTCATGAATTTTAATAAAAGAAATTCTACCTTAACTTACTGTCGCCATATCAAATAAGTATAGTAAAAATTCAAAATTGTGATGACAATACCGATTACCACCAAAGAGGTGATTAATCGATATAAGAGTTTACATATATGATCGGTACCTATACTATTCTTTTCTTCTACAAATTTTCGTACAATTTTCAATATTTTTTACATGAATTTAAATGAAAATAATTTGAGAAGAGTAATGAGGGTATTAACTTTTTGCCTAGCGGACCGAAAGTACAATTGTCGCTCCCAACGCCCGATCGCAAATTTTATATTTTCGGCCTCGCTATGCAAAAAAATCGTACATGCATTATGGGAGCAAATAAAGAATGTCTCAGAAAACATTTAACTTGTCACCCGAGCCGAATGCGAGGGACATTCTTTACTGTTACTCCATAGGTGTGTAAATACTATTGTTCAAAGCCTTCATTGGGACAGGACTTTTCGCCTATTGATAATCAATACTTTTTTCCTTCCTGAATATATATTTACAATGTACTTATAAAAAATGTACATTTGATGATTTAGCAGACAGTTCACGTAATCGCCAGCCACTTGTTCCCAGAAACCATGAAAGAGACAGTCAACGTGATCGAACTCCTGACCCTCCTGACCGTTCTACTATAGGTAATCATATGTAATGATCTATTTATTTAAATAAATCGATGCAAGGTTCTACATTCGTAATCGGTACTTGAAAATTATTTTAAAATAATTATGTGGTTATTATTCACTTTCTTCAAAGTCTTCACTCTAGAACAGTGCTTTCTGCCTATCAATAATGAATACTTTTTTCCTGTATAAATATATTTACAATATACTTATAAAAATGTGCATTTGATCATTTAGCATGCCGCCCCAGCAATCGCCAATCACCTGTTCTGACAAATGACGAAAATGAGAGTCAAAGTGATGTAACATCTGAGTGTTCTAGTAGTACAGGTAATCTTTTTATTATTTATTTATGAATATAAATCGACATACGATACGGGAAAAATTTACTAATAAATTTGTATTTTAATTTGATATAAATATTTTGTACGCTACGCAAAAAGAACTTTAAACGAAAAATAAAATTTGGAATATTGATGATTTATAAGAATTTTTCTGTATAGCTAAAACTTAAACTTATTAATTATGTTATCCAGAAAAAAATTGTATCTGAAAACTTACAGCATGAAATTTATGAATAAGTATTATTGAAAATAACTCTCTCAATATATTACGTAAATAACTGATATTTTATGTTCAATATAGATTAAAAACTTTTATAACTTAATCTTTATATTAAATTTAGAAAAGTTATCAGAAAAATTTAATAAAGATTCATTGTAATAAAATTTTGAACGATTCATTTGGATTGGAAATGTACCACTGCGTCGCACATTAATTTAGTAAATTATGAAATTTTTAGCTCGTCGTAAACGGTTTAATCGAAGACATAAGAAGAAACGTTTAAACCAAAAAGGTTCGGACCATCGCAAAAGATGGAAGCTTGCACGAAAGAAGGTAATAACACATTTGTTTATGTAATTTAAAAAATTCTAATCATTACAAGGTAGAATAAGATTATTCATTTTTTTTTAACTTTTAGTACAGCCATTGTCATGACAAGTATACATTTTTCATTCTTTATTAGTAAAAAAGGAGCAAGAGATAGCCACTTTGTGACTCGCGCTTGCCTTATGAGAGGGTTTTTAAATTATTTAAAAACTTTGTGCTTTATTTCTTACATGTGTATTATGATTATATCTACTTTTAAATTAATTTAAATTTCAGATTTTAATAATTGTATATTTGCAGAAGTACCTCTTTTTCAAGTTCTCCATTTATATATTTTTTTTCCATTGTTTTCTTTTGGAACTATTCTTAAATTGTCTTTATTAAAGTTGATGAACTTACTTCAATTTTCCACGCTGAATAATTTGTAACTATTTCGATCATGTTCAAAGTACTTCGCACGTCTTGTCATTGATTATAATATTTTATATCACATAATATATTGAAAAAAGTCATTTATAAAATATCTGATTATGGGACGAAAAACAGTATACTTTGCAATGATATTGAAGGAAACATTTGTCTTATACTTAAATACTAAAACGATTGGAACATTCTAATCGCATATCATGATTGAGAAAATAAATTGTATATAATAATGTATGCATGCTCTTATTATACAAAAATACTTTTTGAAAGTCAGTTTAATTAATAAAAATGTTAAAATATAATAGTTTCATATATTTCTTATTTTACCTCTATTTTTTAACGTTTTCAAGTTGTCAAAAATTTTATGTAAATATTAATATCGTCTATTTCTGAAGAATAGCAAATTTAAAAGCCTAATTCTAAGTGTTACAAGTAAATATCGCAGATATAATAAAGGGAAGACAACTCTAAAAAAACGGTATGGCGTGACTTGGCGGGGAATCGAACCCCGGACTTATCTTTTTCGCGACAAATGCTCTGACCACTGAGCTACATGCACGTCTTTCTACGAGTTGTCCTCATGCTCGATGTAAGCTGACCGGCCTCCTTGCGTTGTGCTTACTTCGTACACGTAACAAAAGTAATAGTTATCGTTTTTACAATTATGTTTCTTCGACTTGACTGCAATTAATCACGTGTTTGAAATTCCGAACGTTCATAATGAACGAAATATTAACTTAAAGTTTCTAATTCTAGTTAGAATTCTCCGGAGTGTGGTTTACTGGTGACTGCAAGAGTGAGAAGTGAAGAAATACAGTTATTATCCGATTTTAAATGTATTAAGTAGCCAAATTCGGCTAAATTTGAAAATGGCAAAAATTTTTCGTTCACTATGAACGTTCGAAATTTCAAACACCTAATTAATCGATAAATTTCTAAACGCTTATATCTAAAAATGAAACATTAAATTACCTCCATTTAAACCATTACCAAAAATTGAAACTTCAACATTGAATTTTCTTTTCTATCTACAAAATTTTGAATCCGAAGTAGTTATTTTGTTAGTTACTAGGAGAGGCTACAAACTCCGGATCAGGAAGTCCACTCAAACTTTTGCGATATGTTTTTGGATATAGGTGAAGAAATATAAAGAAATTTGCAATATTAGATCGTAACGCTAAGAAAAAACTGAAGTTCTGCGCCTTTTTAGCTTTATTTTGAAAGAAATTTTGGAAAAGGCGGTAACCATTTACTCTGGGGAGTTTTTAAATATAATATCGAAAATAGAAAATGAAACTAGAGAAAATGAGCTTTCATTTCGACGGCTGAGAGGAACAACACGCTATCTCAGCGCAACGATGAAGAACCTGCTATCTCGGCGCAACGACGAAGAACCTGCTATCTCGGCGCGACGATGAAGAAGATGCTATCTCGCCGCGACGGTGAAGAAGCCGCTATCTCGGGACATCTCATTTTTCGCACTTCTCAAATGCACGTAACTTGGCACAGAATCGACCGATTTCAACGATTCTCATCTCAACTTAAAGTAGAAGATAAGAGGTTTAATTGCCCTGAGATAGCATGTTCTTCACTGTCGCGGCGAGATAGCGGCTTCTTCATCGTCGCGCCAAGATAGCAAGTTCTTCGTCGTCGCGCCGAGATAGCAGGTTCTTCATCGTCGCGCTGAGATAGCGCGTTGTTCCTCTCAGCCAAAGTTATGAAAATTTAAAATTGAACATCGAAAATGCACTGTTTAAGGTAGTTCGTGCGTCAAAATTGACGTTGGATGTAAAATTTTTTTCAACTACTTTTCCGCATATTAGAATATCAGTGATGATATAATTGGAAAGAAGGGCATTTCAACAAATGAAAAAAATTTTTTTAAACCAAATTTAACTATTGATAAAAAAGATACCATGATCTCAAAAAAATTTCACAAAACACAGGAACCTTTTTTATTTTTTATCCGATTTCAATTTTGAAAAACACATTTTCCTCCATTTTCAATTTGAGAGTGAGGTATGGACATAAAATTAAAAAATATCAAGATCTGCCAAGTTACTTACAATTATTTATCAAAAAGTTGGAAATTCTCATAAACAATTGTAAGTAACTTGGCAGGTATTGATAATTTTTTAATTTTTATGTCCGTACCTCACCCTCAAATTGAAAATGGAGGAAAATGTGCTTTTCAAAATTGAAATCGGATAAAAAATAAAAAAGATCCCTGTGTTTTGTGAAAATTTTTTGAGATCATGGTATCTTCTTTATCAATAGTTAAATTTGGTTTAAGGTGATGTGATACCCTGATTTCAATATTTTTTAAATCAACATTGAAACGTTTATTTGGAAAAAGACGACTGTCAGGCGCTCCGGACACGTAAACACTATATTCAGAAATTTTTTTGAGCGATTCTATTAGTATTTTCGTTAGCTGTGCTCGTTTTAAAAATAGGTCAATTGCAGATTCCTACTTACCGACAGTATGTTTTTTATTTAATTAAATAAACTCTGATCATTTTTTTGGAAAAACACGTCTGTCAGGCGCTCCGTATATGTAAATACTATACTGAAATTTTTTGTGGATGATTCTATTGGTATTTTGATGAGATGTACTCTTTTTAAAATTATGTCGGTATATAACATCACCTTAAAAAAATTTTTTTCATTTGTTGAAATACCCTTCTTTCCAATTATATCATCACTGATATTCTAATATGCAAAAAAGTAGTTGAAAAAAAATTTTATATTTAACGTCAATTTTGACGCATGAACTACCTTAATCTCTAAAATTAAACTGTTCGACTGCAGACATATTTTGATGCACTTTCGATGCTCAATTTTAAATTTTTATGACTTTGAAAGGAATCAACATTTTTTTTATTCTTAAAAAAGCAAATGAAAGCTCATTTTCTCTAGTTTTATTTTCTATTTTCGATATTATATTTAAAAACTCCCCAAAGTAAATGGTGTTACGAGTAAGCTCTCGCAACTTTTTAATAATAAAAAGTGACGGATCCTGGGCTTGAACGAGAGCCGCCGCACAGTGTGGCAAAACCAAGGAAAAATGCTCAAAATTCCGCTTCCACTCAATTTTGCATAAAAAAAATATTTGACAGCATGTTTTACTTCGTTTTTTAGTTATCTATGACTTACCGTTTCCCCCGATATGTCCAGATTTGTTTATAAACATGTTGTTGGTGCATGTCCATGCGTGTTTCATGAATTCGATTTAAGGGGGTCCGAAAGTCAATTAAAAATTCAAATTACGCGCCACAATATAGCAGACGAAAAAATAAGTAATTTGCCTATAACAAATAGTATAAACAATATTACGAAAAACCAGGACTGCATTGCCCTCCGTTACATTATTATCTATCATTTTACAAAGTTTGAAGTTTCTATATAAATATTTCGCTGAATGGCATTTGAATTACTTGATTTTGAGACATTATTCAAATGCCATTCAGCGAAATATTTATATAGAAACTTCAAACTTTGTAAAATGATAGATAATAATGTAACAGAGGGCAATGCAGTCCTGGTTTTTCGTAATATTGTTTATACTATTTGTTATAGGCAAATTACTTATTTTTTCGTCTGCTATATTGTGGCGCGTAATTTGAATTTTTAATTGACTTTCGGACCCCCTTAAATCGAATTCATGAAACACGCATGGACATGCACCAACAACATGTTTATAAACAAATCTGGACATATCGGGGGAAACGGTAAGTCATAGATAACTAAAAAACGAAGTAAAACATGCTGTCAAATATTTTTTTTATGCAAAATTGAGTGGAAGCGGAATTTTGAGCATTTTTCCTTGGTTTTGCCACACTGTGCGCTGACTCGCGAGTCAGAAACGCTATCATCCTAGCCACGGTCACCACCGGCTGGCATTCTGCTATTCGGCGTCATATTGTAATCGGACGCCTTGCTTATTTCGTTCTTCTATATTCGTACGTATATCCACACGTAACAACGGTTACCGCCTTAAAAAGAGGCTTTTTCCAAAACTTCTTTCAAAATAAAGCTAAAAAGTCGCAGAACTTCAGTTTCTTTGAGCGTTAGGATCTAACATTGAAGCTCTCTTGATATTTTTTCATCCAAAAACAGAGTCGAATCCGTGATCCGGAGTTCGTAGTCGGTTATTTTTAAGAAAAATACTGAAACAAAAAAAAAAACGAAAATTTTAAAAAGCTGCAAAACGACATAATTGTTTCTTACAAAATATGATATAGTATGGATTTATATAATGTAGATCATAAAATTTTTGACAACTTTTTGTCTAAAATAAGTATAGAACAAGTCTTGTGTAACATGGGTTTGAAGTTTGCAACGTTGGAATGCAACGAAATAATTTTTCATAATAGATTAAAATTTTTAAACAATGGAAATTTTATCTTAATCTTGGTTATAAAGTTATTTTATGCTATAAAACACTAAACGCAAAATAAATAATATTAGTACAAACGTTGAGTAAAATGAATTATTTTTAACTTCAGACCCATTGTGTTATTACTGGTACTCATAAATTTAACGTGCATTAGAATACATCTTCATTTTTAATTAATAGATTTCATTTTTTGGTACATTTTGTTTTGTGCCATTTTGCTGCCACAATACTATTTAAAATACTTTAAGGTAGTTGTTGATCTGTGATATTAGTAAAATTAACGAATAAAGTCAATAACTAAGTATATCAGAATACTTTTTCGATTAAAAATTTATTTACTAAAACATCCGTATTATAGTTTTGTCGCCCATTGAAAAAATAAGTTTGTCTAATGAAAATATTATTATAGTTATAAACTAGTCTAAACTAAAGAAAGAAACGTAGCTACGTTAAAATTACACTATTTACGTAAATATGTTGCAGTCCGTAGCCGGATCTATTTCAGAGCGAACAGCCAGATTATGCTCTTTTCACCGATCTTTTTGTCATTTAAGTACGTTGTTTTAATAAAAAACCAAACTGAATTTTTTTTTCGGTTTTGATAAAATTGTATTGAATTTGTAATGCTCAAAATATCTTACCGTATTAAGATTCTTCCTGATATTAAGATTTTTGTCAAAGGTATTTATATACAACAACTCTCTTGCGAGTTTTGTCACATTATTAATTTTATAAGTAATATTGGTTTTCTTTTTCTTTGCTTTAATATCCGTAAGCGTGGTATCAGCAGTTTTCGCTGTAAAGCAATTCGTGTAATCTTCATTATGTTTTTAAATACGAAATTCAACATGTTAGTCTTGCATACTATAATACTTCGAGCTGTAAACAAATCAACATTTTCACTTGTTCCATATACTTCTAAGTCAAGGTTTCAGAATTGGCAATTCACCTAATTAAATGATTTCTTTAAACAAAGTTACTGTAAATTCCAACCCACTTCTTACGAAATCTACATCAAGAACTAGATGACATTGGTTTTCTTGTAACAATGCTGTAATGCATAATGATGGTGTTAAACGGAATAATTAGGTGAATTACCAAATTTGCAAACCGATTACAGAGACATACATGGACAAAGTAAAAATGTTGATTAGCTTACGGTTATAAAGTATAATAATAATACAATAAACTTTTCGACAAAGAAACTTCAGCGGAGGCTTCTTATGCTAGGTCCTCGCGTTAACCCGTAGCCTTGATCGCTCTCCTCGTTTCCCACAGATCGGGGATGAACGCGATCTGCTTTTGGGTGCGCGAATATTCAATAGATAAGACGAAAATATTTCGACGAAGTCTTCTTATGCTAGGTCCTGGCGTTAACCCGTAGCCTTGATTGCTCTCCTCGTTCCCATCAGATCAGGAATGAACGCAGTCGGCTTTCGGGTGCGCGAATATTCAATAGATAAGACGAGAATATTTCGTCGAAGTCTTCATATGCTAGGTCCTCGCGTTAACCTGTAGCCTTGATTGCTCTCTTCGTTCCCATCAGATCGGGGATTAACGCAGTCGGCTTTCGGGTACGCGAATATTCAATAGATAAGACGAGAATATTTCGGCGAAGTCTTCTTATGGTAGGTCCTCGCGTTAACCCGTAGCCTTGATTGCACTCCCCGTTTCCGTCAGATCGGGGATGAACGCAGTCGGCTTTCGGGTGCGTGAATATTCAATAGATAAGACGAGAAAATTTCAGCGAGTCTTCTTATGGTAGGTCCTCACGTTAACCCGTAGCCTTGATTGCTCTCCTCGTTCCCATCAGATCGGGGATGAACGCAGTCGGCTTTCGGGTGCGCGAATATTCAATTGATAAGACGAGAAAATTTCAGCGAGTCTTCTTATGGTAGGTCCTCGCGTTAACCCGTAGCCTTGATTGCTCTCCTCGTTCCCGTCAGATCGGGGATGAACGCAGTCGGCTTTCGGGTGCGCGAATATTCAATAGATAAGACGAGAATATTTCGGCAAAGTCTTCGTATGCTAGGTCCTCGCGTTAACCCGTAGCCTTGATTGCTCTCCTTGTTCCCGTCAGATCGGGGATGAACGCAGTCGGCTTTCGGGTGCGCGAATATTCAATAGATAAGACGAGAATATTTCGGCGAAGTCTTCGAATGCTAGGTCCTCGCGTTAACCCGTAGCCTTGATTGCTCTCCTCATTCCCGTCAGATCGGGGATGAACGCAGTCGGCTTTCGGGTGCGCGAATATTCAATAGATAAGACGAAAATATTTCGGCGAAATCTTCTTATGCTAGGTCCTGGCGTTAACCCGTAGCCTTGATTGCTCTCCTCGTTCCCATCAGATCGGGGATGAACGCAGTCGGCTTTCGGGTGCGCGAATATTCAATAGATAAGACGAGAATATTTCGGCAATGTCTTCGTATGCTAGGTCCTCGCGTTAACCCGTAGCCTTGATTGCTCTCCTTGTTCCCGTCAGATCGGGGATGAACGCAGTCGGCTTTCGGGTGCGCGAATATTCAATAGATAAGATGAAAAAATTTCCGGCAAGTCTTCTTATGCTAGGTCCTCGCGTTAACCCGTAGCCTGGAATCGATACACATGGTTTGATGGGTATTTTGGTTCTTTCATCTTCAAAATATACCCATAAAAAAATTGTTATATGTCAACAAGTGCATTATCTTATGTGGAAGATAAGTAAATTGAAAAACGAGTAATATACGATCTAGTCTTAAATAGGCTCGATAGGGAGACGATAGCTTTAAATAAGCTACTTTGACGAATAATTTCTATGTAAGGATCGATTTAGTAAGATATTTTGAGCATTACAAATGGAATGGGATTTCATCAAAAAAGTAAAAATATGTATCATAATTTCTTTTTAATAAAATAACACATTCAAATGACAAAAAGATCGATGATAAGGACTGGGTCTGGCTTTTTGGTTTGAGATAAATCAGACCTCATAATATAATGTTATCGAAAACTTGTTATATTAATTTGTCAAATAATTGAAGTAATAAGCACAAATTATCCTAACACTTTAGATTCTTTTGTTAAACATTGCGGTACAAGGCGATATCATCGTATCGATGTAATTTTACATGATTGTCGTAAAAAATTATAAAAAAATAATATTAATGTTACCAAATATTCTGTACTTAAATGAAAAATCTTCTAAAAAATCATTGTATTTACTTACGGTTTACATTTCTGTAAATCAGTAATACTCATCCTATTACACTAGCTGAAGAATACCGTTTCTAACTTAGAATTGCCATTTTTTAAATTTAACATATAGTAAAAGTTGCTAATTTAGACTAACGAGAATTTTATTTGTTTGTTGATTTAGTAAAGAACTACCTTAAAGAAGCTTACTTTAAAAGAAAATTTATTCACTCTTAAAATTAGGTTTATAAAATTATTTTTCTAAATTTGATGTTGTTCATATTTGAAATAAAATCTTTGAAAAACGATCGCTAACTAATTTTATTACGAAAAGTCGAAAAGTAGTATTGTGGCGGTAAAACGTTTTATAAAAATGTTGTTTCGTTACTTAAGGATGTATTGGCTATACAATCGGTGTTAGAAGTTAGTATTATTTTTATTAAAAATATCAATAATTTGTTATATGGGATTCTTTTTTTCTTTTTTTATTTGAAAACTATGTAGAAGGGCATAAGACCAATACCTAAGGAGGTTCTCTTCCGTATTTCAGTTTGTGCTGTTCAGCGAGAGCACAAACTATGCCATGCGCGTCGTTCTGTCTCTCGCTCTCGTGCATGCCGTCTGCTATTTGTGTTTATAATCATGAATATCTTTTTTAAAAAATCGGCTTGGCACATATTTTATAAGCTTAAAAGAAAGAGCCGAATTTCACCTTTCTTTAGCTATGTTTTTCTTTTTGAAGTCTCGTTTTATGACGAAGTAAACCCATATTTCCTGTTATACGTTATATGGTCCTCATTTACTCTCATGTAAAAATAACCATTTTCAATAATTTTTTTCTCAAATATTTGTTCGGCAATGTATGTAAATAAACATATGGTATCGTTTGTGACCTTCAAGAATATTTGTATAATTTTTTAGAAGCTTTTTTCATTTTTGCAATTCGAAGAGAACTACCATAAAGCTCCCAAAATAAGAAATAAGACGAAAATTTTTGAAGTATTTCGACTTTTAAAAATCAGATATTCTAATACTTTTTTAATTTCATTCATCGAAGTGCCGCATCTTAAAATTTTATTCGATTCTTGTTTTTTTGGTCTTATTTTGTCAAGGGGAGAATTATCAAAAGACCAACTAACTCAAAAATAAAAAACCTAACTTTATATTTAAGATAATAAACATTTTAAAGTGTACAGTCAACTTAAAAAGTGAGTTCGTTTTTTTATAAAACTAAAGTTTAATGAAAATTTAAGACATCTTTTTTATTTTTCAGATAGTGGGTCTATTAATAGTTCTTCCCTAGACAATATAAGACGAAAAAAACAAAGAATCGAATAAAATTTGACGATGCGGCATTTTCACAAATGAAATTAAAAATGTATTAGAATATCTAGATTTTTAAGAGTGGAAATACTTCAAAAATTTTCGTCTTATTTCTTATTTTAGCGGTTTATATTGGTCATGTGACTTACTTCCCTCAAATTACTTAATAAAAAAGTAACAAATATGGTATTATATTTAATTATTAATAATTTAAGTAATACTGATATTCGACGCCGCTAGTATAGCCTATACAACCTTAAATATATGTAATACGCATTTCCTTTTCAAAGAATCTGTATCGGAAAAAATGTTCAAATAAATTGGAAAATTCATCTTAAATATTAAAAATCTAAATAAATGTCATTCAGAAATATACGTGCGCGGGTATACTTAAATTATGCATTCAATCTAAACTTTATGCTCGCCTCGTTTTCGTCAAGGTAGGAATCGAAACCGTCATTTCATTGTTCGCACGATAAATAAAAAGCATAAAGAAGATCTGTTATAAAAATGTGAAGTAAGTCTGGCGTTTTTCATAAATATCATTACATTAATCCTAAGCCTTAGGAAATCACCTTGTCTCTGTGAAATTTGATATTCAAGCAGCCCGCTTTTGTCTGGTTGTCACAGCAATCAAAAAAGGATTTATGATTAAACAATGGCCTAAGCGAGTAATTCGAATTGCATATTCACTATTCAGGCAGTGACTAATTTTCTCACGTAAAATAGTGATTTTTTTCACTGCTTTACATTTGGAGAGTACATATAGGCATTCTTCTGCTGTATCTTCGCCTTAACTTGTAGCTTTGATTGCTCTCCTCGTTTCCATCAGGTCGGGGATGAATGCGGTCGGCATTCGGTTGCTTGAATATACGATATAGGTATAAAGACGAGAAAATTTCAGCGAAGTCTTCTTATGCTAGGTCCTCGCGCTAACCCGTGGCCTTGATTGCTCTCCTCGTTCCCATCAGATCGGGGATGAACGCAGTCGGCTTTCGGGTGCGCGAATATTCAATAGATAAGACGAGAATATTTCAGCGAAGTCTTCGTATGCTAGGTCCTCACGTTAACCCGTAGCCTTGATTGCACTCCCCGTTTCCGTCAGATCGGGGATGAACGCAGTCGGCTTTCGGGTGCGCGAATATTCAATAGATAAGACGAGAAAATTTCAGCGAAGTCTTCTTATGCTAGGTCCTCGCGTTAACCCGTAGCCTTGATTGCTGTCCTCGTTCCCGTCAGATCGGGGATGAATGCAGTCGGCTTTCGGGTGCGCGAATATTCAATAGATGAGACGACAATATTTCGGCGAAGTCTTCGTATGCTAGGTCCTCGCGTTAACCCGTAGCCTTGATTGCTGTCCTCGTTCCGTCAGATCGGGGATGAATGCAGTCGGCTTTCGGGTGCGCGAATATTCAATAGATGAGACGACAATATTTCGGCGAAGTCTTCGTATGGTATGTTCTCGCGCTAACCCGTAGCCTTGATTGCACTCCCCGTTTCCGTGGGATCGGGGATGAACGCAGTCGGCTTTCGGGTGCGCGAATATTCGATAGATAAGACGAGAATATTTCGGCAATGTCTTCGTATGCTAGGTCCTCGCGTTAACCCGTAGCCTTGATTGCTGTCCTCGTTCCCGTCAGATCGGGGATGAATGCAGTCGGCTTTCGGGTGCGCGAATATTCAATAGATGAGACGACAATATTTCGGCGAAGTCTTCGTATGTTAGGTCCTCGCGTTAACCCGTAGCCTTGATTGCTGTCCTCGTTCCCGTCAGATCGGGGATGAATGCAGTCGGCTTTCGGGTGCGCGAATATTCAATAGATGAGACGACAATATTTTGGCGAAGTCTTCGTATGGTAGGTTCTCGCGCTAACCCGTAGCCTTGATTGCACTCCCCGTTTCCGTGGGATCGGGGATGAACGCAGTCGGCTTTCGGGTGCGTGAATATTCAATAAATAAGACGAGAAAATTTTGGCGAAGTTTGATTATGCTAGGTCCTCGCGTTAACCCCTAGCCTTGATCGCTCTCCTCGTTTCCGACAGATCGGGGATGAACGCGATCGGCTTTCGGGGCGCGAATATTCGATATAGGTAACACAACAAAATTGTAGCAAATTCTTATGCTAGGTTCTCTCGTTTATCCGTTGCCTCGATTGCTCTTCTCATTTTTGTCATGGCGAGCATGCATGCGGTCGGCTTTTCGGGTAGAGGGTGCGAATATTCTATAAGTAAGGCAATAACAAAATTTGAGCAAAGTCTTCTTAGCTTCACTGCTTCGGTCGTTTGTGTCAGATCGGGGATACGAGAAGCTGTTTTGCGGGTGCGCGTGGTTAGAATTGAAACTAAATCTAGTACGAAATAACAAACAAAATAAAATATCGAGCATAGAACATCGTAGGAAATTCGATCGAATGAATGTTCTGTTCAGAAAATAAAATATATATGGGATGTTGCGTAGGAACCCTATAAAAAAAATCAGGTGATAAATCATTTGTCAGCTGATTTATCTGGGTACTGTGAAAAGCTTACATAATTTAAAAATAAGCCTCTTCATTATGAGAAACAGCCTGTAAAGATGTTTTACCATTCAAGTAATGGTTAACTACTTCAAGAATTTTATAAAAATATTCATACACTTGGCCCTGTCAAAAGATCCACATTAGACAAGGTTGTTGCGATTTATTTTAACTATTAATATGCGCAGTTAAACGAAACACCAAATATATTTTTTTAATTGTAGTACGTGCCTATACTAAGCGGTAACAACAAAGTGGAATTTTTGACATTAAGTTGGTAGCAGTAGTAAGATATAGAGGTAAAATGCAGTTATTTTACCTCTATCTAAAATTATGAACAATAAAGAAATAAATGTTTTTATTAATATTTTTAAATATTCTTGATTAATTTTGTCACATCGACCAATATAAAAAATATGGAACATTCTTAAATATAAATTAAAAAACTTAATTACAATCTACAGTGTTACTTCTCTACCAGTCAACGAAGATCTTAAATCGATTTTTGGTGAGAGCGGCTAATTAATTGTATTATATGAGAGAATCTCCAGAACTTTTGATTCTTTTTTCCCTCTTTTCCTTAATTTATTGCTGCTATTAGTTTAGCGTACGAAGCACATAAATGATATACAGGGTTTAAAATCTTCATTTTTTAAAGCTAGAAAACTAGTCCTATAAATCATATTGGCGTGCCGTGCACACTAAACTCTGAGAATGTGAAAAACTATTGAAAAAGGGTACTTTTTGACTTTTCCACAAGTAGACTTTTTTAAATAGTTTTTCACATGCTCAAAATTTAGTGTGCATGGCATAATAATATGGTTTACGGAACTGGTTTTCTAGGTTAAAAATGAAGATTTTCTACCATATCTCATTTATGTGCTTCGCACGCTGAACTAATCGCAGCAATAAATTAAAAAAAAAAAAATAGGACGAGAAAAGTCAAAAGTTCTGGAAATTTTCCCGCATATATGGGTTAATCGAGGACATCGAATTTTGCGGAATAAATTTTAGCATGCAAAAATGGTGTTCCCTCCAATTAACGAAAAATACATAAAAAAGTGGGGTTTACATTTACAAGTTGCAAATGGTTTAAGCTAACAAAAATCCTTGAAAATAAAATTTTTAGTGTGTAAGATAAAGACCTGGGTCGTTACCAACTATCTTGGTACTCTGCTGCACTTGTGCATGTTGCGCCCAGAAGCTCTATAATCGGTCGTTGCCAACTAGTTTGGCACTCTGCTGCACTAGTGCTTACCACTGTGTATGTTGCGCCGTTGAGCTGTAGTCGAAAAATTACCAAGCACTCTAAAAACTTTATAACAGTATTTCATCACATCGAACCGTGTTTTTCAGTGATTATAAAGAAACTCTTGATCAATGCTCGTTGAAATTGGATCCATACATGTCAAAATTAGTCAATGTTGCGTAAAATCGATCTAAGGTCTTCGTTGACTGGATGAGTAGTAACAACGTAGCTTGTATTATTAAAAGTGATTTGAAATAAAATGTACAATATTTTTTATATTCGTAAGTGTGAAAAAATTCATAAATAATATTTTAAAATATTAATAAAAATTTTTATTTCTTTATTGTCTATAATTAGAGGTAGAGGTAAAATAACCCCATTTTACATCTAATGTCTTACTAGCGCCACCAAGTAACAAACAAAAGTCCCACTGTCTAGTTAGCTTTCAGAATACACGCAGATATTACACTCAGAAAATGATATTGTTATTATTCCGTTAACGGCACATTTATTGGTTAAAATAAATCATAACATCTTTTTTTAGTGTATATTTTGTAATAATTGTAATTGCTTGAATATCTTTATTAAATATTTGAAATCGTTAGCCATTAGTTGTGTGAGTTATATCTTCGGTCAAGAAAGATCAATCAAGTATGAAATTGATCGATTCTCTGATTCAACGAATTTTTCGATGCAGTATTTTATGATCATTTATTCAAATCAATTTTCTACGATTTTCTACGTTAAGTGTTAACTTTACTTTCGGTGTTTCTGTATATATACTTTTGTATGTTACAGAAAGTATACTCTAAATTATATTATATATTTAGAGATATCTTTATAGGCGAAATTATGTGACCATTCGGGAGTTGAGCAATAAACAATTTTATTATATGCATGATAAACTTATAATTCACGATTTATTTCTGACCATTGTCAAGTTATATTGTAGAATATTAAGTTTGAGAAATTTACATGCAAATGGATCAAGTGTTTTTTTTTTTTTTTAAATTGTTTCATGAGTGCTTTTTATTACAAGATCATGCTTAAAAATTACATGTATATTAACTCGTTTTAATGAAACAACATTTTTCTAAAACGTTTTTAAAACCATGTAACATTTCCTAATTATATTTATGAGTACTAATTTTTTTTTCTTTTTTACAGGAAGTCAAGGAAACATGCGAAGTATAATAAACTTGAATATGTTGTACTTGATTATGTTAGTTTTTATAATAAAGTTTTTTAAAACATGTTTTATAAACTCTTATTTCTGACCTATTGACGCCCCCTACGAAAAGTAAATCTTGTAATAATTAATTTGTAAAGCGAAATAGTACTATATGTAACACATGAGTAAAGTTGAAGATTCATCCCTTGAATAAAATATTAAAAAAAGAAATAAAACTTCTTAGAAAATAAAACTTCTTAGAAAGAACTCGACCGAGAGCTATACAAAATCTATCTCTACAAGGAATTTTGAAACGATTAAGTCAATTTTACTTCCGTAATCGTTGGACATAGTAGACTCATTTTTTTCATTTTTCAATTTTTTTCGCAAAAACTACCCAAAAGAATGGATTCAAATTTTTACAGATTATAGCTATTTATATTGCGCATTATCGTGATTTGTCTAAAAAAAAATTACTGTTTAGGAGTTATAAGCTTTAAAAAAAAAACACGGTTTTGCCAATAACAAGAGAACCGTGATAGCTAGAGAAAATGTTTTTTTTTAAATAAAAGAAAATATCCAGTATCATTATAATTACTATAAACTTCAAAATATAGCTATTACTAAAAATTGGAATATTATCGAAACAATGCATGATCCCGATGAAGCTACTGACTTCTCGATAACTGAAATACAAGACTGCTTAGATAAGTCTAAAGTTGTGCTCAAAACAAAAAAAAAAAACAAAAGATATCCTAGGAAGGATTGGATAACTAAAGCAATTATGATCTCATGTGAAAAGAAGGAACAACTATATATTAAAATGCGTAAGAAACCAAAAAATAATCTCATAAAATTAGAATATAAGAACTACACTAAGAGGCTGAACAAAGTTATTAATGAGGCAAAAATAAAACATGAGAGAAATTTAATTAGGAACAATATCAATAATCCCAAACAACTTTGGAAATACATAAACAAAAAAATGGTAACCAATTTAAAAAAAGATAACGCAATAAATAAGAATTTTGAATAACAATTGCATAATAGAGGATCAGACGCAAATTGCCAATCATATGAATTCGTACTTCTGTACTATAGGGAAAAATGTAGGTAATAAAATTGTAAAACACCATGGTAAACAATTGCAGTTACCAACAATGAACATGAATACAATTTACTTTAAACTGACTAATAACATAGAAATACTTGAAATAATTGACAACATGAAAATAAAAAATGGTGGGATGGATAAAATTAGTACCAAAGCACTAAAAATACTATCATATCAAATTGTCAATGCACTAACTCATATATTTAATCTCTGTATTGAAAAATCAACTTGGCCTCAAGCACTTAAAACAGCTGAGATAGTTCCTATTTTTAAATCTGGTAGTAAAGTGGACATATCAAACTACAGACCGATATCTTTAATTTCTAACATAGCAAAGATTTTAGAAAAAATTATATATGTACGTTTAGAATCATTCTTGCACAGTAATAATTTACTAGCACGTAATCAATTTGGATTTGTAAAAAATAAAGGTACAAAAGATGCCTTTAGCTACTTAATGAACTTAATTTACAACAAATTAGACAAAAGTAAACCAATAGCTATTGCGTTCTTAGATCTACCAAAAGCTTTTGATACTGTAAATCATGCTATTCTATTAGACAAATTATATAATTATGGAATAAGAGGTATAGCGCATGCACTCATATCTAATTATCTTAGCAACAGAAAGCAAAGAATAAGAATTGGAACTACTGAAAGCTACTATGAAACAATAACTTCAGGAGTACCGCAAGGTACTATACTAGGATCACTCCTATTTATAATTTACGTTAACGATTTACTAACAGATCGGATAGTACCATCTCATATGCGGATGATACTGCTATAATTTCAACAAATGATACACAGAGAGAAAAAATCAGTAAAAATTACCAAACTGTCAAGTAATCCTGAGGCAGACCTGAAAATCCAAATTTTTTACCAAACTTTTTGGCAATTTTTATGAAACTTTTTGTAAATTTTACAAAACTTTTTGTAAATTTTATAAAATTTTTTGTAAAAATTGCCAAAAAGTTTGGTAAAAAATTTGGATTTTCAGGTCTGACTCAGGATTACTTGACAGTTTGGTAATTTTTACTGATTTTCTTCTCTCCGTGTAACTGAAAAAAAGTTGAAAATAAAATGAACAAGTACTTAGAAGATATAAATATTTGGCTAGCTCTTAACAAACTATCACTAAACATAAAGAAAACTGTGTACATAACTTTCGGCAACTATTGTGATAGTGTTCCTAATAATATGGATATACATATACAGGGTATTAAATTAAGCAGGGTAGAATATTGTAAATACCTATGTATAATTATAGATTATAGGCTTATGTGGGATAAACATATAGAATAAAAAAAGCTAAATATATAATATATATACTGTAAAAATTATCAAAGTATATGCAATCTGACACACTTAAGTCAATATATTATGCATTTTTTCATAGCATCATTAGCTATGGAAATATTGCATGGGGTAGTGCATGTAAAAAAAATCTCAAATTACTACAAAGCATCCAGAATAGGATACTAAAAATTATGAATAAAAATAATTTCAATCGATATAATCCTTTGAATCTAAAACAAATTTTTGCTTATGAATGCGTAACGTATCACTACAATAAACTTAAGAACTTATACTTAACTTCAAATACCAAAACTAGAAACAAACGTATAATACCACCATAATGCTCGAAAGCTGTTAGTGATAAAGACAACTACGTTAGAGCGATACAAGTGTTCAATTATCTTCCAAAATCTAATCCAAATCTTAAAACTCTAAATCCCTCAAAATATCCTAGTAAGAAAAAGTTAAAAATATGGATTGGTTTTAATATATTATAGAAATTAGAATAATAACAAATAAATGGAATCTTGATTCCATCCTTAGTTTATAAGTTAATTTTGTGTTATTTTTATTTTTATGTATACCGGACCTATGTACAGGTAGCATTGTCTATCTCTATAGGATGTTTGCTTCTTCAGACATTTAACAATGTCCTGAAGTAAGCAACAACATGTACTACGTGATGTAATACTCTGATTTAATAAATAAATAAATAAATTTTAGATTTTTTTACACTCTTTCGAATGCTACCCATCCGATTTAAATATCTCGGCCCTATCATTGAAAAAAATCAAAAAATAATTTTGAGAAAATCGAAAATTCGAAATAAAACAAAAACGAATCGGTCCCATAAAAAAACGGATTTTTGACCCGCCATCAAACAAAAAAACTAAAAATAATGAGAGCTGTCCGGTTAAAATCAACCGAGTATAATAAGAAGCTGAGATCCAGGTATACACACACACACACACACACACACACACACACACACACACACACACACACACACACCACACACACACACACACACACACACACACACACACACACACACACACACACACACACACACATCCATACAGGCATTTTTTAAAAATCATGTATTTTGGTTTCTAACACCTCGGATAACAATTATAACATGTTTTTACAACAACTCAAAAAATTACTATCACAAAGCTTCCTCTAGGAGGAAACAAAACTACAATAAAGGGTAAAAATGATAATAGTATTGATTCATTAGAATTCTTTATGATGTTAATTATATAGTTATTTCGTTATTGTGTTGAATTCCTTCTTAAAGTAGTGTATAACAGGATATAAATTTTTCGAGGTTATGTTTTACAAGTGCACATAGCGAAAACTTTGTTCCACTTTAGGTGTCGGTCAGTATCACAGTAGTGGGGCACGTGTAAGTAGTATTGTCTCACTACTGCGTCAAACGAGCGTTCCACTACTAGTTCCAAAGAGGTTATCATATCCCGCTATACCAGTCGATAGCTATTTTCTTTTAATGCGATTATTTTAATACATCCTCAACAAAAGAAGGCTTTTTTTCTTAAAATAAACTTTGAGGCACAAGCTATCTGCTGATGTAATTAGTTTTCACGTATTATGCTCAGTTTCAGCAATAGAAAAGTTTATAAAAAAGGTATGGTCAAAACTCTCCCAGTACTGGGGGGCGGGGGGGGGGGACCCCAGCATTTTACGTTATAGTCAATACCGTGTGTAACATGAGATGTGGTCTGGCTAATTTTACTCCCGCGGTACGTATACCATTTTTAACCATACCCAAGTCGAAATACCACATTCGCATTTTTGAGCTGGGAGCTAAAATGGCACTTTCGGGTACGGTATGGTGAAAAAAAAACAATGAAAATAAAAATGTGGAAATTGTAATGTCCCCAAAACTAAAAATTTAGAAACCGTAAAAATCCGATAATAAAAATTTAGAAATCGTAAAAACCCAAAAATAAAAATTTAGAAATCGTAAAAACCCGAAAATAAAAATGTAGAAATTTTAAAAACCCGAAAATAAAATTTTGGTTAATAAATACTCGAAAACTTAAGTATTGAAAATAAAAATTTGGAAATCAGAAAAACCATAATGTAAAATTTTAGAAAAAGAAAAAATTGAAAATTATTTCGAAATTTTTCTTCTCTGAATTTTCTGTTTCTATTTTATCAAATTCTGTTTATATTTACTTTCCAAAAAAAAAATTCCAATAGATTGTGTTGTTGGTTTTTTTTAAATAGAAACTATCTTTTTCGAAATAGTATGAATTTACAATATTTTAACTTTCTGAAAAATTTCCTTTCGAATATTAAATTCTTCTTAATATTTTGCTTTCACAATTTTGCACTTCAACTTTTTTATTTTACATTGTTTACAATTTTGCTTCTTTTTTTCTGGAATTTTAATTTTCGGTATATATTTCTCTCGGAATATTTTTTTTCCGAAAATTCCCCCCCCCCCCCCCCCCAGTAGGAAACTGTAACGGAGGAGATTGCGGTGGAGGAAAATGCAACGGAAGAGATTGCAACGGAGGAAACTGCGACGGAGGAGATGGCGACGGAATGGACAGCGACTGATATATAGAAGCGACGGACGAAACTCACAGACGTAAGTGAGACTGTGAAAATTCTGATTAGAGACGCGTAATACCGGTAATAAGAGTTTATTTGCAATGCCTATCGTGCGGCTGTGCAAATCGCGAGTAACAACAAATTTGAACGAAATCGTCCAATTTTCTCGAAACGCAAGGGACGGACGCGTCCCGGTGTCGTGGTGCGCAAAACCACCGCAACAGGTTTGAACACGCACGTGGACCACCAACAAGCAAAAATGGCGGCGTGCCGAGAGCCTCTGTGTGGATGCTGCGAGAAAGAGAGAGAGAGAGAGAGAGGGAGAGAGAGAGAGAACCTCGTACCTCGAAATAGCAATGCGGGGCATACTATGTGCCTGTGCGTGTGGGAGAGAGAGTGAGTGAACCTCGAACAGGCTTGGTGGCAGCGTGTGGCATGTTCATGTGTGCCGGTGCTAGAGAGAGAGAGAGAGAAAGAGAGAGAGAGAGAGAGAGAGAGAGAGAGAGAGAGAGAGAGAGAGAGAGAGAGAGAGAGAGAGAGATGCGATTTATTTACCTTCACAGCAAAATATTACAGGATTATGCAGTGCATAATTTACATAAAATACAATAAATATAACAAACGAATTGTAATACAATAATAATAATGAATATAGTAACATAAGATATAGTACAGTGTAAAAAAATAAAAAGTACTGACTAGCTAAAACAATAAAGTGTATCTATACCTATTTATGTAGGGATCTTCAGTTAAAGAAAAAGAAAATAAATGTATATAAAAGTAGAAAAATATCACAGCTGGTACGACAACTTAACTAAGAAAAATCACAGTTTAAAATACTACTTACAAGATATAACAATAATAGCTAGTTCTCTATCACAGCCGCATAGTCAAGGTAAGTAAAATACAAGTCACATCCTTATGCTACGACAAGGTCCCCATGCTGTCAGTTCCTTTTGCCCACACCGAAAGGCTAGGCATCGCGATCGAATAGGTCTTGGCGCAGCACCCTCTTGAAAGAAGATAGAGCTTGTAGGTGGCGCAAAGGAGGAGGGGAGAGAGTTCCAGAGACGTACACCTTGAGCCTGAAAAGCCTTTTCCCCCGTTATGTAATTGACGAACGGTGGGACTAGTTCTGGTGGCACACCCCTACTGGTTGGCTTGGGTTTATGCTCCAGAAAAAAACAGCTAGGTAACTGTGCTCTCGCAGTCGCGTGACTTTGTACATGAGAATGGCTGTAAAATATAGCCTGCGAGAGTCCGGGTGGAGCCAGCCGAAGCGTGTCCTATAGGGGGTGATGTGAGCATCCCTTCTAACCCCAAGGACGTATCTCACGCAAGCATTGCTCAGACGTTCCAGTTTAAGTCGCAGTTCGTTCGTCATGTCTAGATATACTACCGTGTAGTAGTCAAGGTGAGGTTGTGCTAGGGCCTCGAATAGTCTTTTGCGGAGTGTCTCGGTGGTGCACGCCCTTATAAACCGCAAGCTGTATAGGGCTCTGTTGACTTTCTTGCTAACTTGGTGAAATTGCGGTTTCCACGTCAACTTACTATCAAGTGTAACACCAAGACTCGCAACCTCGCTACTGAATGGAATGAATACCCCAGCTTCCATCCCAATGCCTGGTAGATTCATCGAGTTTATAGAGTTTATATTGTAAATACAAATAAGTTTCCGCCGTTTTTTTTATAAAAATTATCAATTTATTGTAAAAAAATATACGTTACATTTTATTCAAAATATTGTCCGTCATTGGCTACTACTTTTTGCCACCTTTCTGGCAGCATTCGGATGCCACGTCGAAAAAACGCTTCATCTTTTGAGGCTGCCCATGAATCGACCCAATTTTTGGCTTCTTCGTAAGAAGTGAAGTGCTGCTTGACCAGGGCGTGAGCCATCGACCGGAACAAGTGGTAGTCTGGAGGAGCAATGTCTGGTGAATACGGCGGGTGGGGTAAGACATCCCATTGTAAAGCTTCCAAAGTATTCTTGACGACTTTTGTAACATGTGGCCGAGCGTTGTGCTGAAAAATCACTTTGTCATGTCTTTTGGCATATTGGGGGCGTTTAAGCTTCAATTCTCTGCTCAATTGCAACAGTTGCTGTTGATAACGTCCTCCAGTGATAGTTTCGTTAGGCTGGGGTAGCTCGTAATAGATTACTCCGAGCTGATCCCACCAAATGCACAACATTAACTTTTTGCCATAAATATTCGGTTTGGCCGTTGAAGTTGGTACATGGCCGGGCTTACCCCATGATTTCCTACGCTTTGGATTGTCGTAGTAGATCCAATTTTTATTCCCCCGTCACTATTCGATGCAAAAAACCCTTTCGGCTTTGTCTTTGGAGAAGTTGTTCGCACGTGAAAAGACGGCGCTCGACGTCTCTGGGTTTCAGTTCATGCCGAACCCAATTTCTTTGCTTTTGTACCATACCGATGGTCTTGAGACGGTGTGAAATCGCTTGTTGAGTCACTGCCAAGCTTTCTGCGAGCTGCTATTCAGTTTGGCATGAGTCTTGGTTCAATAATGCCTCTAACTCAGCTTCTTCAAACTTGACTGGCCTTCCTTCGTATTCTTTATCTTCCACGTCAAACTCGCGCTTTTAAACTTTTGAAACCACTCACAACAACTTCTCTCACTTAAAGCAGCATCACCGTAAACTTCTACAAGCGACCGATGCGCCTCAGCAGCAGATTTCTTTAAATGAAATAAATAAATCAAAACTTCCCGCAAATGACGCTTATTCGGTACAAAACTCGACATTTTCGAACAAAAAAATGTATACTGCCAATACAAAGTCAATAGTATTTTAAGGTTACGTTGTTGCCAGGTGTCCAAACTTTCTATGTGACATTTTACATCTGACGATTTCCAAGTAATCTTGTCGGTGGAGCCATCTCTTGTAAACGGCGGAAACTTATTTGTACACCCAATATTTTTCCTAGAACCAAAGGCTATCGCTTTGGTCTTACTTGCATTGAGATAGAGGACGGAGGCCCCTGCCCACGCAGACACCATTTGTGCCGCATCAGACAGCCGAGAGATGCCCTCCAAAATTTTATCTTTGGTGGTATGAATATAAATCTGAAGGTCGTCTGCGTAAATAATATGTTGTATCGTCCGTCCGTCAAGTATGGTACGGAAGTCATTGACATATAGACAAAATAGCAGGGGCCCCAGAACGGAACCCTGTGGGACTCCCAGATTTGTTTCCAACCACTCAGAAATTCCATTATTATTTGTACTAACCATCTGGGAGTGACCTTGCAAGTATGATTTTATCCACAGGAGAGCCGATCTAGAGAACCCCAGCTGATGGAGCTTTTGTAAAAGCCTTGACGGAGATATCGTATCAAAAGCCTTGCTAAATTCGAATAACAACAATAGCGTGACTTTTTTTTTGTCAATAGCCATCCGTATATCGTCTGTCAATTTAAGCAGTGCCGTCTGCGTGCTATTGTGTCTGCAGAATCCGGCTTGGAAGGTATCGAATAAATTATTCTTATTTAAATACCCTGCGATTTGGTCATGAGCTATCTTTTCCAGTCCGAGACGGTCGACAGAGCAACAATTTTCTTAAGCGCGATTATTTGTGCTCTCTTCCAGGCTCTCGGAAAGATTTCCTGAGCGAAAGAAGAATTAAATATATTAACAAGGAAATTATCAATTACTGATAATGCCTTCACAATCACCTTTTGGGGAACCTCATCTGGGCCGCTTGCCTGCGAGGAGAAGTGCGAAATTGCCAAGATAACATCGTTGAGATCGACACAATGGAATGAAAAATCCTCCTCGCTTGCAGACAAAATAAATTCCATTGTGTTCTCGATATTTTCAAGGGGAGACAGTGAGATTGCCGTAAAGTGTGTGTTTAGTTGTGATGTTGTAAAACCATGAAGGTCTTCTTCCTTCCGCTTTGGTAAGAGACCGACGTTGCGCATTTCCTTCCAAATATCCTTCTTAGCATCAAGAGCGTCCGTTAGATGTTTATGTAGGAAGGAATTCCGCTCTTGAGTGATGTGCACGTCGACCTCGTTGCTAAGACGAAGATACTCATCAAGTAACGCCGCACGCCCAGTACGTTTGTAACGTCTATGAGTTGCATTACGTTTGTTGACAAGCTGCTTCAGCTCAGGACCAAACCAAGGGGTATACTTTTTCTTAGGATTAACTACTTTTAAGGGGGCTAATTTATCAATGGCAAAATTTAGGTTTGCATTCAGATTTTCTAAAGCACCCTTCAAATCGGACTCGATAGAATTCATGCTCATCCAGTCACAGCAGGCCAGCAGTTCATTCAACGTATTTGGACAAATATTTTTGAAATCTCTATAGGAAAACGATTCCCTTGTAGGTACTGGTGTCACGTCCTAAGACACGACACGACTGGGATGTTTAACTCAATTAAGAGTTATGCTCTTTTAGGCCTTAGCTAGCTAGTAAACCTTGGACGAGCTGAGGAAAGGAGTGTAATATCAAATTCACGGTTAAACGCTGAGATTCAAATTTGACTAATCTTTGGTTTAGGATTTGGCTATCGTAAGGGCCAACGGTGAGTAGCACGAACGTCTCGTAAAAATCGTTTGGCCGCACGTACCCCCGTATGGACTAGGAATAAGGGCACGATTTTCTTTGGATACCTGGAGTTTGCGATTCTTATAACTTTTCCCGGTCTCAGGTTATTCTCAGATTCGCCCTTCCCTATCAAGAGCGGAGCTCGTATGTGAATTTAATTTTTACTTATGAAACTTGTCCCTCTTGGAATTGATATATTATTTTCTTTTTTAATAAATAAATTTTTATCTTAGTAAAGGATAATTTCTTTAGAATTTCCCTTTGATTTTCTTGTTCCTTAAATTTTTTTCAAATATTAGTTGTTTTAATCTGAAATTTCTTATAAATTAAAATATTCCTTGTAAACACAACCAGTGAGGCTTACCCGTAAGGTCGTACAACTGTCGTTATGTTTACTTAATTCTTTTCTAAACCAATAGGAGTATGCTTACCCGTAAGGTCGTAACAACTATGGTTTAGAGAAGTAATTTAGGATATATTTAATTGAAGATTTTATTATTTCCTTTATTTTATTGAGAAAATTTAATATAATTTAATTGTATTCTTTGCAAACACAACCAGTGAGGCTTACCCGTAAGGTCGTACAACTGTCGTTATTTTTGCTCAATCCTTTTCTAAACCAATAGGAGTATGCTTACCCGTAAGGTCGTAACAACTATGGTTTAGAGAAGTAGTTTCGAATATAATTAATTTTGATAATTTTGAATTTAGTATGTTTTGAATTCTTCTTAGAAGTTTTGAGAAAAATGAATTTGAAAATTTGATTTTGGAAAAATTTGAATATTTTTATTTGAGAGCTTGAATTTTTGTACAGAATCTTTAAGCTTGTGAGGCTTGTGTCGATCTGCTGTACAGTCAGCAAAGCTTGTGAGGCTTGTGTTGATCTGACTGACGAACAGTGCGCGCTCGGCGTATTTAAATACATTGCTCCTCCTCTTCTTTGGCTGGAAAAGCTGCGGTGTCGAATCGGGTGGTTGCGTCATCTTGAGTCATCGAATCATCGATGGTGTTGTTCGGCGGCGGTTGATGCTTTGCATATCCGTAAAGTTAAATGGAGCTAGTGGTGCGGGAAAGCGGTGTCCAATGGTGCGGGGGTGGCATCCCTTCCAAACGTCAATTTTCAGACGAGTGGGGAAAATCCTATGTTTTAACACAGAGAGCGGCAGAGAGCGGTCGCTCATCCCTTCTCTAGGGTATTTTCCGGCGGCTCGTATCTTTCTTGAGGAGTGAGAGAGAACGTTATATGTGCGACAGAGAAAGAGAGATGAGAGAGATGAGAGATATATCCTTCTCTTTCTTTTGAGTCAAAAATGACTGGTTTTCTGTTACTTGTTAAAAATGATATAATGTTGGCAGTTTATAAATTATAAAATATGTTATGCTATTACATTTTGTTTTAAAATGAAAATACAAATTTGAACGGAAGTTATCGGTCTATTACAACAGGAGTTAAACGCATTACAAATTTGTTGAACTTAATTATAAGTTTATTGATGAGATTTCTTATGCAATTTTTATAAAAAACATTAGACTATTCATTTTAGCTAATATATCAATCATACTATTAAGTTATCTTATTAAGTTAATTCGTTTTTCTTAGATTTTCTAATATTTATTTAAAATATTTGGAATTCAATTAATTTGTGTAAATAACAATGTGTTAAAATACAACTGCTGTATATAGTAAAATGTTTAATCTAATGTGTACAGTTCGTAAAATTTGCATTAATAAATGAGAATCTCTTATAAATAGTCATAATAGTTCATTATTATTAGAGAATGTACGATTTACAATGTATTATTCAAAATCGAAACAGTTTATTATTTTGAACTTAAAGTTGAGTAAATTAATCTAATAGAAGTAAACAAATGGATTATTGTTACTACAAAAACATGTTATAATAACGGTTTTTATTATCTTCTAGTTTTACTTAACATAATACAACTTTTATCTTAAGCAAAATTATTTTTCCTACTTATAGTTATTGAGATATTTAGCGTTATTCTAAAATAATATTCTTATGCTATAGTACATTGAGTCCCAAAGGATGCTGGAAAATACGTCACCACGCGGAGGGACTTGAGGAAATCTATTTTTATGCATGCCACGTGCATGCGATGGAGGGTACAGATAAACACTCTCTTTGTCTCGGTTTTTCTTATAATTCACAATTCTGAATGTTTTACAAAATGTGAAATTACCTCTTTTATTAGATAATTGCATGACAACTATTACAATTTTGAACGAAAGTGCTATGATTAGGTTAACGATAGTTATTCGCAATATAAAAGTTATTAATAACTAAAAAATCTAAATTACAATGAAATTGTATTCGATAGGTTCATAAAAAAATAGTCGGTTATCAAAATTAGGCTAATGGTTAACATAAATTGTTGCTTTACATAATGTAGTATTTATTATAATAATTATTTATTATTTGTTAGTGATAATCCGTTTCATGCTTAAGAGTTGTAGTTGCAAAAGTGCAGGTGGTTATTTAAACAGTTATATTATTGAGCTTGGTTATTAAATCTTTATATTATTAACGCGGAAGTAAACAAAGGCTGTATATTGCAATGAAACATAGAAATATAGAATTTATTATTTTTCATAGTTTTCTTACTGCTCTATTTAATATTTGTATTTGTTAAAACAATTTTATCGATAACGGTTTGAGAAATAATGTAAAATAATATTTCAATGTGTAGTATAAGTCGTGTACTCAAAATTCGGAAAGCGCGTCCCTGCGTGGGAAAGCGTCGTATCTATATTTAGATATGGGCCATGTGTTTTGCAGCCCCATGATTACGCATCCGCTCGAGGCAAGCGTCCTTTAAAGCTCATTCCACATTTTGAAGGAATATTTTATAGTTATTTCGAACTGAAAAACATTCATTTATTTATTATTTAATTAAAATTTTATTTATTTACAACAAGTAGTTGTATTACTTAGGTAGAGAAAATAGTCCTTCAGGAATGTGGCTTAAAGTAACTATTACAACCTTAAATCTATTTTACAATGTTATATTATTCATCCCACGCCTGAACGGTTGCTAATTAAGTCAAACGTATAAAGGAAGAATTACAATTGTGATTATTGCACAAGGGTTTGTTTAACAATTCGCACTAAACTTATTATTCAGAACATAACTTTATAGAAAATTAGCCATATTCTGCAACTAGAGTGTTAATGAATTATTAATATAATTCACTCAAAGATTTTAAATTTACATGATTTCGAAATATAAAGTTTATTGGTAAAATTGCTATTTCTGACTAACATTTCTATTAAGGTAGGTTACTGTTTATTGTATAAAAATGAAACAGTCTTTGATATCAGCTTTTTTGTGTTTATTATACACGGGGATCAAATATAACTTTTATTTCTTATTTGTTATTCGGCATTCATCAAGAAAAGAAAGTTTTAACAATAAGCCGAAGGATGAATTTAAGAAAAGTGACAACTATAAGATTCTAAACTAGAAATTAATATGTGCGCCGCGTCGTCGCTTCTATGGCAGCTTGAGAAACTCCCCATAGCGCAGGCCACACTAGGCAACCCCTGATGCAGTAATGTCAAGAGGGTAGCAGTGGTTAAGGGTCATGACTATGGTTCATCAAAAGAAATAGTTCAACTAATCCTAAATAAGGTGATATATATATATACATATATATATATATATATATATATATATATATATATATATATATATATATATATATATATATATATATATATATATATATATATATATATATATAAATAAAAATTTTCCTACAGTACGTAGACGGTTCCGTCACACTGGTATGAAATGGTTTATCGTAGCGTCGATGATGGCATGTTTGCCGAAACTGGGTGAGCATTCATTCTCAAAAGTAAGCATCTCATCATTTTCGTCCGTGAGAATCAGATCAATCCATGTATGCGATGTTGGGGTCTTATGATGGGTTGGGCCATGTTGCACGACTTGCAGAGATAGATCCTTAGCCAGATTCCTGATAGTATGTGCATCTGGATCAGCTGCCGACGACAGGTCAGCATTCAGATCCCCTATGATGAATTTATGACTATACTCAGAGGCAAGATCATGCAAAACGTCAAAAAGGTCGGTGCCCTCTTTCTGCATTGCTATGTGCGGGGGTCTATAGATGACACCGAGTAGAATGGATGCGGAATCGCCTCGCTGCGCTTGATAGAATAAATATTCTGGTATAAGGGGTTTCCCTTCTCTTAAAGTCTTGGAACAAGCCAATATTTTGATGTTGTAGTCTTTAAGCACATACAAAGCGACCCCGCCACCATGTATGTTGCGATCTTGCCTGATTACCGAGTAGCCTTCAATCTGAATGAGAGTGTCGTTGACAACCGGACCCAACCAGGACTCCGTTGTGCCAAAAAAGTGGTAGGAGGGATCAGACGTGGACGAATAGAGTTGATATTTAGGAACCCCGCCTTGAGGAAACTGCGACCCCTCATCCCTTTGTCAGCTGTCGCCCCTAATCATGAAGCTCGCTCCGACTCCACAGACCGCCGAGCTCCCTGCCTCCTATTAGTGTCTTTACCATTCATTTGCTTGTTATTTTTTGAGGTAGGCAGATGTTGTTTGGGAGTAATGGGGCAGACTGCTTGGATAGCCTGCAGATCAGCAACTGTAGTAAACTGATGCGCGCGCTCACCGCTCTTACGCCTGGCCAGGAATATGCCGCCGGCATGCCAAACATATTTAAAGCCTACATTCTGGGCAATCGACCTCAGGCTTTTGAATGCGTGGAACTTTTCATGAGATAGCATTTCATTAATAAAGATTTTATGATTTGGCAGGCAGGCGACCAAAGCCGGACCAAGCAGTTCAGGGTTGATGTTGGCAGTTGTCATATAGTTATTAGTGAGCGCACGCCTTACATGCATGACTTCCTTAACCAGGTACGAGCTGACAAGCCTAACTACACAAGAGGAGCATGCGCCAGATCGCGGTTCCAAGCCCCTCGCCGTCTCGCTATCATTTATCTCGGTCGAGTCTCGGGCGCGCAGGACACGCGCTCCTAGAATTTTATCCCTCTCAAAAGAGAGAAGGATGGTTTTAAGTACTGCGAAGGGAACATTAGGTCCTCATTCGTAGGTTCGTGATCTTTCTGCAAGATATCTATAGACTCGGGAACTTCAAATCCGGAACTCGCGGATGGGTGGAACTGCCAGACCTACTCTCTACCTCTATTTCGTCGCATCTATCAATTTTTCAGCAAACGCGTTGGAGGTTTTGAAAGTCGCATATGGCTTTGTCTAATTTATTTTTAAGTTGCAAGTTGTCCTCGAGAAGCAGCTGACTTTTACTAATTACTTCCTCTAGTAAAATACTTTGCTTATTTATGTGCTCCTCGAGAGCAGAAACCCGTGTGGACAGCTCCATGTTGTTGTTCTGATCTGCATCTGCAAGTATTTTGGAAAAACTATTGTTGGAATATAAGTAAATGCTACGTTCCTGAACATAGCTACATGCGTGTGAGTGTGTATGAGTAGAGCGAGAGTATCGCGAGCGCCGACAGCGCATGTACAGTTAGTCGTCACGAGAAAGCCATGTAAGGCGGACGGGTTCTCACCACTGTAACCTAGACCTAAGTAGCTAATAAACATACTTTATATTATTAACAATAACCTTAACTTATTTACCCCATATTACAACATGGTAGCAGGTGCCTGGTTTATTATCTTCTATATGGACTTTCGAGTCCTATAGAGATAATGGGGGGGGGGGGGATATCAAAGTAAGGTTAAAAAGACCACGTGGGTAAAAGAGTTAATAAAAGTGTAGAACATAAGTATTAAAATTCAACAATGGAATGAAAGTGAATTAAAGAAAAATCAAAAGTTACGTAACAAGACGAAGAATTAAAGAAAAAACGTGGTCAGAACGACACAAAGTTCAAAGGGAAAAATAGTCAGTTTGAAATACTGCAAAGTAAAAAATATATACATGAACAGAGAATAACAATTGCTAGCTACTGAAATGTAAAAAGAATTTTGAATAATAATCAGTAAAAAGGTCCGATATCGTTGGATTAAAGAAAAAGTGTGAAAGGATCACAAAAACGTGGTCAGCATGACACGAAGTTTGAAGTGCAAAAATAATAACTAAAGAACAATTAAAATAGAAAAATATACGCATGGTGATAAAGTAAAAGTAATAAGCTACTGGAATGTAAAAAGATTTTTTCAAAAATAATGATAAAAAAGTGCGATGTCAGCGGATTAAAGTTGTCGAATGAAACACGCGGCAGAGCTCAAGCATAGAGCACGTGCGCGCCACGAGGTTTATACAGTAAACGTATAGGCTAAACACAAGTATATGAGTGACGAAAGTAAGATAGTGAATAAACACATTGTTTTCGATAAAGATTTTAGAAACAAGTGCAGAAAATTATTTCTGAAAGAACTCAAAAAGATTATTATTTTAAAAAATGAAATCGATAAAATAATAAAAATTAAAGAAATCCCAATGGCAAAGCAAGCCAAAATTGAAGATATTGTTATACCAATTTTCGACGGAGAAAATTATTCAAGTTGGAAAATTAGATTAATGATGCTATTGGAGTACAAGGAGTGCAAAGAGCCTGCAGTAAGGTTAAAGAACGATTTTAGTAAGCACAATATCCGATAAACAGCTAGAATACGTGAAAGACTGCACAAGTGCTCGTGACATGACAAATAAATTTGAAAAGATATATACGAATAAATCTACGGCTTTACAAATTTTGTGCACAGGAAAAATTGATGAAATTAAGTTAAAGGACTATGATACAGTAGAAGAATTTTTCATACATTTTGAAAAAGCAGTGAATGAATTTAAATCAGCTGGAAGAAATATAGATGAGTCCGAAAAAATGAGATATTTGTTAAAAACACTACCACCTAACTACAGTTATATCGGTGACTTTATAGATGTGATACCCGAAGATCAAAGAACTGTAGACTACGTGAAAACTAAAATCAAGGAGACAAATATGACCAGAAATCAAAATGAAAAGAAAAATGTGAGCGCTTTCAATGCCAAAACTAATAAGGAATGTTTTGTTTGTGGAAAACCCGGACATTACAAAAAGGACTGTTGGCACGCAGGGACCAACAATTAACAAGAATATAGAAACCAAGAAAGAAATCAGCAGAGTCACCAGCGAGGCGTCAATCGAGACGGAGGCTACAGAGGTCGTGGTCGAGGAAGAGATCATCACCAGAATCAATCGAGAGGAAGGGGCCATCACGACGACAATTCTAGTAGAGCTCAAACATGGGCCACACAAGTGTTTAGTTCTCAAGTGAATAAGTGTAGTGAAACAAGTGAAAATCCAAATGAAATAAAGTGGTTACTCGACAGTGGCTGTTCGGACCACATTACAAATGATTGTAAACTTTTTGAAAAATATGTAAACTTAGAAAATCATGTAGATGTAGAATTACCTGATGGTAAAATCTTGAAAGCCACTAAGATTGGCAATGTAAAAACATGTTTTAACACATATGGTAACGAAAATGAAATTGATATAAAAAATGTATACTATGTAAAAGATATAGGAAAAAACATATTAAGTTTTTTTAGAATAACAAAAAATAACTGTACTATTGTAGCGAAAAATAATAACGCAAAAATATTCGATCAAAATAAAAAATTATTAGCTGTTGCATATCAAGATGGCAACCTATATAAAATGAAAAGCTATGTAAAAGAGAATGAAAGAAAAATTTATACAAATGTCACAAAATTAACCGAAAAAGAGAAATGACATAGGGCACTAGGCCACGTGAATTTCCAATATTTGAACATATTAATTAAAAATAAATTATTAGATGGTTTGCCAGAAAAAATAGAAAGCACACATATGAAATGTGCAAATTGCATAGAAAGTAATATGTCCAATGAACCGTTTGAAAACAATAGGACTAGAGCAACTGAAATATTAGAATTAATTCATACTAACTTAAATGGACCACATAACACTATTGGTTATCGTGGTGAAAAATATTTCGTAACATTCATTGATGATTACAGTAAATGTGCCAAAATTTGTTGCATTAAAAATAAATCAGAAACTGCTAGTTGCTTCTTTGATTATATTAACTTAGTTGAAAATCAGTTTAATAAAAGAGTAAAAAAATTAAGATGCGATAATGGGAAAGAATATTTGAACAAAGAAATTTATAATTTTATAAGACAAAAGGGCATACAATTATTACCATGTCCACCATATGTACATGAATTAAACGGCGTAGCCGAAAGGTATAATAGAACTGCTATGGACATTGGCAGATGCTTATTAAGGGAAGCTAGAATACATAGGAGGTATTGGCCAGAAATAATGAACGCAGTAGCGTATTTAAAAAACAGAACAATTGCTAATACTGTAGAAAATAAAACACCTTATGAAATATTTTTCAATAGAAAACCTAATGTAAAACATTTGAAAATTTGTGGAAGTAGAGTCTTTGTAAGAATACCTGAAGTTAAAAGACAAAGTAAATGGGATGATAAAGCTCAATTAGGAGTATTAGTTGGGTACACAAATAATGGATATAGAGTTTTAATAAACGGTAAAGTAAAAGATGTTAGACATGTAACAGTTGTTGAAGAAAGCACTAAATTAATTTGTTTGGAAAAAAATTGATGATGAGAAAGATAGAGTAAATTATGAGAGTGAGTCTGAAATTGAAAATTATGTTGATGAAAACGAAACAAATCTATTATCTTCTAGTCTGACTTTCGAGTCGACTAGAGATAAACAAACAAATGTTGAAAATGTTGAATACGAAAATAATGAAAATTTTTAGTATGAAAATGAAAATAAAAATAATGAAAATTTAACAATTCCAAGAGAATCTAATAGAAAGAAAAGTCCAGTAACAAGATACGGAAATCCTGTAACTCATTGTATTTATGTAAACTATGTAAACGCAAATGTACCAAGTACATTCGAGGAGGCGATAAAGTGTAATGAATACAAAAAATAGCAAAAGGCAATGGACTCGGAGATAAAAAGTTTAGAGAAAAATGATACATGGCAAATTGTTGATAAACCCAAAGATAAAAAGATAATTGATGTTAAGTGGATTTATAAAAGGAAGAGTGATAATACATATAAAGCACGACTAGTCGTTAGAGGCTTCCAACAAAAGGAATATATTGAAAATGTTTATTCACCAGTAGGAAAAATGCAAACTTTGAAAATTTTATTGTCACATTGATGTAAAAACAATTTATAGATAGAGCAAATGGACGTTGAAACTGCATTTTTGAATGGTCATGTAAAATCTGAAGTATACGTTAATGAGCCTAAAGGTTATGAAACAGGTGAAAATAAAGTCTATAAATTAAAAAGGGCACTTTATGGTTTAAGAGAAAGTCCAAGAGCTTGGTATGATTGTTTTCACAAATATATAGAAAAGTTAAACTTTGTAAGAAGTAATTATGATTATTGTCTATATGTAAATAACACAAACAAAGATCCCATATACATATTAGTTTTTGTAGATGATCTTTTAATATGTTGCAAAAATAAAAATATGAAAATTTAATGAAAAGATTTTCAATGAAAGATTTAGGAAAAGTTGGAAACTATATTGGAATTGATATTGATTATAGTAAAGATAGAAGTAAAATGACCTTAAGTCAGACAAAGTACATTGAATCTTTGGCTGTAAAATACAATTTAGAAAACGCGAAGTTATATGATACACCTATGGAAGCAAATTTAAAATTAGAACAAGCTAAAGAAATAGACGAGAGTATAAAGTATAGAAATTTGATTGGTGAATTGTTGTACATAAGTACAGGCACGAGGCCAGATATAACATATCCTGTAAATTACTTAAGTAGATACCAAAACTACTATGATGCAACACACTACAAATATGCGATGAGAATATTGAAGTATTTATATAAAACTAAAGATTTAAAATTAACGTATTATGATAATTTGCAAAATGAGACGTTAGATTGTGTGGTAGATTCTGATTATGCAGGTGATAATATCGATAGGAAATCTACAACAGGATATATAATTAGACTTTATGGAAATCTAATATTTTGGAAAACACATAAACAAAACAATGTAACTAAATGCTCAACTTTTGCTGAGTATACTGCAATGTCAGAAGCAGTAACGGAAATATTATTTATTAGAAACTTGTTAACTGAATCATTTGATGTAAAATTTGAAAAACCTATAAAATTGTATGAAGATAATTCAGGTGTAGTTGCAATTGCAAAGTATGGAAATTTTACTAAAAACTCAAAGCACATTGAAGTGCAATACCATTACATAAATGAAAATTACGAGAATGGAATGATAGACATTGTAAAAATTGATAAAAGTTTGAATTTAGCAGATATGTTGACAAAGAGTCTTGACAAAACAAAATTTGTGAAAAATAGAAACGCATTGAAATTCATTATATAAAATAAGACCAGAATTAATGAAAAGATTGCAAAAAAGTTCAGGATTGTAGATTTAAGGAGGCGTGTTGGAATATAAGTAAATGCTACGCTCCTGAACATAGTTACATGTGTGTGAGTGTGTATGAGTAGAGCGAGAGTATCGCGAGCGCCGACAGCGCATGTACAGTTAGTCGTCACGAGAAAGCCATGTAAGGCGGACGGGTTCTCACCACTGTAACCTAGACCTAAGTAGCTAATAAACATACTTTATATTATTAACAATAACCTTAACTTATTTACCCTATATTACAAAAACTATCCAACACGTGGCTCCGGCTCTCGGGACATTTGAGGTCGTCCAGCTGCTTCTCGAGCATGTCAAATCTTTGAAAGAAAAGCTCCAGCGTGCTTACCGGAATTAATACATTTTTCACACCATTCAGGTGTGTATCCCCCAGAGGCGGGGGCAGCACCTGGATAGTGGTGGAGATTTGCACAGAAGATGCGCTTGTCGTCTTGGAAGAGTTGACCTCATCTTCTTCGTCACCTTGTAGTCCGGCCAGTGTCTTCTCGAGGAAGATATTACTCATATTGGCATTGTTAGTCGGGTTTTTCGTAGTTAGTGCAGTTGAGAGCGGCAATGTCTGACCACGTGTGATAGAAGGCGTTCGTATTGACGCGGATGGGCTGAGCCGAGAGCGCGACAGCACCGGTGTTATTTGACACTGTCTATTTACATTGCTATTAGTATTAGTTAAATTATTCTTACTGGGTGTCTGTTTTTGTTGTTGTTGTTGTTGGTTTTGTTGCTGTTGTTATTGTTGTTGTTGTTGCTGCTGCTGTTGCTGTTGTGGTTGTTGTTGAGTGCCGTTATTGCTGCGCGCCGGTGTTCCCCCTTCTGTGGCTTTGGGTGTGTCGTTATTGAGCAATGGAATCGATTTACGCCCAGCACTTTGATGCTTAGTTTGGATGGCATCGAATTTCTTCTGGCGCCGCTGCTCAGCTGCGCGACACAAGTCACATAGCGCATTTTTTTTCTTACCTGCGATCTTTGTGTGACACGGCTTTTTGAATACCAAGCAAGAGTTATAAGTGCGTGGGTAGATGGTCTCGCGACATACTATGCACGTTATACTAGGGCTTGGAGCCATAGAGGCGAGGGAAGCTCTCCCAAGTGCATCGTCCGACGTCGTGTATACAGTATGAATGAGATTTTCTGCTCGCGAGACGTGACACGCCCTCTGCTGGATAGTCCAGTAAGCTTACGGGTGACTTACAAAAATCTACTTGCGCGATGGTAGCGCTCTGTCAGGTTGGGCTAGGTGTTGACCTCGGCTCCGACTGTTGGCGATCTTGTAATTAGTCATATGTGCATATGCAGCTTGGAAATTCAGCACGCTGCAGTTCGTGTGGTGAGAGCGCAGAGAGTACAAGGGGGAGAGAGAGAGAGAGAGAGAGAGAGAGAGAGAGAGAGAGAGAGAGAGAGAGAGAGAGAGAGAGAGAGAGAGAGAGAGAGAGAGAGAGAAGACGAAGCTGGAGCTTGACAGCGGCGCCTCGTGTACCGTGTGCGCGCGCTGGGAGGGAGAGCGGTGTCCATCCGTCTCCTATATCAAGGCGCGTGAGGGGAGGTAACGACGGAGCTTCCGCATGCAGCCGAGAGAGGGGAAGGAGAGTCGAAGGCGCTCTCGCGCTGCTACGGAAAAAAAGGGGAGGCAGCGACGGAAAAGTCACTGTACGCAGTGAGCGCGCTATAGTGAGAACAGACGAGTAGGAGAGGTAGCGCGAGTTCACTGTTTCGGGGAAGCGCGCGCGGTGAATTTGCGTATACAGGAGATTGACAGTACAACCCTATACTGCGATACAGAGACAGAAAGCGAAATGGAAAATTTTGAAACAAATTGCACAGCGGCCGATTATGCTTCGCGAATTACTGCTTAATTTTTAAAAATTAACACATGCATATGAATGTTTAAAATAATGTTCTGTATACAGATAAAATAAATTTCGAGTAAGCCCCGCGAATGCAGGAAGAATAAAAACTTAGTACGTCTAAAAAATTAAATACTTGTGATCAAAACTGAAATATAATATTCTTTTCTGTAGAACTTTTCAATATTATAAATGAGTACAGAGTTTTGATCTTATTTTAAGATCTTGTGTAAATTCGTAGTGCTTGCGTTCAGCAAGTTTGTTTATTTAATGATTTTATCATATACATGGTATTCCCAGTCGATTACCTCAGAACTTTGCTGTTACTTTGAAATCTTGTATAAACTCGTACTGCTTGTGTTCGGCACGGTTTCATTATTAAAAGATTTTTGTAATGACGTTGGGTGAACAGCGTATCTTGGAAGATGCAATCGAAAAGGCAGAGTTAGAGGGCCGGTCGCTACTGATGCCATGTTCCGACAAAGGCAAGAATGCCTCTAAAAATAGCGAGAGAAATGAAACGAAAAAAGCAAGCTAGCGAGTGATGATGATGCGAACAGATCGAGTCCGGTACTGGAAGAGTGAAGGCAAGAATATTCGACAGCGAGATGCAAGCGACAACGACCGCAGTAAGCGGTAGAACGAAGGCGACGGTGCTATAGTGATGTCAGAAAACAATGACATTTCGAGAAGTAAACCAAGTATATCGAACGTAGGAAAAATAAATCCAATTGGTGCACATAGAAAAATTATGTGTGAATAAAAACATGATACAAAATTTTAATTCTACAAAAGAAAATCTAGTTAGAAAAACCAGTAATAATAATTGTACTGCAGTGATACAAGAACAACTCCAAATCATTTTGACGCAGATGGCGGAGTTTAATCGAAAAACGAGCGAACTGGCGAGTGACGATAAAGCAAGGGATGAGCGACTGCATCCGATGGAACAGCGACTGAAGGCGACTGAAACTCAGGGCTGAACATGAAATTGATATCATATTAATATATGACATAAACAAGATCTTGTTAATAAAAATTATTGATTGTCTTACAGCCGCACGATAACAACCTTGAACTTTGTCAGCTCCAATAGTAAATGTGAGTAATAGGTTAAATGAAATTGAGAATTATTAACCTTGAAATATTGTTCTGTTTAAAATCTTAAATAAACTCGTAGTGTTTGTGTTCGGCATTGTTTGTTTATTGAAAGATTTCAATTACAGGCATGGCATTCATGATGCTGGACGAAAAGTGCATCTTAAAGGATGCGTTTTAGGAGGCAGAAGTAGAAGGGTAACCGCTGTTAATGTTTTATTACTTATGCTTTATTATAAACGCGACAGAGACTATCCTGGAATAAGCGAGACAGTGGTGACAGATCCGGTACAAAAAGCCAGTGATAGCGGTAGCCGACAAGAGAGTATAGAGAATAATAGTGACCGAGACAAAGAGCGACAGAAACATATGTTAATACGATAGAAAATAAATTGACGAATAATTCACATATATTTGATAATTGGAGTTTCGTAATTTCACGCAAGTGAAAATTAATAGATATAAATAAAACTATTTCAATGTGCTTGATGAACGTAAGTCTAGAATTCGATACCACTGTTAATATCAAAGGAACAGAGCGTAGACAGTTTTATAGCCTACAGTATAAAAACTGTTGAAAGAAAAGGCGAGAGTTTTCGTGGAAGGTGTTGAGGACTTAATAATGGCTTGTAATAATTTGGCTGAAGTTTTTCTTCAGATCGAGAAAAGAAATCGTTTTTATTTATACTGCTATAAACGTGGCACTGCATATTTTAAGTATTCACTTTAATTCTGAAAGCATGATATGCAAACAATTGCCGTATATTATAATATTCTAGAATATACATCATGACGAATTTGGCGACTGTGTATTCGAGCTCCAGATAAACGAAAAGAGTTCTATGTTTAGTGAAATCATAAGCGATCTAGCGACTATGTTGCTAATCGCAATGGCAGTAAAAGATCGAAATTTGATTAACAAATATGATGAATTGGTGACACTGGAGGGGTTGGGAAAAAGGCGGTGAGAAAACTGAAAATGTTAGTTCTGGAGATAAAGCGAGAGATCACGGAGTAGCAACCTTGCAAAAACGACAGTATATGGTTGAATATGAACGAACGAAAGATACAAGCATACAATGCTGAATCTGCTTCCGCCTCGACTGTAAATAACAATATTTAATCTAGATTTGTGATAGATACTGAAGCGACAGAATATTTCAAAACTTCGAGTCTGATCTTTAAATGGTCTTAACATGTAGCAAGATGAAATTAAATGAACAAATAAAAGCGACAGTGCGAACTGAAAATCAGAGGGAATCAGTACAGCCAAAGTACTTGCGGATGATAACAAACTACTGAAACTTGATAACGTGATTTATGCTGAAAATTTGTCGGAGAACCTATTATCATTGCAAAAATTTACGTATTTAGAACTATGCATTTATCTTGATAATATATCGATTGATATCTATGACCCTATATCCAAAAAATGTTGTCTGTTGGGTAGTTATCATAAACGGTATTGAATGATTGAATTTGAAATAAATAAAGCAAACGTTGAATGTGATGTGAATAGAAAGAGAGTAATAGCCTATGTAATTACGAAAGACATGACTAAGCGAAAAGCGAGTGAAACACTGGAAGCGTGTGAAAAGGAAAATGAGAGTGAAAATAGAGACAGAGAAACAAACGATGTGATTTGTTCAGGTTAAAAAAAAAACCTATAATGAGACAGAAAATTAAGTGATATAGATGAAGCGACTGAAAATGAAAAACCAACGTGCGACGTAGAGTTAGGAGAGAAATCGAACAAATCACAAGTTAATAATTTCCCAGCATGTTTGTATGGGGCATGCATCAATTGGATACTTAAAGTAACTGCAAAAGAGATGGCATGAAATTGAAGATTTAAGGAAGACAGTTTCTATCGATTCGATTCGAAATTGCGAAGTGTGTATGATCTCAAAAATAAAATCATTGACATTTAAGACAGTGCGACAGAGAAAGACGGAGCCTCTACAGATCATAAATGCTAATGTTTATGGGTATGATAAGCCCTGATACGTACCCAAAAAGATAAAAATATATTTCTGTCTTAGTGGATGATTTTTCTCACTTAGCCATGGCCTATACAATGAAAACAAAAGATAAGACAGGATACTGTTTTTAATCTTTGTAAGAAGTGCGCGAACTTTGCTAGGAAAAGATGCAAAGGTTTGCTATTTGCGAAGCGATCAGAGAACAGAATTCACGTGAATATGCGACTGATCTTCTAAGAAAGTTGAATACAAAATTACAGCTGGCGTGTCCTAATAAGCCACACCGTGATGGTGCTCATGAAATGTTTCATAAGATTATTCAGAGAAAAATGCGAGTGTTAATATATACTTCTGTATTTCCAGAAAAATATGTGAAATCTGGTTTTAAATACTGCAGTCCATGCATACAACAGACGCATCACATGCTCAAATGATATGGCTTCGCCTATTAAAACTTTCAATCCACATTGTAAAATGGCTATTATGTAACTAAATCATTTTTATAGATGCATTGGGAATTTAAGAGTAACTACTGCGAGGCCAACAATTAATCCAAACATCTGATTAGTTGAATTTGATGTAGAGATCAAAGAAACGGAGGGAGAGATTAAGAGAGACTGAGGTTTCTTTTATTAGTTGCAGAAAAACGATGAACCAGCATTACGTAAGCGACTGGAAGACTGTAAACTCTGAAATCGATACAGATACCTGGTTTGTTGAGTTTGAATCCGAAACAACCGAAACGGACGGAGAGACAAAAAGAAGTCGTGGTCATCCACGAAAAGAAACCACAACTAAAGAGACGGAATCCAGTGACGAAACGACTCATGCTTTATTAGCCAGAATAAATGATGATCCTGTAAATTATCAAGAAGCCATGAAAGCTACTGATAGATTGGAATGGATGAATGCGATTAAGACAGAAATTGACTCAATGTACAAAAATTAGGTATGGAAAGTAGTCGACAGAGATACTGTACCTAGCGGCGGTAAGCGACGAAACATCGTCCATTCGAGATGGGTGTTAAAGAAAAAGATTGAGTTGGATGGCAATTTTAGATATAAAGCTCGCTTAGTCATTCGCGGTTTTAAGGATAAAAATAAGTATGGTTTACAGGAAACATATGCACCTATCTCTCGTTTACCCCTGATTCGGATGACACTTGCAATAGCGAAAAATGCAATCTTGAACTCTGTCAGATGGATGTTAACACAGCATTTTTGAACGGCCACTTGAATATTCCAGTTTACATGGAAATTCCAAACGGAATCGAATGTGCGACAGAACTTAAGCGGAAGAAAATATGCAAACTGGAAAAGGCCTTGTATGGTTTGAAAGTGAGCCCAAAATGCTGGAACGAGAAATTTACCGAAATTGTAACGAAATTTGGATTGAAACCAGACAATAACGAGCCTTTTCTGTTTACATGACGTGAAGGTAATGAATTTCTGATTCTAATTCTGGATATTGATGACATACTATTGGCATGTAACGACAGTGAGAAAATGCGCGAGATGAAACATAATCTTAATAGAAGTTTTGAAATGACTGATATAGGAGAGCCTAAATATTTTCTTGATCTGGAAATCAAAAGAGACAGAGAAGCGAAAGTATTGAAAATCAACCAAGAAAAGTAATTAGTAAAAGTGGTAAATAAATTTGGCTTTCAGGACATGCACCCACAACGAACGCCCATGATTACGAATCAAAAGCGTAAAAAGCGAAAAGAGATTGAAAACATTGCTGTACTTATAACAAAAGAAAATAACGATAATATACCCTATTGCGAAGCTATAGGTACATTTTGTACTTAGCAAATTCATGCAGATCCGACATAGCTTATGCGGTTAACGTATTAAGCACGCACCAAATCATCCTACCGACAGCGACTGGTAAGGAGTGAAGCGAAAGTTCAGATATCTTGAGAGTACTAACACTGTAGTCTTGAATTATCTAGGCAAGAGCGACATTTTCAAAAGTTATTCGGATACCAGTTTTAGCAACTGTAAAAGTTCTCTGACAACGAGCGGCTATATCATTAAACCTCTTGGTGATGCCATTGCTTGAGGGACACGCAATGTGTTTAACGGAATATGTATTAATGAGCGTCTGTAGTAAAGACTTGATCTCCATACATCATTCCTTAAAAAATGGGCTATTCAGACTGTTTACGCTAATTATTTTATGGTGCGATAATCGATCAGCTAAATTAAACGTTAAAAAGGGCGACGGTAATAGGTTGCGACATATGACCGATGTAATAAAGCATTATGTGAAAGAATGCCTTAACCTTTTAGCTGCGGGGGTGCTCGATATATGGACCACTCTAGAGACAAAGAATATTTGAAGTTTTTAGATCAAATTTGATGTTCTGAATACATAACAAATAGTTTTAAAATTTCTCAAAACATTCTTGACCTTGAAATACTGATTATCAAGGTCAGGATTATCAACAGGAATTTTTTTATTATTTTTTACGTATTCAGCACATCAAACTACGTACGAAAACCGTCTAAAAACTTGACTTATATTAGGAATGAAATTTGACCTTCAAATGGTGATTTTCAAGGTCAAGGGTGTCTGCGAGAATTTTGTTACAATTTTTTTCATATTCAACGCGTGTAATTACATAGAAATACCCTCTCAAATCTTCATAACAAAAGAGACAAATTTTTTTACATTGTACTTTACATTGCCTGCGGGGCTGGTCGATATATGGACCAGCAGTCAGGTCAGCGACTCTATCTGAGATATCCAGTGATATTATGTATACATTTTACATATTCTGAGAGGTCAATTTGTACTAAAATTTCCCCGCAGCCTAAAGGTTAAGCAACAGCTTGTATCTGTAAAATGAATCGTATCGAAAGGTCGGATGGCAGATGTGTTGACCAAACCTCTGTCATTCGAATTGCATGACAAATTAGCTGGACCAATTTTAAACTTATAATTTTCACTACATCTTGTTTATAATGTTCTTCTATGTTACAGACAACAAATAAGGATGTGTCGGACAGCGTGGCTTAAGGTGTCCGGGAGGGAGTGTTAAGATTGCGGGCTCTCTTAAGCCGCTGCTGTACATTTCATCTCATCTCTACTCTAGCGCCCCCTTTAGATACTAAGCACGGCTCTGTGCCAGTCAGTGCTCTACGAGAGCTGAAGCGAGTGGCATCGGGTCCGAGTCTTTCTTATATATGTTACTAATAAAGAGCGATGTGATCCTTTTGTTACAACAATAAACTACTTTAATGCTTCGCGTGCGTGAGCTCATTTGTGTTTCCTGCTTCCATCATCCACATATCCTCAGCAGTTAGAGTATAAAATGTATTAAGTACTCAATACAGTGCAGAATAGTGTATCTTATAGGATGATCATATTAGTACATGACTGAACTGATCACTTCCATTACATATATTCCATTTAATCTTAGCAATGTGAACATAGCTACCTGAATTATTTCTTTTAATTGTTCTTCATAAAATTTCTTTTATAAGTGCGAACATTTTTCTGTAGGCAAATACAGCTTGATTTTGCATAAAATTACAGTTAAATTATTTTTATCTATGTTTCTTAGGGTTGCAAGGTTGAGGAATGATTTTATTTGTTTTTCCTTTGGATTAGTTCTACAATTTCTTATTCAAAGCTATAGATAGAATAATAAGTTACTTGAGTTTGTAATTGTATTCACAATTTTACTCCCCATTGTCAAATGTAAAAATTGTTGTTTTGGTCAATTCTGACCAGATCCGTTGGGAGCAGGAAAGAAAATAGACTACGATGCTAAGTAGTTGCAACGTTTCGTCGACGGGTTTGTCGACCTCTTCAGGCTAAGTTATCGCACAGCGATCCGTCGAGTAATGTCATTACTCGACGGATCGCTGTGCGATAACTTAGCCTGAAGAGGTCGACAAACCCGTCGACGAAACGTTGTAACTACTTAGCATCGTAGTCTATTTTCTTTCCTGCTCCCAACGGATCTGGTCAGAATTGACTAAAACAACAATTTTTACAGAATAATAAGTTATTAAAATTGATCCCTGAAATGTTTTCTACTTTGTGACTAAATATTTATATTAAATAATTTTATTATTTAATAACACATCATTTTTACAAATAAAATTTTTGCTTGTTTCATTGCTGCAAAATAAAAACTGAGGTATTTTAATATATAATCGCAATATACGTAATCGAAAAATATGTATTTTAATTATCAATGATGTTATTGTTGGTTGTAGTATTGTTTCTGAAATATGTCACGTATGAATCTATATGCTGTCTTCATAAAAGATTCTTATAATTATATTATTCAAATTTAACTTATTTCAATCGCATTTTTATAAAGTATTAACTCTCTTGAGAAAATATTTGCTTTTCACAAAATTACTAACAATTTAATACGAACAATTGTAGAAATGACTAATAATTATAATTTTAAATTGTAAGTTTGCTAGAGTCTGGATCACCTTAGGGTTATATTCTCGTTGACCATGAAGCAGGATGGTTTTGCTTTAAATGAAAAAGTTCAGCTACAATTATAATTCTCTATTGCTGTATTAATTTGGAAAAAGAAGTAGAGATTATGATAGATGTTAATATTGAGTATGATGCCCATATCCTAAAAAAAAGGTCGTATTATTATTTGTTATTATTAACAAGGCTTAATTTATTTGTATGCACTATTTTGTCCTTTCCTTTATAGTCTATGACAACATTATTGTTTGTATTTACTTTAATAATGTCAAAAGGACCCTGGTAATGATTTTTTTCAAGTTCTTCTGGTTTGGGTTCTTAAGGGGGTCGGACACCTTTAGAATGACGAAAAATCAATTTTTTTTTCTTTTTTTTTAACATATTTTACTAAAAAGACACTTGTAGAATATGTCCCAATTAGTTTTGAAGCATTATCTATTTTTGTTTTAAGAATATACACAAAACACTGATAAAGCTTTTCATTTGTTTTTGTTCAAATTATGTTTTACCCCTTGTATACATAATTATATAATCATATATTATTTCTACTAATTTTTTTTTCATTTCACTGTTCTTAATATATTTAAAATTCTCACTCTAAATATCTCTATATACTTTAAAAGATCCAAAAATAATATTTTAAACATTAAGAGTGCTCTCTACCCCGATTGGAACGCCACCTACTGTCAAAAGTGTTTTTTGTTAATTACAAAAATTTGGGGCAATATTAACATAAAAATAAAGTTTTCCCACGTGTAATTAGTATTAAAGACACGATTACAAGAGATTTCCCAAATTAAATTTCATCAATAACTCTGTATTTTGTAGAGAAAAATTTGGAGTCATTTTCAGAAATGTCCACTGAACGTTTGAATTTTTTTCTACAAAATGCAAGTTCATTTATCCATTTAAATTCATGAAACTTGTTTAAAAGTAATCCTTATTAACTTTTACACATGGGAAAACTGAGTTATGATTAATTTGAAATTTATAAGTACACTTAAATTAATGAAAATACGTAAATGAAGTCATGAGGGCGCTGCTATCTATTCCGGAGTTGGGGTTTAGGCAGAGAGCACCCTTAATATAAAGATAAAAAATAAATAATATAATTTATGGATGGTATTTTTGACAAAAATAAAAATTTGAGTTTAAAACTTATATAGCAGTTAAGTTGGCACCGTAATAACCTGACTTATCAACGACATCCTCTCACAGGCTCACAGCTCACTCCTTTACTGTAACATAGCTGATTTTAACCTATGTAAAAGTCCGCAAGCAATGTAAACATGCACAGCTGTCATTTCATATAAACACTGTGATATCAGCATCAGCACCTTTTCTATACGAAGTGTTGTTCTTAATTTTCATTGTTTCCAACGAATTTGGGAGTAAACATTAGGTGTATTATAATACGTAAAGGTATTATAAATTAGTTTTTAAAAGTGTTTGAATAATACGTGTGACAGTTGAATTAAAGTTTTAGAAATAGCTTTTGGTACTTGAACTTTTATTGGAAACTTTATACTTAAAATAACAGGGATTGATACTAAAGAAAAATGAAGTCTATACTGACTATTACAAAAAACATTTAGTGTACAGATTTAAATCAACTTTTAGAAGAAGTAAAAGATATGCTATTGTGCAGAAAAATGTTATGGAACCTTCGCTTCTGCCAGAAAGCTACTATTATCAGCCATTGCCTGAATCTCACTATGATATAATTGACATTTTAATTTCTGAAGTAAAAACAGTTATGCACTGCAATAAATATGTATCAGTCGTATTCTCTTTATTAAGTAATAATATTATATGTGAAAAAGAATAATGAAGGACAAGTAAAGAAATTCACCTTATCAGACATTAAAAGAAGATCAATATAGGAGTGTTGTTGCTATAAACATTTTTTTCAAGCATTTGGCTATGGCGATACTGGCTTCATAACATGCATGAAGGATTTTCGATTTCTCAACACATTCTTTATTTACCTCAGTATATGTATAAGAATCTAATATATGTGATAAATTATATCACAGTATATGTATAAGAATCTAATATATGTGATTATTAAAAACATATGGATTTAAAAGCACCAAAAGATCTACATGTTAAACCACTTAACAAACTTGACTGACTGATGTGGATATGACTGTTACGTGTGCTCATAGCATACAAGTCTGATAGATCGTATACTGAGGTACCAGAATAGTTGTTCTAAATGTAAAATATTTTGAGCTAAAAACAATACTTTTTTGTATTTCAGGGCAGAGATGGACTTAAGAAATAAAGAAAAAGAAATAAAGAAGTATTTTAGTAATTTTATCTTTAAAGCTGTTTTCTACATATTGTAAAATTTTGAGCTCTACCGTCGACTCCAGATTCAGGAACTGCATATATTTTAATGGGAGAGGTCCTAAAATTTTGGTATTTTATATGTCTATTGACTGAAGAGTGTATGTATCCAATTTATTTGATTAAATAATTTTTTACGGTCAAAGATTGCTAAAAAATCTGAATTTCACTTAAAGTTAAGATTTTTTAGCAATTTTTGACCGTAAAAAATTATTTAATCAAATAAATTGGATACGTACAACTTGTCACAGGGTGGATTTTCGGGCTAAGGCACGTTTCACCTGCGTACCTTAGCGGTTCAATTCCATATCTCTCGGTTCAACTCCCGGAGATGTAATAGCCAGATTATGCAACGGACGCTACAACGTCGTGCAATGTTCACCTAATCTGGTTACTTACCGTGCAACACGCAAGTCGAAGACTTGCGCTTTGTTTCTCACCAGTGACTCGAACTCTCCTCTCATTCACTGGTTCATGTGCCGGCTGCTCAGATGAAACGATACGTTTTCTCTTACGTAACGACCGCGGAGGCGGCGGGGAACGGGAAATGACTAGGTCGCGAAATAATAACTCGAGAGGTTAAATGTTAATAATAAAAGACTATTGTTTATTAAATAAAAGTAGTTGTGGTGTGATAATGGATCAGAAATATAAAAGAAATGAATTTAGGTTTGCGTATTCCCTATCTAAACGGTGCGCCAGCACGTTACCTCTGACGTCAGCTGCCTCGGAGACTGACGTCACGCTCGCGGTAATTTACGCCGCGCACGTGAGGTATAATACGCCTCACGTGTGCGGTACTCTACGCGCGCGCTCACCGAGTAAAACGACGAAGTGTGAGAGCAGTCACGATCGCCGCGTGACGCACACACGTATAAGTGTGAGAGAAAGCGCAGACGGCGGGTTTACACGTGTGCGCACCTGTTGTGCGCACTCACCGGCTTTGAAAAAGCCGGTGGTTTGACCTCGCGTTTAACCTTGATGAAGTGCGAGCCCGATGCCTACACTCTCTCCTCAGACTTGCTCTCACCGCACGAGAGCGCCTACTCGAAGCCGATGTCCAGGTACGACGAGCCTGGACAAGCGGTTACGCGGAGCTAATACGCGGCGCCGAAGAATGCGTGCACGCTTACCTTTTACCCAATTTACCAACGGCTCAAGTAGTTGATCGGTCTCGGACGTGTCTGGTCTTACTTCCTGAGTGGTATAAAAATCTTGATGCTGCGGTGGAGCGGACACGAAAAGTGCTATTACTTCCTCCAGACACTAAGTGGTTTGAGTGCGGCAGGTGATACTAGCCTGTCGCACTTGAACTTTGCACTTTAACGCGCGAAAACCGCAGAAGTACTTCAATACACTATTTTTGTATATCACGAGCAAAACTCTCGTGATTCGCGCTCTGACACGGTACTTCTTTTCAAAAGAACGAACGAGTCTTCTTTTAATAACAGGCGAAACAAGGTGGAGCGAAACCAAAAGCGGTTGCAGAATACCGTAGCGAACTATAAGATGGCCGTCGCGGCTCGCCGCGGTCCGCTAGTCATCACGTCGATGCAGCTCAGATTCTGCATCGACGCGCCATCTCGCGTTCCCGCGCATGAGTTACTTCAACTACGGCTTATACTCGACGTCGGTACGGCAGGCCGTGACACCCCCCACCCAGATGTCACTTATCTCCTGATATGGGACTCTGCAATTCAATCCGGCGTCGCTAATACCTGAAAAGAAGTACTCAAGCGAATGCGACTTTTATAGAAAAATAAAAAAAAATTTTATTCAAAGAATAATAAAAAAAAAATAATCGGCGCCGCTTAATCACCCGAAAGTTTGCTGATGTCTCTGCCGATAATAAAACGGGTTGAGTGGGTCGTGATTCGCGGCTCCAGGGGAGGTAGCTGAGTTGCGGACGTTGAGGTGCCCGCAAAAGAAGCACCGTCTCGGTTGTCCTGGTTCTCCGGGCAGACGCCGGCCAGAAGAAAGGGACCTCGGGGGTCCGGTAGATCCCGCAGGAGCGGGTGCCCGTTCTTGAGGGCGACCCCTCGAGGGCCTTCTTCTAGACTTACTCCTCTGGCGGCTCTTCGGTCTGCCCGGACGGGACTCCTTTACGAGTACAGTTGTCGCACCAGGGGTAGGCCTCCTCCTACCCCTGGCTACTTCTTCCTCTTCTGCCCTGGCCCTCGCGAGTTCGGCCTGGACCCGGGCCATCTCCTTTTCTTTGGCCTCGCGGAGGCGTCGAGCTTTCTCCAAGGCTTCGCGACTTTCGCGAGCCTCGCGAGCCCTACTCTCATTTCGCAGTCGGCGAAACTCGACTGCCGCCGCGAGCTCTTCTTTGCGGCCCAGAACCAGGTTAAACCACTTTTCGGAGTGGACCCTCGCCCCTTCATAATCGTGGAAGTTATCCCACTCCTTCATGACGGCCTCTTCCTTTTCTCTAGCCAACTGGGATAGCTCTGGAGATGCTACCAAGTTGGCTTCGAGTTTCATCCAAGCGACCGACATGGGGGAGCGACCTGACAACTCACACGACTCGCTATTCTCCGCAGGCTTCTCTACCTGCGGAGTATCGTGGGCGAGGCTCTCCTCACTGGCCCAACTCTTCCGTTTTTCCGACTCCACAGGCTCCACTACCTGTGGAGCCGACGACTCCTCTTCAATCTCGCTACTCTGGCTAAGTACCAGAGTAGCAACATCTGTCTCGGTCTTTGGCCGACGCAGGATCGATCGTGTTGGTGATGGAACTACTGGCTCCCCTGCCGGTAGTTCCTCAATAGTTAAGGAGGATCCCTCCGTGACTACTCCTAAAATGGCAGGTATTCCGGCACCTGGTATTATCCGGCCAGGTGTCGGAGGCATCAGCTGCACCTGTGCCAGCAGCTGGCCTATCAGCTCGAGGAGTTGCTGCTGGTTCAGTTGTCCAAGACTCATCCTGTGGACAGAGGAGAAGATAGCGTTTATCCTCGGGAACCGTAGTTCGGATTCGCGCGTGTTCTCCGGGGGGACGTCGAGATGGGGTCGCAGGTTAGTACGCGATTCCGCGAACCTTTCGGTCGGCCACGAGGTCGTTTTGGGGGCTCGCTCGCAACAGGAATGGGGTTGGTCCTTGCATGAGAAGTTTCGCCTGGCCTTCTCGTGACTATCGCAGTCTTTCTCGGCCTACCTCTCCCGCGAGCTTGCGTTGTCACGCCAACCTCATCCTGATTTTGCCCAGCGCCCGCTGGCGGCTGTGTTCTCGCAAGTGGCGGGTCGCTCTTCGCCATTTCTTCTTCTTCCCCCGGTGGTTGGGCGACGTCATCCTCTCCTTCAGTTATATCGCGCTCGTGTGTTTCCTCGTCATCCTCGTGCTCTTTTCCAGCTAAGTATGGCTTCAAGTATTCTGCATGGACCAGGTCTTCAATATCTCCTTCCTGATCCACCAGTTTGTACGTGTTGGGCCCTTTCTTCTCCAAAATCTCGTAAGGGCCAACGTATTTCGGTGCCAACTTCGCCATCACTCCTTGAGCTGCCGAGGATAACACGCGATTCTTCTTCCACACGCGATCTCCGACCTCGAACTTCGGTTCTCTCCGCCTGGCGTCGTATATCTCAGCATGCCTCTCTTGTTCTTCTCTTGAACGGTGACCAGCATCATCTAGCATATTGCTGAGATTTTTCATCCTTTCTAACCAGGCGTCTTCGTCCTCTTGAACAGCAGTCTCTTCTACTACCTGATCTTGCTTCCTCCTCTTAGTCTCGGGAGGCACTGGCTCTCTGCCATAATTTAATAAGGCTGGCGACTTACCAGTGGCACTATGGGGTGCATTATTTAGCGCGAACACTAGTTCAGGTAGCTTCTCATCCCAAGTATTATGGTTTCCCTCCACAAATGCCATAATACTGGTCTTAAGGGTTCTATTAACTCTTTCCACCGGATTCGCTTGAGGGTGGTAAGGTGGAGTATGAGAGTGATGAACCCCTATCTCGTCTAGATATTGGTCTATTATTCTGTTTTTAAATTCGGTTCCGTTATCGGAAAGGAAGACCTCGGGTGCGCCATATCGTAATACTATCCTATTCTTCAACTCTTTTCGGATAGTCTTACCGTTGGCTTTCCGGATAGGAATACACTCTACCCATCGAGTGAATAAATCCTGGAAGACCAAGATATACTCAAATCCGGCCTTGCTCCGGATAAAAGGATCCGTTATATCCGACGCGACGACTTTCCAAGGCTTATGAATAACTCGCCGCCCTGGCATATCAAACATGTTCTGACATGTTCCTTTACTGACTTGTAGTATCTCGGCCAGTAATAATATCGGGATACTCTCACGAAGGTCTTCTCTCTTCCGAGATGTCCAGCAGTAGGGTCGTCGTGACATTCCAAGAGAACTTTCTTCCTTTCCTCCTCAGGAACTACCAGTTTCCATGCATTGTCATCTACGCCTAAATCCTCCTCGATATCTTGATTTGGACGATACACGTATAGCTGGCCGCCTAATACTTTCCACCTATGATAAGTATTAGGTTCTTCTAATACCTTTTTCTGCCAGCCGAGGTACCACTCGTCTTTCGTGGTTACTGCCCACGAGACGGCGCCTACGACTGGTTGTTCTTCGTCCTCGTCTTCTTCATACATTCTTGATAATGCATCCGGCACGCAGTTGAGACTTCCTTTGCGATGCTCAACTTCAAAGTTGTGCATCTGCAGCCTAAGCGACCATCTTGCTAGTCTACCTGTCGGGCTACGCAGTGACCGAATCCAACGGAGGATGCTATGGTCGGTCACCACGAGGAAATTATATCCCTCTACGTATGCCCGAAACTTCTCGATAGCCCATAACACCGCAAGACACTCTCTTTCTGTTACTGAGTAATTTCGCTCAGCTTTAGAGAGCGAGCGACTCGCAAACTCCAAGACTCGCTCCTGGCTGTCTATCACCTGAAACAATACTGCCCCCAAACCAGAGTCACTTGCGTCAGTTTGTATGACAAAGCACGAAGCGAAATCCGGATGGTGTAGGACCGGAGCTAAGGCTATGAGTACCTTGATGTGGTTGAAGGCTTGTTGTTGTTCCTCTTCCCACACGTACCTGAAGTTTTTCTTCGTTAGGCGTGTGAGAGGGTCGGCGATCGTGGCAAAATCGGGAAGAAACTTCCGATACCACGATGCCATACCAAGGAATCGCCTTAACTGTTTTAGGTTCTTAGGCGCAGGGTATTGCATAACCGGAGCTATCTTATCTGGGTCTGGTCTAAACCCATCTCGGTTAACGAGAAGACCAAGATATTTTACCTCAGATCTACCAAATACGCTCTTCTCTCGGTTGATCGTGAGGCCTGCCTCATTGATTCTTGCTAATACGCGTTCTAACATCGCTAGATGCTCTTCAAAAGTCTCTGTTACGATGATGATGTCATCTAAATAAGAGAACGCGTATGGCTCTAGTTCGGGCCCTATGACTCTGTCAATCATGCGCTGAAAGGTGGCTCCTGCGTTCGACAATCCGTATGTCATTCTTTTAAATTGAAATAACCCCAGACCGGGTATTGAGAATGCCGTAATCTCCCGCGATTCTTCTTTCAAAGGGATTTGATGGTATGCGCTGCTAAGATCTAAGGTTGATATATAACGGGCGGCTTGGAGCTTCCGTAGGATCTGATCCATATTTGGCAGCGGATACGCAACTCCCTTTTCGGCGGCATTCACCTTTCTCATGTCGATCACCATACGATGTTTATTGCCAGCTTTCGGCACCATGAAAGCAGGACTGGCCCAGGGGCTCGACGAAGGCTCGATCAATCCGGCTGCAAGCATCTCTCGAACTTGTCGATGCATTTCCTCTTCCAATTTTCTGGAAATCGGGTATTGTTTCTGCCGGATTGGTCGAGTTTTGCCAACGTCTATCTCGTGCTCGGCATAATTAGTGCAGCCGAGTGGAGCGTCTGCTGCTGGTAGTACTCTTGTTAAAAGAGCTTGTAAGCGCTGGTGTTCTTCCAGCGTAATATCGGCGAGACCCGCTGAAGAAGCTTTCATCGTGTCGATGGAGGCGATCCTGATCTGTGTTGGATCATTTGGATCTGACGAAGAGACACAGGCTAATTCCAGTCCTACACTCTGACCGGATTTTCCCACTATCAGCCTGTTCTCTACGGGGTCGTGCGTTGTCTCAAATGCACGGACGAAATTGGAACCGACATAACAGTCAACTTCCAGTTCTGGTATTATTGAAACCAGTATGTCTCGTTTGACCCCGCCCAACTCGAACGGGAGTTCCACATGTCCCGTTACGCGGAGCAAGTTGTTGCCAGCACCTCTGGCGCCTGCTCCCATAGCTGGCCGGAACGTACGTCCGCATTCGGTAGCTAGTTGCAGTCCTAACGATCCCATCACCGTTCTCGAGGCTCCAGTATCGTATAGTGCTCGAATGCGGAACCCTCCGATCCTCACCTGTACCCACCAACGCAGCTCGTCGGGTTGTATAGGAATTTGATTGGAGCTAGGTTCTAGCTCCTTCATGGAGTCGTTCCGTTGTCCGACTTTCTCTTTGTCTGGACATTGTTCAGCCTTGACCTGACTGGCAGCTGCCACCAGGTCGGTTGGTATCTCGGCCTTCTTCCTCGACTCTTTCTGGGCCTCTAGAGTGGTCTCGGCGGATTTGGACCCATTCAATCTCGCCGGTTCTCGTTTCCCGAACAGTCGGGGCAAAATGAGCGATGGTAACCTATTTTGCCGCAGCCCCAACACGTTATGGGTCCGGCCGGTTTGTCGCTCTTACGCTCGGGTCCTCCGCCGGTATCGCTCTTCTTACCGTCACCGGTTAATGTTCGGTTCTCTTTCTCTTTCCCTCTAGGGGTGTTCGCCGGTGACGGTTTGTGTTTTTCGTGACGATTTTCACGAGCATTTTGTTTGCTGCGAAATTCGTTCAGTCCGGCCTCTAACCTCGATATAGCGGTCAGTATCGACTGATCCGCCAAGGTTTCTTTGCCTGCGAGGCCATTGTACTCTCCAGAGTTCACTCCGGAGATTTTTGGCGTTGCAGGTTTCACACTCCTTGACTTATAGGCTGCTTCAGGCAACATAGTCAATTCCGAAGGTGGCGGAGGGCGGAAGGTTTTCTCCATATCGAGAGTTAGTTCGGCTTCCCTCGCCATCTCTTGTAACTCGTCGATATCTTTGAAGTCAGCTCCCCTCACCAACCTTTGGAGTCCCGGCCTCAAGTTTCGATGGAGCATGTCAAGTTGCGTTTCTAAGTTCGGTATCGGTTCCATTTTTCTTATAATAACTAGGAGGCAGGTTATGTAATCTCTCGCGAGTTCATCTTCTCCCTGTGTTCTGGCGGTTGCTTCCATTAATAAGCGTTGTTGGTAACCTCTTCCGGTTCCGTACCAACGCCGAGCTGCCGAACAGAAATCTGACCATGTGTTCCACTTGTGTTTTTCTACCTGGAACCACATGGCTGCCACGCCTTTTAGTAGTTCTGGCAAGGCCTGGAATACCTCTGCTTCGGACAGGCTAGTCGATCCGCGGCACACTTCTACTTTCTCCTGGAAAGCTTCTATGCTCTGGCCTCTATCGCCAGAGAACGGCACGTTCCACTTCCTCACTGTGAGTCCGACGTCAACAATGGGGAAGGTTCGCCTTCTTAACGACGAATATTCAACTCCACTGGCGCCGAGGTTCTCGGAGGTTTCATTCCTCCAGAATCCTCCCCCTCCCCCAGGTTCTGCCACGGTTACCCAACAGTGGCTGGGTCCTGTCACCTAAATGCGCCTGGGGGGTCGATGCTCCGTCTCGATGCGGATCGACGGGGTACTGGCACGTATATGTGTCTTGTAGGCGCACGTATTCCTTCCGTTATCTGGTCCGGTCGTCTTCCATCCTGGTGCTAGATGCTGCTCCTTGTGTTGCGCAGGTTGCACGCAACGTTTTGTTTTCCTGCATCATGTTACCGCAGAACTCAAAAATGCTTCTGGCACCAGGAACTTTATGCCGGATGCGGATGTCATCGCTGCCATCGGCTCGGAAAACTGTGCCAGCGTCGTGTCGTCTACCACAGAACTCTGGTTTACTTAATTGCCAGAGTCCTGTTGGCTCGGATTTTCTGTGGTTTTACCGCCTGTTATTTCTTCTTCTGTCGGCTGTGACGGCGCGGTTTCTTTTATTGCCAACCTTGTTGCCTCAAGGTTGGCTCTTGTCGTATTGTCCTCTGCCAGCATGGTTAACGGGTGTGGTTCGTCCATGGATTCACCCGTTATGTTCTCCCATGCTGGTGGAAGGTCTTCCGTGCTGTGTTCTTGAATGAACCTGGTCCGGAGGTTTTCTCTTTATGAGCAGGGAATATTCATCCTGCCCTTCTTCCATTTGAAAATCCTTCGGTTCGTATATTCCAAGCAGCCACTGCGACATCCTGTTCATCTTTATAAATTTGGAGCCGCTGGATTTTAAATCCAGTGTCTGTAGATGATCGTCTACTTCTTTTGCTGTCAAACATTGGCACCAATTTCCGATGGCTTCCTCTATATTCTGCGCCATTTTGTATTCTTGTTTCGCTTGTATTCTTCTTTACACGCGCTTGAATGTGTATTTCAGAGTGTGGTTGTGTGTGCGGTTTCTATTTAAGGGATCGTTCCCTAAGGCACACCTCTTAATTTACAAATCAATAAATAAATATATATAAATAATTTATAATATATTATAGTTCTACCTAACCTCCACACTCTGAATTACACTTCGAGTTGCAGAGGGTTAGATACCAGTCGCTCGGTTTCAAAACGCCCTGGCTGGTTTTCTTTTTAATTTGCCAGTAATTGGTGCTTCGATCCCGATTTAGCACGAATTACTGGTTTGTTACTGTTTTTCAACTGTTTTACAATTTTTACTCTGTAAAAAAAATTAAATGCCAGCCAGGTCACCGCGGGTTCGAATCTACCCCTCAGTTCGATTCTTTGTCTCTGGTTCGAATCCCCTGAGGGTATTGTCTATACTAGCCTTCACTAGGCTAGCAACTGGTATCGATTGAACGCTCGTCACAAATTTAGTCGAGTGTTCAATCCCCTGATGCTTCTCCTCACAAATTTTTATTATTGTTTAAACAAATTATAATTATTGTTTAAACAAACAAAAGTTTCGCTCGCAATTTAATTTCGCCTAGGCGCACCGTATCTGACTATTTGACACGATAATCTATATAAAAAAAAATAGCAACTTTGTAGCCTACAGCAATTTATCTTGATTATTCTCAAAAATCTCCGAACTTCTACCCCCAGAGGGTTTGCTGTAGGTTGGTTGTTGTACTTTAGTCACTTCCTAACTAAATATCTAAAAAAAAATCGGAAAAACGCGAAAAGAAATTTTTGGGATTCGAACTTTGCTCCTTCGAAGTCAAAATTTCGCGATATTCCCAAGCACATACACGTTTAGGGCGCCAGTTGTCACGGGGTAGATTTTCGGGCTAAGGCACGTTTTACCTGCGTACCTGAGCGGTTCAATTCCATATCTCTCGGTTCAACTCCTGGAGATGTAATAGCCAGATTATGCAACGGACGCTACAACGTCGTGCAATGTTCACCTAATCTGGTTACTTACCGTGCAACACGCAAGTCGAAGACTTGCACTTTGTTTCTCACCAGTGACTCGAACTCTCCTCTCGTTCACTGGTTCGTGTGCCGGCTGCTCAGATGAAACGATACGTTTTCTCTTACGTAAGGACCGCGGAGGCGGTGGGGAACGGGGAATGACTAGGTCGCGAAATAATAACTCGAGAGGTTAAATGTTAATAACAAAAGACTATTGTTTATTAGATAAAAGAAGTTGTGGTGTGATAATGGATCAGAAATATAAAAGAAATGAATTTAGGTTTGCGTATTCCCTATCTAAACGGTGCGCCAGCACGTTACCTCTGACGTCAGCTGCCTCGGAGACTGACGTCACGCTCGCGGTAATTTACGCCGCGCACGTGAGGTATAATACGCCTCACATGTGCGGTACTCTACGCGCGCGCTCACCGAGTAAAACGACGAAGTGTGAGAGCAGTCACGATCGCCGCGTGACGCACACACGTATAAGTGTGAGAGAGAGGGCAGACGGCGGGTTTACACGTGTGCGCACCTGTTGTGCGCACTCACCGGCTTTGAAAAAGCCGATGGTTTGACCTCGCGTTTAACCTTGATGAAGTGCGAGCCCGATGCCTACACTCTCTCCTCACACTTGCTCTCACCGCACGAGAACGCCTACTCGAAGCCGATGTCCAGGTACGACGAGCCTGGACAAGCGGTTACGCGGAGCTAATATGCGGCGCGGAAGAATGCGTGCACGCTTACCTTTTACCCAATTTACCAACGGCTCAAGTAGTTGATCGGTCTCGGACGTGTCTGGTCTTACTTCCTGAGTGGTATAAAAATCTTGATGCTGCGGTGGAGCGGACACGAAAAGTGCTATTACTTCCTCCAGACACTAAGTGGTTTGAGTGCGGCAGGTGATACTAGCCTGTCGCACTTGAACTTTGCACTTTAACGCGCGAAAACCGCAGAAGTACTTCAATACACTATTTTTGTATATCACGAGCAAAACTCTCGTGATTCGCGCTCTGACACGGTACTTCTTTTCAAAAGAACGAACGAGTCTTCTTTTAATAACAAGCGAAACAAGGTGAAGCGGTTGCAGAATACTGTAGCGAATTATAAGATGGCCGGCTCGCCGCGGTTCGCTAGTCATCACGTCGATGCAGCTCAGATTCTGCATCGACGCGCCATCTCGCGTTCGCGCGCATGAGTTACTTCAACTACGGCTTATACTCGACGTCGGTACGGCAGGCCGTGACAAACTCTTTAGTCAATAGTCATATAAAATACCAAAATTTTAGGACCTCTCCCATTAAAATGTATGCAGTTCCTGAATCTGGAGTCGACGGCAGAGCAACAATTTTGAAATGGCCATATATTTTATTAAAATCGATCAAATTTTTTTTTTTGGGTCTCATTTTATCATAAATTGAATATATTTTTAGGATATTAGTTCTAAATATTTTTAATTATGAAAATGAATTTTTTTCAGGTCATTTTATGAAGAAAATTGTAAAGGTGTCTGACCCCCTTAATTAACTATGCTTTATCTCCCATTTTAAAATCTATTGGGTTAATAAATCTATCATAATACGATTTAGATTTTTCTTTTGACATTATTAATTTTTGTCTGGCTATAGAGGCAATTTCTCTCATATTGTTAACTAGTTTTTCTAAGTATCCGTTATAGGTCGGAAATAATTCAGATTTTTTTACTGGTTCGCTAGATGGAATTCTAGCAGGACAGGCAAAAACTAGTTCATACGGTGTGAATTGATGGCTAGTATACATACTAGTGTACACACTAGTATTATAATGAAATTGCGCAGTCTGATAGTTCATCCCATTCATATTTTTTGGTAGAAAAATTCTTTAAATATTCAGATAACGGGTGATGTGCTCTTTCTAATGAACCATTAGACTGCGGAGAGAAAGCTGTAGTTTCAATTTTATCAAATTTAAATCTTCGTGCTATTTGTTTCATCATTTTATTTGTAAAATTGACCCCTCTATCAGTTAGTACTATTTTTGGAGATCCAAATATACATATACATTTTTTTATAAGAGTGTCTGAAACTGATTCTGCTATTTGATCTTTCAAACACACTAAGATTATAAACTTTGATAATTGATCCTGTATGGATAAAATATATTTATTATTATTTTTAGTAATGTTAAATGGACCTACAATATCCATTGCGATTTTATCAAATGTTTTTGCCGGTGTATCTGTAATAATCATAGGTTGTTTAGTCTTTTTTCGTTTTAATTTATTTCTTTGACAATCTTCACAATCTTTAATTCTATTTTGAATGTCTGATTTTAAATTTTCCCAAAAATATTTTTCCTCAAGTCTATTGTACGTTCTATTTACACCTGAATGTCCTCCTATCGTAGAGGAGTGATACATTTCGAAGATTCTATCTCTGTCTTCAATTTTTATGTATTCAATATTATTTAAACATATTATTACTTTAATATTTGTATTATTGAATGTTTCTCTTAATATTTCCTCTATTTCTAGCCAAATTATATTGAAAATTTCTATATCTTTAGAAATACTATAAATAAATATATTTTTACTAACTAATAATTCTTTTAATTGGTTAAACAATTTTGTTAAACTTTCTTTTATTAATTTACATGACACAGATGCATCTATGTATAGCCTGACTAATTTTTTATTTTCTATATCTATTATGTCTATATTATTTTTTTGTAAATGATCGTTTTGGTTTTATATTCTTATTTTTTATTAATATTTCCGTATTTTTGTCTTATGATTTTCCGTTTAAATTTATTAAATTAACAATATTATTGTTTCTGAATTGTATTGAATTTTTAGAATATATTATATTATTCAGTTATTGTATATCTGTAATTTCTTTATTTTTTATAACGTTTTTCTTTTGTAATCTGATGTTATTTGCATTATTCTTTGACGGTCTTCCTCTTTTTGTTTTTAACTTCAGTCTGTCATCATTTATTGCTTTAATTTTATCATCATTAGTAATTACTTTTGTTGTTTGTGTATTTTGACCTACTTCCCATTTATTTTGCGCTCTTGTAACTACAAACAGTTCTACTGGATCCCTTGATAGTGCGTCTGCATTTGCGTTCTGTTTTGCCGGTTTGTATACTATATCAAATTCATAATCTGATAATTTTGGTCTCCATTTTTGGACTCCTGTATTATTATCAGTTGATTTTAACCATAACAGATTATGGTCCGTAACTAATGTAAATTTATTTCCATATATGTAATATTTAAATGCTTTTATTGCAAACATTATAGCGATTGCTTCTTTTTCATAGGGGTCATATTTAGTTTCGGTTTTATGTAGACTTCGTGATGCGTAAGCTATCGCTGGGTCCTTACCAATTTCGCCTGACAAAACTGCACCTAAAGCAAAATTCGAAGCATCTGTTGTAATAATGAATGGCTCGTTAAACCGTGGATATTCTAAGACTGGTGCTGTACTTAATAATTCTTTAATTTCCTCAAAAGCTTTTTATTGTTCTTTTTCCCAATGAAATCTCACGTCCTTTTCTAGTAATATATTTAAAGGTTTTGTTACTTTTGCATAATTTTTTATAAATCTTCTATAATAACCTGAAAGTCCTAGAAATTCTCTAATGTTTTAAACGGGGTCAGACACCTTTAAAATTTTCTTCATACAATGACCTGAAAAAAATTAATTTTCATAATTAGAAGTATGTAGAAGTAATATCCTAAAAATATATTCAATTTATGATAAAATTAGACCCAAAAAAAATTTTTGATCAATTTTAACGAAATATATGGCCATTTCAAAATTTTTGCTCTGCCGTCGACTCCAGATTCAGAAACTGCATATATTCTAATGGGAGAGGTCCTAAAAATTTGCTATTTTATATGACTATTGACTAAAGAGTTGTCTGTATCCAATTTATTTGATTAAATAATCTTTCACGGTCAAAAATTATTTAGTCAAGTAAATTGGATACATACAACTCTTCAGTCAACAAACCAATAAAATAACAAAATTTTAGGACCTCTCCCATTAAAATAAATTCAGATCCTGAATCTGGATTCGACGGCAGAGCCCAAAATTTTACATTATGTAGAAAACAGCTTTAAAGATAAAATTACTAAAATACTTCTTTAGTTCTTCTTCTTTATTTCTTAACTCCATCTCTGCCCTGAAGTACAAAAAAGTATTGTTTTTAGCTTAAGATATTTTACATTTAAAACAAATATTCTGATACCTCAATATACGGTCCATCAGACTTGTAAGCTATGAACACGCGTAACAGTAATATCCACATCAGTCAGTCAAGTTTGTTAAGTGGTTTAATATGTAGATCCTTTGGTGCTTCTAAATCCGTATGTTTTTAATAATCTTTATCACATATATTAGATTCTTATATACTGAGGTAAATAAAGAATGTATTGAAAAATCCAAAATCCTTCATGTATGTTATGAAGCCAGTATCGCCATAGCCAAATGCTTAAAAAAATATTTATAGCAGCAACACTCCTATATTGATCTTCTTTTAATGTCTGATACGGTGAACTTCTTTACTTGTCCGTCACTATTCTTTTTCACATATAATATTATTACTTAATAAAGAGAATACGACTGATATATATTTATTGCAGTGCATAACTGTTTTGACTTCAGAAAATAAAATGTCAATTATATCATAGTGAGATTCAGGCGATAGTTGATAATGGTAGCTTTCTGTCAGAAACGAAGATTCCATAATGTTTTTCTGCACAATAGCATATCTTTCGCTTCCTTTAAAAGTTGATTTAAATTTGTACACAAAATATTTTTTGTAATAGTCTCTATAGACTTGATTTTTCTTTAGTATCAATCCCTGCTATTTTAAGTATAAAGTTTCCAATAAAAGTTCAAGTACTAAAAAGCTATTTCTAAAACTTTAATTCAACTGTTACTCGTTTTTTTTTGTTGTATGTGGATGGATCGTGGACTGGAGAGGTTCAATAGTTGAAGGGGTTTCGTGTGGAGATAAGTTGGTTTTATTGTCGATGTCCGTTGTGCCTCTTGGCGTACAGAAGGTTGCTGCTGTCTCTCTTGGTCGTCGCGCTTGAACTACCGAGGTCGGCCGGCGTTGCGAAATGCTGTCGGCGTGCCTGGTAGGAGGGGTGGTAGAGGGCCGCGTGGAGAGCGCTGACTGGCTGCGCACCCGCCCACATTCCGTTGAATCGCCAACATTCCGCCCACCTTCGCCAGACTGGCGGACGGTCCTCATTTCGATGGATGTAGCTGAACGACCTTGGCGATGGGGCGGCGTAGCTTAGTGGTGGCCGTACGTAGGTCGACCACGCGAGTGATGCCATCCCTCCCTGGATGGATGGCGATGACGCGGGCCAGCAGCCACTTGGCTGGCGGAGTGAGCTCACTCCTTATGAGCACTAGATCGCCCAATGCCACAGGATTCTGTTGTTGCCTCCACTTTTGACAGGACTGAAGCACTGTGAGTTATTCCATTGACCATCGTTGCCAGAAGTGTTGAGCCAGCTGACTAATCAGAAGCCAGCGCTTTCCTGGAAGGACGTCGACGTTGGTGACATTTTCTTTTGGTACTAAAAAGGATGAACGTTGTATAAGAAAGTGTGAAGGTGACAAAAAATCAAGGTCAGAAGGATCGTCGGTGAGAGCAGTTACTGGTCTGGAGCTGAGGCAAGCTTCAACACGACACGAGAGTGTAGCCAGTTCAGAAAAGGTGAGAATTTGTTCTCCAATGACTCGGCGCATATGATGTTTCGCCGATTTAACTGCGGCTTCCCAAATGCCACCAAAATGAGGGGCACTGGGAGGATTGAAGATCCAAGACGTGCCTTTTTGAGCGAGAGAGTTTACAATTTGAGTTGAGTAAGAAGATGAGGAGCTGGCCATCTGTTTTAACAGAGTATCTGCACCTACAGAGTTTGTACCTTGATCGGAAAACAGTTCTTTACAAAAACCTCTACGAGCGGTGAATCGATGAAAGGCAGCAATGAACGCTTCACTAAAATAATCCTCAACAACCTCTATGTGGACGGCTCTAGTAGCGATACAGACGAATATCGCGATATATCCTTGCATTGTACCCTTTCCTCGAGTTTTAGTAAGACGAACGTTGATAGGACCGGCGTAGTCAATACCAGCACGTTCCAACGGTAAAGAGGGACGCACTCGGGCCTTGGGCAATTCGCCCATTAATTGAGTTGGCACTCAAGCAGCATAACGTGAGCAAGTAGTGCATGCTCGAATAACTTTCTTAACCGCGGTTTGACCTTTACTATCCAAAACTGACGTCTAAGTGTGGCGAGTGTTAGTTGAACACCACCATGAAGAGTACGCTTATGAGCATCCTGAATTATCAACGTAATGAAATTGCAACCAGTAGGTAGAATTAGAGGATGCTTGGCATCTTCTTCGAGAAGAGAGTGAGAGAGTCGACCGCCCACCCTGAGCAAATGATTTTGAATCACGGGGTTTAGCGATAACAGAGGACTTTTAGACGAAAGTTTACCTGTTCTAGCTAATTGTTGAAGTTCAGACTTAAGATAGACTGCCTGAATTAAGTAGATCAAACAAAGTTTGCTGTTTTCAATCTCACTAGCGCTGATCTCCTTTGAACTCGGAGAGTCGTGGCATAGTAGGGATTGACAAACAGAGAGAAAACTAACACCTGAATTTGAAGACGTTGTACGCACTAATTTCGAGCAGATTCTATGAATGAATTGGAAGCAATACGAAGTCATTCGTAACAATTTATCTAATGAAGAGTACTTATTAATAAGACTCCAAACTTCTGGAGTATTCTCAACAGAATTTTGAGTGCTCTTACTAGCGACTAGAGTGTAACTAGGTTGAAGATTAAGACTATTAACGGTAAAGTTGAGCTCGTCATGAGACCTTGACCATGGTTCAACGCTATCAGAAAGCCAAACGGGACCTTTCCACCAGAGATTATGCGAGACTAATTTGGAGGGCTCAATACCTCGTGATATGACGTCGGCGGGGTTATCAGCTGATCGCACATGATACCAATATGCGGCAGGTAGCAGAGTGTGAATCTCTGAACACCTATTTGCTACAAAAACGCCCCATCTTGATGGATGATCTTTCAACCAAAAGAGTATGTCTGCAGAGTCAGATCATAAATGAATACTTTCGATTTTGATTGGGAAGGATTCGATGAACGTGTGAGTCAATCGTGCAAGTAGCAACGCAGCGCAAAGCTCTAAGCGAGGTATGCTTAACGTTTTAAGTGGAGCTACTAGCGTTTTGGCCACTTGAAGTGTGACTAGAACATTTTGGTTTTGAATTAAGCGCAGATAGTTTACTGCACCATATGCAAATTTGGAAGCATCCGCAAATCCATGAACTTCAATAAGTTCGCAATGAGGGGTGAATCCACTCCAATGAGGGATTCTGATATGACTTATAAATTGAAGATCTTGTAACCAAAACTGCCACCGATTCGAGATGTCGAGAGGAAGTTCTTCATCCCAACTAACCTTAAGAATCTACAGAGAATGCATAATAATTTTTGCAGTTATTACAATCGGAGTCAATCATCCCATAGTGTCGAAGATCCGAGCAATTCTCGAGAGCACGGAACGTTTGGTAAATGGCATGTCAACGAGAGTATCTTCAATGTGAAAACTAAAGTGGTCTGTGTCAGGTTGCCAATCTATACCTAAGATTGGTACAGATGCTTCTGAGGCGAATAAAGCAGTAGAATCAGTAGCTAACATGTTCGACGGTAGATAAGAGAGAACTTCAGCATTATTTGAAGTCCACTTTCGAAGATTGAGATGACCTCGTTTAAAGAGTTGAATTAGCTCATCTTGTTTCTTCAAAGCTTCGTCAAATGAATGTGCCCCAGAAAGCACATTGTCAGAATACATTGCCGATCGTACAGCTTCAGCTGCAATTGGATAAGCTTTACCGTAGTCTTCGGCTAATTTCAAGAGAGTTTGTACGGCTAGAAATGGCGAGCATGCCAATCCATACGTCACGGTAGTCAGACGATAAGTTTGAACAGGTTCATCTTTATTGAAACGCCATAAGATCGACTGATAGGGTTGATTAACTGATTCGACACCAATTTGTCTGAACATTTTCTTCACGTCAGCTGAAAGGGCGATCTTGTACCTACGCCAAGCACAGATCAAAGCGACGGGATTCTGAAGAAGATTAGGCCCAACGTGTAGGAGGTCGTTGACCAAGACTCCTGATTTAGTTTTACTTGAGCCATTAAATACAGTACGTAACTTGGTAGTAGTACTTGTTTCTTTCCACACACCATGGTGAGGTAAGAAGGCTTGAGAGGTTTTAGATAACAAATCAAGGTTTGCGAGTGACATATGACCTAGGTCAATGTACTCCTTAATGAAGTCAGTATAAGCTAATTTCAATTTTTCGTCTTTAGCGAAGCTTGCTTCGAGACGATTGAGTGTACGCAATGCGGCAAAATGGGAGCTCTCGAGATGAGCAGAACTCAACTGGTCTCGACTTTTCCAGGGTAGACTTACTATATATTGCCCTGTTTCATCTTGACGAGTTGTTTTTTAATAGAAGTCCTCGCATGCTTGTTCGTCAGGGGAGTAAGATTTTTTGTAGACTGTTATTTCTTCCGCCCTCCAAAAATCTTGTACGAGCTCCAAAAGTTTGGCTTCATGCTCACATTCGTTTGAGCAATGAAGAGACAAGGGGTCTGGCCCGATTTCTGGGGGTGAAGTGGAAATATTGCCTGTTAAGAGCCAACCGAATTTAGAGCTTAGTGCTATCGGCTGAAGGCTCTGATCCTTAACAATTTGGCTTTGAATGATTTGCGCATAAGCGCTTGCACCGAGAAGAATATCGATGCGTGAGGGTTCGAAGTACTTGGGGTCTGCTAGCTGCAGCCCTCTTAAGTATTCGAGGTTAGAAATACCACCTACAATGGAAGGCTTATACGAAGATAATCTTGGCAAGATTATAGTATCAACTTCTAGAGAATAAGTTGAATCAAAATGGGGTTGTATAGTAAGGCAGGCTACCTTTAAAGACACGGCAACTGTCTTTTCTCCTATACCTTGAATGTGCGTGTGACTGGTTCTACAATTTAGAGAAAGCAAGTTACACAAAGCTTGTGTAACAAGTGAGATTTGAGATCCAGGATCGATCAGCGCACGAAGTTGAATTTTGGTTCCGTTAGGATCAGGGGCGTTAACCCTAGCGGTAGCTAAAAGTACTCCTGTACATTTAGTACTTACGCCACTATTAAGGGGGCTAGACACCTTTTTTCTCTGAAATAAGAAGTCACATTTTAATACATAAATGTAAACTAATTATTTCATACTTTGTACATATAAAAGTGGGTATATTTACCTTACCTTAAAACTTTCTCCGATGGGCCTTTTATATGGTCCAGAACCATAGTCATCGATGAAACAAGTTTTTTCACTAACCGTAAGCTTTGAAATTTTCCTGTGGATGGATTGACTCCAGATTTGAACTAAATTACTCCTGAATAGTATAATTCTCATATGAGTGTAGGGATTTTTGATCTAATGAGAAAAAAAAAATTGTGCTGTTTTTCAAGAGTTTTTTTTTTTAATTTTTTTAAATTTTTTATATTTTTTCATAATTTTTCTGATGTAAAAATTTTTTCCGACATTTAATCCTAAATCCCTACACTCATATGAGAATTATACTATTCAGGAGTAATTTGGTTCAAATCTGGAGTCAATCCATCCACAGGAAAATTTCAAAGCTTACGGTTAGTGAAAAAACTTGTTTCATCGATGACTATGGTTCTGGACCATATAAAAGGCCCATCGGAGAAAGTTTTAAGGTAAGGTAAATATACCCACTTTTATATGTACAAAGTATGAAATAATTAGTTTACATTTATGTATTAAAATGTGACTTCTTATTTCAGAGAAAAAAAGGTGTCTAGCCCCTTTAAGGGAGACTGCTTGATGAGCAGATTGAATGTCTTCCGAAATGACGAGATTGCCACAGTTTGGGCTAGGGATGCTGGACACTGAGTCAATCTGATCAGTCTGTAGCGAAATGAGTACTTGATTGCTGTCAGTGTGCACCAAAGTGTGATGCTTGGCTTTACAAAGAAAGCATCGGTACGTGGAAGTACAACTTTTAACGTTGTGCTTTCCTAAACAATTGAAACAAAGATTGAAAGATTTAAGACACTCTTTCCGCTCGGGAATCGATTTATTAAGAAATTGTTCACATCCATTTATATAATGCGGTTCATTACATAGCAAACATTTCCGTTTCTGATTGTTTTTCGCGTTTTGAGGGAACACTTGATGAGAATAAGCCGTATGAGCATTGTCATGTTCTTCACCATGAATTTACCTGAGAATTTTGGTAGATCTATCTTAGGTAGTGATTGTAATGAAACGTTAGTGGATTAAGCAGGTCTTGGAATCACTGGCGCAGCATTCGAGTTAGAAGAGCCTTGAGCAGCATCTCTAGTTTCAAAAGTTTCTAAGAAATCAAGAAAATCTCCTCTGCGAACATAAATGCTATCCTCAACCAGATCACAGAGATTAGTTGTAAAATAGACATGACTTTTATCAAGATCCTTAATGATCAGAATTTTCTCGTGATTTAATCTAAAGGTCGTATAATTTCCTTTAAGTCCGGTTAAACATGATTTTGCATAACCTTTCGTCAAGTTATCTTTACCCTTAGATTTGAAATTCTGAAAAGAATTTGCAATTTTAGCTTGGAGCGACATCTGCTTATGATGTAATCCCTCCATTTTGAAATCAAAGTAGTTAAATTAACAACAAACTTGACTATTTAAGCTAGATGATCGTTAACTATCCTTGCCGCTCGAGAATAGGACAAGAAATAGTGAGAGTTATTACAATTAAATCTTAACCTAGGTTATAATACTTATGCTAGTATGAGTGTAGAGATGCGCTTGAAGCTACAACGTTGAGTGAGTCTGCTAACGTTCCCACGGTGAATCAGCTGTTGATCAGCAGTGTTGACTGCTTGAAGAGAAGTGACTGCAAGCGTTGAATTCAGCAACCCCCTGCAGCGAAGTCAGCAACTGAATAAGGAATGTATCCAGGTGTAGATCAGCAGTCGAATTTGGAAACGAGACGATATATCAGCAGGCAGCGATAAAACTGCAAGGTTCAATAATATAAGTATTGGCTAAGACAAAATTGCATTCAATTTCCTCAAGACTAGTTAAATATTACGAATTAAATTTATAATAAACTCAAACTCAATTAACTTGTACTAATTTCAAATAAAATCTACTCAATTTTAATTAAAGTAATTTAACTAAATAGAGATCATTAAATTCTCATTAAATGGAATAAATGTACTAGATTGACTAGACGATAGTTGCAAATTTTAATTTAAACAAATTGGAACGATACGTGTGTCCAAGTATTAAGACGAAGCATCCGAGCGCAATCGGATCGGCGATAGGTGCGAAGAAGATGGACTCGTCAAAGTACAGCTTCGATCCGTTGATGCGCGCCCCCTGTGGCGAATGTTGGACCCGTCTTCCTCCTAATCCTCTACTCCTCAGCAAGCAGGCTCCACGTGTGTAATCCTTCACTCGATGTGTGTGAGCCCCGTAACGTGTACGCTGCACGCGGGTACTCCTTGGTTTGACTGTGTGTGGACCCCGTAGCGTGTACGCTGCACGCGGGTGCTCCATCGCTTGGCTGATGCGGACCCCATAGCGTGTACGCTGCACGCGGGTTGTCCGTATGTTGGCTCGCACAAGGCCGTAGAATCGTTGCTCTTGTCAGCAACAATTAAATCATCATCGTACGATCGCGATGACCCTACAGCTGGCTTAACAGCGCACGCTCTGAAGAGAAAGTTGCCACTTGTTGCTTTGAGTACGACAAGATGACTGCCGATCACCGTACATTCGGTGATTCTAGAGCCGGCTTTACAGCGCACGCTCTTGGCGATGACTGGGAGTCGGTAAATACGCGCACTCCAAGGCGTTTTCAGAAATGAGGTGAATAGCAATAGATGTGCTATTTCCCCTCGGAAGCCTTAGAAGGTGGATCCAAATTCACGCGATGGCGAGACAAACGAGAGAGAGACAGCAACGTACGCGCGAAGTCGGCATGTGAGCACATGCGACTGTTACGGCACTCACGACCACGAACACTTTGATGGGTACCTGAAAGAAAGACACTATTCCTGCGCTCCCCGAAGGTTACGCAGAAATAGAAATAAAATCTCCTTCTGCGTTGTGGCCATGGCGATGTCTCCCACGATCCGGCTCGAAGTACCAAATGTTTTTTGTTGTATGTGGGTGGATCGTGGACTGGAGAGGTTCAATAATTGATGGCATTTCGTGTGGAGATAAGTTAGTTTTATTGTCGATGTCCGTTGTGCCTCTTGGCGTACAGAAGGTTGCTGCTGTCTCTCTTGGCCGTCGCGCTTGAACTACTGAGGCCGGTCGGCGTTGCAAAATGCTGTCGGCGGTAGAGGGCCGCGTGGAAAACGTTGACTGGCTGCGCACCCGCCCGAGCGGAATATCGCCTTATAAGGCGCGATGACGTTAGCGTCGCGAATATGCGAGGCGTTGAATCGCCAACACTCGTATTATTCAAACCCTTTTAAAAACTTATTTAAAATACATTTACGTATTATAGTACACTAAATGTTTACTCCCAAATCCGTTGGAAACAATGAAAACTAAGAACAACACTTTGTATAAAAAAGGTGCTGATGCTGGTATCACAGTGTTATATGAAATGACAGCTGTGCATGTTTACATTGCTTACGGACTTTTACATAGGTTAACATCAGCTCTGTTACAATAAAGAAGTGAGGTGTGAGAGGCTGTCGGTGATAAGTCAGGTTTTTCTTGTGTGGGACTCTGCCGATGTTAATGAGTACAACTGATTTAAATTAAATGTACGACGTTTCGATAGCTTGATCGCTATCCTTTTCAAGTCCTAAATTTTATTACAGAGATAATACTAAAAGTCACTTTTTATAAAAACATACATCAAAATATACAATTATAAACAATTGCTTGTCTTACCTAATTTACATCAGTATTACACTTCGTCACATTTCTACTCGAATGCAGAACTCGTGATATACAACCTAAACATATCAATAGTATTAAGATAAACTTAAAACATTTTTTCTTTCATAGTAATACAGCCAAAAGAAAATTTAATAGAAATATACTATTACTAAAATCTAAAATAAGAAATATAGAAATAGAAGACATAAACATTCATATTAAATTTTTAGAAAAACAAAAAGTACAAATTAACAATAAATTGAGAGAAATACTACCTAATAATATTGTAAATAAATTTATTAATACTCAAAATGATAAATCTGACATAGAATATAGGAAATTAAGTAGGAAACATACAAGCCAATTTAATAATTTGTTAAAAAATAAGAATGGGAACAACAATGTAGATTTGAACAACAATGAAGTCACAAGTGTGAATAATAATAATGACACAAGTGAAAATAATAAATGGTCTTGTAATTTGACTAAAATAGATATTCCTAAGGATATTATAGACGTAGTATCCTTAGGACAAAAATTTAACAATGTTAACTTGATTAATAATAAAGAAGCAATCATTGACACAATAAAAAATGTAGACGATTTAATTGACACTTGCGATTTCATTGATGAGAAAAATAATAAAATTAGGAATGCAGTAATAAAAAGTTTAAGAAACAATATTAACACAAAAAAACATATATCTTACGAAGACAGAGTTTTTGCACATAGGTTAAACAAAACAAAAACCTTTTTAAAAAATAACGATGTTTTTTTCACAATGGCTGATAAGGGTAATGTGACGGTTGCGATAGATAACGAACAATATAAACAGAAGATGAATAAATTATTAACAGACAAGGAAACTTATACACAAATTAACAAAAATCCACTGAATAAATTGCAAAAAGATACTCAAAAGATATTGAATCATTGAAATGATAGTAACTTTTTCAATAAAAAATACCATAGAAATGAGTTAACACTAACAAACACTACTTTATCTAGAGTTTATGGACTACCAAAAATTCACAAAAAAGATGCACCTTTGAGACCCATAGTCTCTTGTGTAAGTAGTCCAACATACAAACTATCAAAAACTCTAGACACTCTCATACGTCATAAGATACCAGAACCGAAATCTTACATAAAAAAATGTGGCCGTCACGGGACGCCTGGCAGATGTGAAACATGGAAATTGATTATTATTGAAAAAGAATTAATTGAGTTTCATAAGAAAAGGATGCAATGGAAGGAAATACACAAATATTGAACAAGTTAAAATGATAAAAAACATTTTTTAGATATATTTTAGCAAGACAATGTTAATTATATATATATATATATATATATATATATATATATATATATATATATATATATATATATATATATATAACTATGGGAATTGGTATATTTGAAGAGATATCAACGTATAGATCGGTACTTTTGAAGAGATGTTGGAATTTTGAAGAGACTCCTCAAATTTCTCAACGCAAGAATCGCGACTTTTGAGGAGAAATCTATACCCCCTTTTCCCAGAGTCGGTAACCTGAGGGTCATTATTTCTTTAGTCACATTGTCCGAACTCCAAGCGAAAGGTTCACATCTCCTCAAAAGTAACAATTTACAAACATATCATATATATATATATATATATATATATATATATATATATATATATATATATATATATATATAAAATACACACACACACACACACACACACACACACACACACATATATATATATATAAATAATTACATATAAATATACATGAATTATATAAAACAATAATAATTCAAATAAACTATTATAATTCAGTATCATCACTTATTTCTGTAATATTAACACTTGAGGTTTCTGATGGTATGAAAGTTACAATAGGCCGATGATAACTAAAATAAGCAACAAAAGTGTTACTTGTAACGTCGTGAAGATGTCTTGTGAATACCGCATCTATTGTTGTACCATATCTCGTTATAGATTCATTATTCATGTACAACTGAAATTCTTCTTGAACGAACGTAATTAACCATGCTGACTCATCTTTGGCGAAATTAACGATGACCGTTACAGAGAGAGAGAGAGAGAGAGAGAGAGAGAGAGAGAGAGAGAGAGAGAGAGAGAGAGAGAGAGAGAGAGAGAGAGAGAGAGAGAGAGAGAGAGAGAGAGAGAGAGAGAGAGAGAGAGAGAGAGAGAGAGAGAGAGAGAGAGAGAGAGAGAGAGAGAGAGAGAGAGAGAGAGAGAGAGAGAGAGAGAGAGAGAGAGAGAGAGAGAGAGAGAGAGAGAGAGAGAGAGAGGCTATACGCACGCACACACACACATAAGGAGTAGAGCGGGAGAGAGAGAGACGCTATACACACGCACACACACACAAGGACTAGAGCGGAAAGCGTCGCATCAGCGAGAGAGAGAGAGAGAGAGAGCCGAGTAGGCCGGAGTAGAGGGGGAAGCGTTGCATCAGCGGGAGAAAGCCGAGTATAGGCCGGAGGCGGAGCCTAAACGACGGAGCGAGCCGAGCAGTTGCGCGACTCCCCGAAGTTTTCGCACCACGCATCACGACACCGACCGCCGTCGTTACACGCCAGGCGCGCCATAAGATGTTTCACATCAAAAATAGTCATGACTTAATAGATGAAATCAAAGATATTGTCATTTCTGATGATAACGTGATAATATCATTAGACGTCACATCACTCTTCACGAATGTACCGCAGGAATTAGTAGTTAAAAGTATAGAAAAAAGGCATCATTACATTAGAACTCAGAACGTACCCTCAACAGAAATAATTAATACTTCAAAGTTTTTAATGAATAATACATTTTTCCAATTCGATGGAAAGTACTATAGACAGACTTATGGATCTCCTATGGGGAGTCCCATAAGTCCTCTATTTGCTGATATGGTAATGGTAGATTTAGAAGAAGAATGTATAAAAAAGCTAGATTTGAGACCACTGTTTTATTATCGATACGTAGATGATGTCATTATGAGTATACCTAAAAATAAAATACAACAAGTTTTAGAAATATTTAACTCTTACCATAATAGACTCAAATTTACACACGAAGTTGAGCATAACGGTAAGATAAGTTTTTTAGAGGTACAACTTATAAGAGAAAATAATAAAATCATTACAGATTGGAATCACAAACCTACTTTTTCAGGCAGATTTTTAAATTTCAAATCGAACCATCCCATATCAGAAAAAAGAGCAATGATATATAATCTAATAGACAGAGCGGTTTTACTTTCAAACAGACAGTTTTGGGAAAAAACATCAATTTGGTTAAAGAATTTTTAATAAATAACCAATATCCTAATAGATTTGTTGACTTTTATGTGAAAGAAAGATTAAAAAAGATTGAATTTAGTAATAATAACAATACAGATAAAACAAGAGAAAAAAGAAATACAATATTGACTTTGCTGTATATACCAGATACTTTTGAAAAGGTTTCACGTAGTTTGAAAAAATTTAGTATCACTACTATTTCAGAAATCAAGAATAATCTCAGTATTGTAATAAGAAGAGGAAAGGATAGACAAGAAACTACGGAACAGACTAATATAGTTTATAAAATTAATTGTAAAGATTGTGATGCTACATATGTAGGAGAAAGTAAGCGGATGTTAGGGACAAGAATTAAAGAGCACATTGCGAATACAAAGAAAAAAGATGAAAATAAATTTGTCATTAATAAGCACATGGATGATTTTAAACATAATTTTGACTTTGAAAATACAATAATATTGGACAAAGAAGATATATGGAAAAAAAGATTAATATCTGAAATGGTGAACATTAAATTACAAAAGAATCCAATAAATATTAAAGAAGATACACAAAAATTAAATAACCATTATTCGCAATTGCTCAAAGAAATGAAACAAATAAGATAAATAAATTAATCGAGTATAACTGCCGAACATAATCTTGAAATATTTGAAATTCTCGCTGACTGTGGCAGTTCACGAGACTTGCCACCCCGGGCGCTCCGGGTCTGCGCGCGCATATATTTTCCATGGTGATGAGTAGGCAGAAATTGAGTGGCTAATAGCAATTAAGCGTGAAATTTCAAATTAAAATTAGATTTCTGATAACGTTATAAGATATAAACTCAAATTAAAATTAAATTTAACAATTTTTTTTTTTTTTTTTTACAAGATTTGACAAATTGTTAATAAATTAAGACAGAATTAAATTTTAATAATAGTTGTCATAGTTTTAATATAAAAATTGAAAATGAATATGATGATGTGATATGACGTCAATTGCTAAGTTTATTACGAAGCCAATTTGCGGTATATTAACGTTATATCAATTCATATATTCAAACTTATGTTTACATTTTTCTCGCTCTACTGGTTTTGACTGCTTTTGCTCAATCTTAGTGTTGATTTATTAATTGTGGGACTTTTCTTTGTTAATTTATTAGTTGTGAGAGTTTTTATATGTTAACCCTGTTGAAAATATCGATGTGGATTTTACACTGATTTCCACATGGAATCCATATGGAATCCATATGGAATCTATACGGATTCCATATGGATTCCATGTCGATTCCATGTAGAAATCAGTCCCAAATCGTCCTGTGGACTTCCACATGGAATTCCATATAGATTTCCTTATGAATTTTTCTACAAACATTTGTAAAACAAAATCCGTATGGATTTCCATGTAGATTTCCATGGGGAAATCCAGGTAAAAACGACATGATCCATATAGATTTCCACATGGATTTCCATATGGTAATTTTAATGTTTATAAAAATGTTTATTTATAAAATTGTTATATTTTTTTTACTAGGATACATATTTTTGACAACAAGTACTGTAGAATCTTTTCGAAGAATTACATAAAAGGAAATTATAGTTTATAATTTTTTATGCTTTACTGATATGGTAAAAAACGTATCCCTAGTAAAAAAATTTAAAAATTTTATAAATAAACATTTTTATAAACATTTAAATTACCACATGGAAATCCATATGGAAATCTACATGGATCATATCGTTTTTACCTGGATTTCTCCATGGAAAACTACATGGAAATCCATACGGATTTTGTTTTACAAATGTTTGTAGAAAAATTCATATAGAAATCTATATGGAATTCCATGTGGAAATCCACAGGACGAATTGGGACTGATTTCCACATGGAATCAACGTGGAATCCATATGGAATCCGTATAGATTCCATATGGATTCCATATGGATTCCATGTGGAAATCAATGTAAAATCCACATGGATATTTTCAATAGGGAATTTATTATTAGTGTCGTTTTTTATATGTTTATTAACCGTCTTAATTTATTAATAACGTACATTGACGTATTTGATAAAATGAAAAATAAGGTAAAGTTATACTTGATTTGACGTGATCTTTGTGCAAAAAACTTATACAAATTACAGTTTTGTTCTTATTATTATTTTAGAAAAGGAAAAAAGCTCTGTTATATTCTACGAAAATGTGACGAAGTGTAATACTGATGTAAATTAGGTAAGACAAGCAGTTGTTTATAATTGTATATTTTTATGTATGTTTTTATAAAAAGTGACTTGTAGTATTAACTCTGTAATAAAATTTAGGACTTGAAAAGGATAGCGATCAAGCTATCGAAACGTCGTACATTTAATTTAAGTCAGTTGTACTCATTAACATCGACAGAGTTCCACACAAGAAATACCAAAAATGAGTGATAGAATCATACAAAGAGATAAGTCAGGTTGTTACGGTGCCAACTTAACTGCTATAAGTTTTAAATTAAAATTTTTATTTTTGTCAAAATACCGTCCATAAATTATATTATTTATTTTTTATCTTTATATTAATGTTTAAAATATTATTTTTTGATTTTTTACAAGTATAGATATGTAGAATGAGAATTTAAAATATATTAAGAACAGGGAAAGGAAAAAAAATTAGTAAAAATAAGATACGATTATTACAAGTGTTCTTTTTAGCAAAATATGTAATAAAAAAATTGATTTTTCGTCATTTTAAAGGTGTCCGACATCATTAACATATTTAGGCGTAGGGAATTTTTTTACTGCTTGTACTTTCTTTGGGTCAGATTTTATTCCGTATTCACTTATAATATGACCTAAATAACATACTTCGTTTTTTAGGAATTCACATTTTTCCGGTTCTAAAGTTAAATTTGCTTCCCGTAAGTTTTGTGCGACTGTATTAAATATTTCGTTTACTTCTGGCATAGTTTCGCCAAAAATGATTATATCGTCGTTGAACACAAAGCATATTTTGCTTATTAAATCGCCTAAAACTATATTCAGAACTCTTTGAAATGTACGCCGTGAGTTTTTCAATCCAAAAGGCAATACGCGAAATTCAAAGCGTCCCAAAAGATTAATGCTAAATGCAGTTCTATGTATATCGCTTGGTTTCATAGGAATTTGGTGAAAATCCGATTTAAAATCTATAACGTGATAGAATTTAGTTTTCCCTAATTGATCGAATATTTCTATAATATTTGGGAGTAAATATGGATCTGCAACTGTTTTTTCGTTTAGTTTTCTATAATATATTACTAAATGCCATTGTTTTTTTGCGTCTGCTAACTGTTTTTTTTTTGCTACAATTATTTTGCTTTTATTATTTATTTTTTTTTATTTTCTCATTGGCGTAAGACTCTACTTGTATTTCTTATTTCTTGTATCATGTATTTGTTAAAAAGTCATTTGTTTTGTAGAAAATTATTGTTATTCTTGTAATTATCAATTGTTAGATAGTTTGCTAATAACTTGACGAGCCGTACGCATTTATTTTCGGTAGTTTTGGTAATTCATGCTACAATGAATGACCCCAACTACTTACTGCAAAATGTGAAGCTCGGACTTATTCTATATTAGTTATATTAGTATTTTATAAGAGTATTTTCCTCGTCTTTCAAGACCAAATGCGTTGTAAAACAGGGGTAGTATTTTACGAAAAATACGTCATACTACTGCTGCTGGATAATACTAAATAAAATTCTTCACTGTTGCCGATCTTGCTAATCGGGTTTGAGATCTGTAGCATATATCCAAGAGTTGAACTTTTCTGGATATCCTACCCACTTTACCAGCAGCTGCTTCTTTCGCCCCTGTCCTTTGGATTGAACGATGCGCTCGACTTTAAATTCTTGTTCAGCTGCTAATCATATAAAACCTACACTTTTCAATTCTTCGGTATAGAAGAAAACGTCGATATTTTCGCTGTTCAGATCCTGTATTTAGTACAGGTAAATGTGCAGCCTCTGTGAGACACGACAAACTGAATATCTCTTCAGAGTAATTTTTTTCGAATCCTTTCTTGAAGGTTCCCTTTGAGCGACTGATTCGAACGTAATCACCGACCTTGTATTTAGGGTATTTCACTGGTCTTTGTTTGGTGTATCGTCTTTGCAGATTGGTGCGGGCTTGCGCTGCGTTGTACAAGTGTACGTGCGCTGGTTTCAGCCTATGACCGAGTATACAGTGTTGTTATAAGCTCCGTCAATTTTTTGTATCACGTTGATGTATGTGTGTGTTTTTATGTGTGAAATATCTCCAAAGGCGTTCCTTAATCGTGCCATTTAACCGCCCGATGACAGCTGCTTTGACGTCAGGATTTCTTGCTACTCGAAAGTGCAACGGACCACTATTGTCAAGAATGAAAATGGCGACACGTATACCCTCCCATTTCCATTTAGGGTTACGGGATAAAGAATTTTGTTCATCCACTGGTTCTTAAACCTTACGCCAAAGAAATACCAAGTTCGAGAAGAACACGCAGTTACCGATGCAGTCATCATTGCGCCGCCCACGACTCGCACAGCAGTAGGATGGGCGGTGCCTAAGTCCTAACGTCATCAACTGCGCGGAGTTCAAGATTTAAGAATCACAATTAGAAAAATGTTTATTTGTTGCGCATATTAGAATAAAAAATACGTTATATTATATTATTAAGGCGGTCTTACACCTAGTGGCTTTTGAGGCCAAAATCATCTATAAAAAAAGAAAAAATGTTATTTAAACCATATACAATATATATCCTAAAAATATACACTATTTCTGACAAAATGGCCCAACATTTAGTCTGTAGACCAATTTTACTCAGAGATATAGCATTTTTTATTTTTTTCATTTGGCGTCATTTTGTAAAAAAACTATTCCATGGATTTGCATGGGATAAGGCGTGAATTACTTGAAATTCATTGAACTATGGCAAGAAGAGTTGGAAATACTAAAAAAAAATTTTTAAATTATTTTAAAATGCTAAAAATCACTTTTAATTACTTAATTTTAAGAATTTTTGTGATTTTTTGTGATTTTTAGCATTTTAAAATTATTTAAAAATTTTTTTTTAATATTTCCAACTCTTCTTGTCATAGCTCAATGAATTTCAAGTAATTCAGGCCTTATCCCATGAAAATCCATCAAGTAGCTTTTTTATAAAATGACGCAAAACTTTTAAAAATGACATTTTGAGAAATAAGCCTGCAAAGAAAAATACTATAAAACTCCAAAAATAATCAGCCATTTGATCTCCATTCTTTTCCTTCTTGAAACTCACTTCCCTGTATATCTGTCATCTGTTCTCCGATGTAAAATGGTTAAAACAGAAGCTCTGGCACCTTGCATGCATCCATTCCATTAAAAGTTACTGCTAAGCTAGCAGTAGTCGTTACATTAAAAGTTACTGCTCAATCTGTCCTTCTTTTGTACTTTTGATTCATGTACTGTTGAATCACTTTTTAACACATTGTACTCAGTTAGATTATTATTTATAATACTAAGATAAATATAGAATATGCGCCAGGTCTTATGAAATATGAAATCCCAATCATCTAAATCGAAACTTAAGAAGCCATCAATCACTGTCATAGACAAAAGTACGTAAGTACATAAAAGCTGATAATCCCATTTTTTCAAGATCACTTAAATACACATATTAAATATTAAATATATCTTGAATTTAAGCATGTATTAGTGTGAGCAGGCTTGTCGCTTTTATGTGTATAGATACATCTTGACCCTTATTGCAATTCACAAATCTTCTGAATTGAATTATATACCCTATAGTGAGTTAGACTTAATATGTCATTTTCATCTTTCTTAGAAAAATGATGTATTTATTTTTATGCGATACAAATTTTGACTGTCTCTTCTTTAAAATACTTAATTCAATCTTGCCAATGCCCATGTTTTTCAGTATTAAATTTCATACAGCATTCCCATCTTGAACTGAATCTACTTTCCAAATTTAAACAAAACTGTCACTACACGCTTGTATTATAATTACACTTACACTTTTCAGCCATATATCTTCACATTCACAATACATTACATTTTTGGTCCTAAATTCACTTGTGAATACAAATAATTAAGCACTAAGAAAAAAATCTTTCTCTATCAGAAAGCAAAAACTCTGCAAAACAAACTGTTGAAATCACATGGTTATATGTATCTTTGCTTATATGAGCTGTCAGCTATGCAACTGTGTTTACACTGGTATTAGCAGACAAGTTATATATAGGTACAAAAGGGAGTATTCATGTATATTAAATTTATGTTGAATTTTAGTCACGGAATGGTCACTTTACTAGAACAGAAGTGCAAAATTTTTACAAGACGATTCCACTGAATTTCGAATTCCACAATATGGTTTATTTTATTTTTACAATAAATCCCGTATGTAAATTTCATTATTTTGTTATCCTTATACTAGCATGGCTTAAATAATGTGTTTTGATATTTTAAAACACATTTAAGTAAACGTTTTCCTATCAGAAGCGTAAAAGCATAAAAAAAGGCAAAATAAAAAGAAATCATTTTTTTGTCATTTTGAAGATAGAAAGCTCTTTTAACAATATCATTTTTAATTTTTTTAATTTTTGATCCACACTAGTTTTGTTAGGTTCAGAATAACATATGTAATTAAAAAATTCAATAAAAAAAAGTTGATTTTTTCAAAATTTTTAGGTGTAGGACCGTCTTAATATATTAATAAAATATTTTAATACATCATCTCATGAATTATTATGCTTTACGTGGTATTATCAGGTCGACTCACAAGGAAACGGGTCGAGGTGTCCGCCTCTGATTTTCCTGAATTTTTTATATGTCGTAGAGGACCGAAAAATAAGAGATACGTATTTTTTATCGGCCCAATCCGATGTTAAAGGGGTGAAAATCGCCCTTAAAAATTACCCCCGAAAACGGTTTTTTCTTAATATCTTTCGTTCTAATGTAGAATGCGTTCGTGGTTAAGGATTTCTTATCGGTAACGGACATCAAACGAACTAATGTTAAATAAATAATTTGTTTTTATTCATCTATTGGAAATTTCTTATTCTTCTTCTTAGTGCTTGGTGCAGTTTGTACAAGGACCTTTATAATTAGGACCGAACTATGTATTGTTTAATTCCTAATTTTACGGTAAACTTATAAAAAAATCTATCTAGTCATGTAACGATATTTGTAAAAATTTTTTTTTGTTCTACATTAACTATTATGTTTATATATCTTGGTTGTTGTCCTGAAGAGGGGAGTAATTTACACTCCCGAAACGTCGGCAATAAAGAATTATCTTTAACATTGGTTCGTTTGATGTCCGTTACCGATAAGAGATCTTTAGTTCTAATTAATGTTTTGAAATGAAACAAACTGGAAAATTCTTCTCTTTGAATGGCGAAACTAGCAAGTATAGTTTGGTCCCCGGGGTGGCAACCCTTACTTTTTATTTCAGAAAAACCTTATTTTTTAAACTATTTTTGTATATAATATTTGCAATAAAATTAATTGATTATTATAAAAATCATTTTTGGACTTAAAATAAAAAATTAAAGTTGACTTGTTTCAGGGTTTTTGCAAATACAAGCGTTATCGGGGTTAAACAATCGCTTAGGCGCAAAATACTTTCGAACCGTTAAAATAAATATTTTATGTTATGTAATGCATAATTTATTTTTATTTGGGCTAATTTTTTTTATGGGCCCAATTTCCTATTATTAAAGGGGTAAGACGCACCCCTAAAACTCACCCCTAAAATAGGTTCCTTCTAGATACCCCAAGTTCCAATTAAAATTTAAAATGAAACAGAATGGAAAATATTTCTCTTTGAAATGCCAAATTAGTAATGGTTGTTTGATTGTGTGGGGTAGCTACCCTTATATTTTATTTCGGAAAAACTGCATTTTTTAATTATTTTTGTATATAAGATTTGCAATAAAATTAAATAACTATTGTTAAAATTAAAAATCAAAGTTGACTTGTACAGAATTTTTCTAGTAACAGCATTATCGGGGGTTAGCAGCCCCTTAGACGCGGAATACTTACAATTAGTACCATTGAAATAAATATTTTGAGGTGTATAATACATATTTAATTTATATTCGTGTCAGTTTTTTTACCGAAATAACGTAATTAATGAAGTCGCTTATAAACTTATACTTTTTATGCAATTTACATTCGAGTATTTTGCTCGTATTTACAGGTAAATAAAAAGGATGGAACTGGGAAAATAATGGATGAGTTAAATGATTGACTGATCTAATGAATAGAAGCTAATTGATATTATTATAAAATATTAATTGTCATTATCTGATTGTGCACCAGAGATTGTAATTTAATTACATTATTTCGTACGTGCAAATTTATATCTTTATCCAACAAAATTACACTATCGGAAAAGTGTCTTACAACATTTTTCCATATACGAAAACCAAATACATCCAGCGGTTGTATTTTTCCAGTTGTACCTTTAGGTATTTTGAAAAATTCAATGTTTTTATCATCAGGGTTTTCTCTTTCGACTGCAATGTCCACTCCAAGAATCTAGCAACAAACTATTTTTTCCAACATTTGGAAAAAATACATCCCTTAATCATTTTCGAAAATGATCTGAAAATAAATTGTAAACAAATAAATTTCGCAGATCATTACAGTAAACTATTGCTATTTGTATTACATCACTAATTTTGATAACGAGTTATTACATGAAATCAAATTAACAAAAATAAATAATAATGAAATTTCTTAATAATTTACAAAAACTTTTTTATAACTTTCGGAGTTTACGTTAAAATACCTTATTTTAAAAATAATTTAGTAATAATTGTAAATCTTTTTTATTATGAGCCTACTGATATTAAAAGTTTACAAGTAAAATCTTTAAAATAGATATAAGCTACAAGTTTACGAATACAAGTACACTTTATTTAATTTCTCCATAGAATTTCTTTGTCACTCATTATTAAATAGTTTTTTTTGGAAAGGTTCGATGTTAATGAGTACATTGAGTTACTGTTTGTGCAACGTTTCGATAACTATTTTGTTATCCTTATCAAGCACTAGAATTTATTAACATATGGAGATAAATACAAGTCAATAATTAAAATACATACAAATAAACAATTTGTTCGTCATTCTTACCTAAAATTACATTCATTATAATGTTAAAACATCGTCAATTTTATAAAATTGTGTTTTTGTTTATCTAAAAAATATAGAAACAATAGTGAAAAATAAGATGGAAATTTTTTTTTTTTTTTTTTTTCACAAAAGTTGAGAAGTCAAATTGATTACAACTGTTACCTTGCTTTCTTGGTAAAAACAATATAAACATCGTCAATTGTATTAAGAGTTTTGCACACTTCTTAACTCACATTAAGTTAGGATACTAACTGAATAAATTAACATATAATAAACAAACAATAATACATTAACACAAGGGAAAGCCAAGGCAGTCAGACTACGTTAAGAAGATGTAAACAGACCACTGATAAATTTGAATATAGTCAAGTGATCAATACCTACGTCAATTAACTACGTATATGACATAGTAATTGACAGTATATCAATGACGATATTAAAATCTAATTAATTTATAATCATTACCTAAACAGGTAGATAAGGTCAGTTTAGTTAAAACTTTATTGTTAATGTCCTAAAAATCAATTTGTCACAACCACAAAGTAAAAATTAACCTTTATCATTAAAGAAAACCCATCAAAATTCAAATCTCTCCCTAGATCTTAGGCGCCTCGTCCTTGCGTATTGAACACAACGGAGTTTGGTACTTACGCAGATACGAAGCCCCACGAGTGGCAGTAATACACTACTGCATTCATACACCAATGAGGTAACCACGCGGGCAATTCGAATATTTTGAAGTTATGTGGACTTAAATTGTACCAATAAAAATAACAGTTGTATTCAATTTATTTGATTCTTTTCAATTTGTTCAATAATTGGGAATAATGGTTACTTAATTTCTGAGTGTCTTCTTTTATATTTATAGGATTATCTTGTAATTTGATGTTAATCATTTCGGAAATTAATCTTTTTTTCCAACAACTTTCAGTATCCAGTATCTTAGCATTATCAAAGTTAAACTTATGTTTATAATTGTTGATGTGACTTTTAATTACAAATTTTTTGTCATCGTCTTTTTTAGTATTCGCAATGTGTTCTTTTAATCTAGTATTTAACATGCGTTTACTCTCTCCTATGTAACTAGCATTACAATCCTTACATTCGATTTTGTAAACACTGTTCGTTTTCTCGTCTTTCTCCTGTGTATCTTTCTTTCTATTTATGACTTTGCTGAGATTATTATTTATTGTTGGAACAGTTTTTATACCAAATTTCCTTAAATTATTGGAGACTTCTTCAAAGGTGTCTGGTATGTACGGTAAACTTAGAATAACTTTTGTGTGATCACTATTATTGTTATTGTTATTAGAATTTTCATATTTAATTTTATTGACTCTATTTTTCACATGATATTGACGAACAAATTGTTTATTTGTATGTATTTTAATTATTGACTTGTATTTATCTCCATATGTTAATAAATTCTAGTGCTTGATAAGGATAACAAAATAGTTATCGAAACGTTGCACAAACAGTAACTCAATGTACTCATTAACATCGAACCTTTCCAAAAAAAATTTATTTAATTTTACTCACCTGATGTCATTTTGCCAGATTTAGAAGCCAACAAATATACGTTATCTGGCTGAAACAAAATTTTGTTGTATTATTGGTCCGAATTCATCTTTAGTCTCTTTTAAAACTATAAATAATGGAGAGAGCAATGTTTCAGCAGCATTAATTGTAGGTAATATTGTGTAACTATGTGTTGTCGATGAAACTGATTGCACACATTCGACAGTCTTTGTTCCTTCTACTGCTAACGTACGTTCAGAATGTAATTCTAATTGAAATCCACTTTGATCAGCGTTGTAGATATTTTCAATTTCAAATTCTGAAATAAGTGATTTGATGTCTGCTGAAAATATACTAGCTTCTTGATTTATAGTTTCGTTGTCTTCAACAGTTTTTTTTGTTATAAATTTGTTAATTTTTCTACTAACAATTGTGTGAGCTTTATTAAATTTTCGCAGCCAGAAATTAGATGCTTTGAATCTAACATCATTAAATTCCAAACTTCTTTCAGCTTCTAAAGCCCACCTCCGTATATCAATATCGTGAATCATATGACCAGCTTCGATAGATTCTTTGAGATTACTTAAAAAAAATTCAGAAATCTGATATAATTTTTCTTTGTAAGTTCCACCTTCGTTAATTTGGCTTCCCCATCGGCGTAGTTGTCGTACTGAATTAACTAACTTAAATTGATGTTTACCACTTTCTATACTACGATTTTTCTTATTTTTAGTTGATCTCCAATGTTCGACTACTTTTTTTTTGTAATCGAAGCTCAACTCTTCATCATCGTATGAACAATAATCGTTTTCTATCATAATCGTTTTCTTCTTTGAAAACTGTGTCATCTTCAATTGCTTGTACTTCATCATTTTTAAATTGCTCTTGAAAATCTAATGTTTCTTCTTCCATTGCTTCAATCGCATTAACGTCATTCGTACTGTCGTATAAAATGTTTTCGAATTTTTCAGCTAGATATATTTCAACCCTATTAAAAGGACTTCCTGGTATCTGAAGCCCTGAGAATGCTGCCAATAATAAATTTATGACGTTGATAGAATTCACCTTCATTTTTTCTATTATTTAATTTTTATAAAATAATAAATTGTATTGTAGGAAAAAAACAAATGGTGGGCTCTCGATAACGTGTACCTCGCAACAGAATTGACAAAAATATACTGACTAACTGATCTGTTTTTATTCAGTCGTAAACTCCAGGCTCACTTGCGTTATCTTTGCACAGATATTTTTCTCCGTGAAATTCGCTATTTTTATCCATGATTACAAGATGGGCTTACAAATAATCGCTTATTCATATATATAAATAGAAATGAGGAAAATATTTACTTAAAAATAAGTATTTATGAAGAAGCACAAATGAAATATAATATGACATGCCTAAATACGCAAACATAAATATTCTAAAATTATAAGCAAACTATAATTATCAAGCAGTGATTTTTAAAAAGACTAAAATATACCATAAAAATAATTTTAATCTTGACTTAGCTTTTAAAAGCTTTTCTTCATACAAATATTTATGCAGTAAAAATGAAAATATAGTCATGTAATTATTTATTCCTCTATTTATCTTATGCTGGTATCAAGGAACGCGGGAGCGTTCCGAAGGAAAGTATCTGTCCAATGTAGAAAGAGCCTGAGGGTCGACCGCGCTACATATACTTTGAAATGGGTGCCCGAAAAATTGAAAGATTTTATACAACTTTCAAGACTTTTATATTAACTAGAAAAAAATAACAACATGTGTATTATTGTTATACTATGTTGCACAAAAAGTTTCATGTAAAACTATGTTGTCATATTAAAGATATTAAATAGTGAAAAATTTTATGTCTGGTTTCCGATTTCTCAAATTCTTCATGTTTTCCATAAGATTCCGCTTCCGGTATACGTTTTCTTCCTACTTCCGGTTATATATATACACACACCCGTACTTTATCTTCTGGTCGAGACCTAATATATAACAACAATAAAATTGTGACTACAATAACCTGAAAATATCGTAAGGTATTTTTATTTTTTAAATATAATGTAATTAGATAAAAAAAACAGATATTATTAATTTCAATCACCTGATGACTGGCATGTTCATACTTGTATACATCCCTATTAGCACAAAATGTTTTTTGAATGTTGGTAGAATGTTGAAAACCAAACAACCAAATGTTTTGCGAAAGGATGAAAAAACGTATAAAAAATGTTTTATAAACGTTGAAATGTCCGCAAAAACAGGTATAATTAACTCTGAAAATGATGCATTTTGCATACGTATTTTAAATGTTTTTTCAACATTTGGTAAGAACATAAAATTTTTATCTTTGTAACAAATACAACATTATCGCAACGTTTCTAAGGCAATCAAGAACTAACATATAATTTACATTCATCAAACGTTCTTAAAGTATTATGAATACTTTTTAATAAAGTTTCTGAAACGTTCAAGATAAAATGTTGAAGATATGTCCTCTGGACGTTTTAGGAATATTGCCACGTAACCGAAATTTGTAATCGGGTATAAATGAAATATTCGATCAATGTTTCTCAAACGTAATAATATAAACGTTGAAAATATTTTCATGGAACATTTTTTAAATGTTTTTTAATTATGAAATTTTTCTGTACTTCTTGGACTAGAATAAAGAAGAAGATTGAAAAAATGTATTATGAACAAAGAATATAACACATCTAAAATTGACGATTTTAATACGTTTAAAAAATGTTTCTCTTTAAGTTGTTTCCAGTAATCCTCCACACATGACTTGTTTGAAAAACTTTCTATAAACGTATAATACCAGACGTTAATATTTTGACGTTTAAAAGATGTTATAAGAAGGTTTCAATTTAATTGAATGAAAAATTTCGTATAATTTTTCAACATTCAAAAAACGTTTAAAAATCGTTTATATTTTATTTTACATCTTTAAATGAATGTTTTTTCAACGTATTCATAACACGAATTTAAAATAATATCACACGCATGAAATGTGTAAAAAATGATTATTTATTACGTAGCTTTGAAATTTACATAAGTAATTACCATACAATAATTATTATTATCAAAATTATAAAAGAAGTTATTGAGTGATGTCGTATTACAACGTAGTAAAACATGCGAACGAATAGTATCGTTTAATGCCAACTATAGAAATTTTAAAAATATTGATTAGAAATGTGCGAGAGATCTTTAGAAAATAAGTAATGATATCAACATTTCACCAAACATTTTGTAGACAAAATAGGAAGTGTATAGTTTTTTAATATGTTTAACATTATAGAAAGTAACACTTTTATTTAATCGTTTTGAATTTTATTAATGTTTTGAATTTGGATGTAGTTCGCATCAATTTCAAAATGTTTGTCCATTCATTTATTTTTTAATTTTAATTGATCGAGAAATGCGTGAGGTAAATAGAATAACGATCATGAAAAGGCGAAGTTATTTCATTGCAGTTCAACATGCTTATTTTTGCAGTTCTGTATACAAATAGCAAATAAATGGAAATTGAAACCAAATTGACACTTTTAAACAGTGATTATTTCAGACAAGCGAAAAGTTAAACGACAAAAAATTATATTTATGAGACAAAAAAAAAGACAAAAAAATCTAAAATCCCTTCATAATTATGTTAAAAATATAGTAACTCATAACTTATAAACATAGAAAAGTTTTTTATATCGTTAAAGTACGTTCGTGATATTTAAGTTTATTTGGAAAAGGCGGACATCAAACGAACCAATGAATAAGCGAATATTATTTTTTATTAGCCGACGTTTCGGGAGCGTTAGATATACTCACCTCTTCAGGGCTACAAGATATGTAAAAATGGTAAATGTACAACGTCATGATATTTTTTTAAATAAGAAAAACAAGTCGGAGAATTCCATAAAATTTTTTACCATAAACAATTATTCAGTCATTATTAAAACATTCGGTCCTGCCGCACATACATCCACGAGAACTACACCAAACTTTGAGGAAAACGTTAAGAAAATTCAAAATTTAAAAATAATATTGTATTGAATTAAGAATAAAATAGATATCAAACTGTAACTTACTACCAACTTATGCGTAATTCTCTCATGATTACTATCGGATAAGGCGAGTGCCATCTCCGATAAATAAACTAACAATGAGAGGCACATGTGACTTGTTAAACGGGGGAACAATAGGCGATTTGGAAAAACTGTTGGGGATCATGGGTAGGGAGGCAAGAGCTGGAAGTGGGAGAAACGGCACACGGAGCTGTTCGAGTGATATAGGAGAGCACGAAACGAGGAAGTGGGCAGAGCTAAGCCTATACAGCGAGAGAGTCCTCGCTAAGTAAACGTGCTCGTGTGTGCCACTTCCACGTTCACGTGCGCTCCCAATCATTCGGCAGGCTCATGGACGTATAGAATGGGGAAAAGGAGTATGGAAAGGCGAATGCACCGACACACAGCACCGAGCTAAGAATTGCAATGCAGTCTGATCAATTTCACAGTGTCTTTATATGATTTTTTAGAAATTGGGTGTCTTCTATGCGGTTAAGAGTATTGCTGTGATAGTAGATGTTAAGCATTTCCGAAAAAGAGCGTCTAAAAAAGTTAGATTCTTTGTCAAGGATTTTGGCTTTTTCGAAGTCTATATTGTGTCCTGTTTCTGACACATGCATGGCTAAGGCAGAAGTATTAACGCAATTTTTTACGTTTCTATTGTGTTCATTAATACGTAAATTCATTTTTCTTTTGCTCATTCCAATATAAGTTGAAGAGCAGTTATGGCAATCTATTTTATAAACAATACCACTGGTGTCAAGCTTACGGAGATGGTCCTTTCCTAAGGTTATTATGCAGTTGAATTTATTAATGGTACTATTGATTGGGATAATATTATTTTGGAAAAGGATATGATTAATTTTAGGAGTCAGATGTTTAATAAACGGTAAAAGTATTTTTGGCTTTAACAAAGTAACGCGTGAGATTCTATTAGTGATAGTGTTATTATTATGACTGTTACGGATGTATTGGAGTCTAATCCCGAAGTATTTGTTTATTATTTCGCGTGGATAGTTATTGCATAGAAAATAGTGGAAAGAAAGGTCGAGATTACTACGGTGGAATTGTGGGTCGGAGAGTTTTATGGACTTATCAACAAGGTTGTAGATAATGGCTATTTTTTGAGAGTGGGGGTGGTGGGAAAAATAATTAATGTAGCGTCCGGATGCTGTGTTTTTTCTGTACCAGTTGGTGACGATTCTATTGTCGTGTGATCTTATTAATTCTATGTCCAGAAAACAGATGCTGTTGTTATGTTCGCGTTCGATGGTGAATTGGAGGTGACCATTATATCCATTAAAGGAGGAAAGAATCTCTTCCGTTTTGTCTTTTTTAGGAATAAGAATGCAATCGTCCACATATCTTCTATACAGCAATAACTCATTATTATAACTATTAAGACAAGTAGTTTCAAGTGACTCAAGAGTAATGTCAGCAAACCAAGGGCTAGTGCAAAAACCCATAGGGGTACCCATGATTTGTTTATAAATTCTATTATTGAACTGTAAATATGTTGAATCCAAAAGAAGTTTTATACCATGCATAAATTCTAATTTAGAGAGGTTGATCTTATTGTTCAAGTATATCCATTTTTTGGCGACAGCTTGTAAAACAAGATCAGCTGGGATGTTGGTAAACAAAGACACTACGTCAAAAGAAACTAACTCATACTCATCTGTAATTTTTAAATTGTCGGTTATTTCTTTTAATTCAAAGCTGTTTTTAATTGAGGATTTCGGGCGTGGAAAATATTTATTAAACAGAAGGGAGAGGCTTTTATCTAAGGCATAAGTAGGACTACCTACGGCTGACACAATGATTCTTATTGGATTGCCTTCTTTATGGATCTTTACTAAGGCGTAAGCTCTAGCAAGATTAGTGACGTTAATATCTGCCCGTAACACGTTGAGAAACATTCGTCTGTATCTAAAACACCTTTGTTTTTCCAGTCTTTAATTAGAGTTTTGATATTTTTCTGTAGTGAATTTAGAGGGGATCTATTAATTTTGCAATAAAAATTTTTGTCAGATAGCGCCGATTCCACTTTCTCTATGTAGGCATCTTTTTCCATCACTACTGTAACATTACCCTTGTCCGCTTTCGTGACGAAAATACTGGGATTATTTTTTAAAAAACGTTTGGTTTTAATGAAATTGTCTTTGATTATTCTATCACTGTGACGAAGATGTAAGCGTTTACTACCTTTGATAAAGTTATTAAAAGTAGAAAGCAAGTTATCTCTGATTTCTTCTTTATTGTTCTCAAGATTTCTCAAATTGCTTTCTACTGCCTTAACATACTCGAACATAGAGCGTCTATCTAAATCCAAAGTGAAATTGAATTTGTCGCCAAGGTTGAGCGTCTCAATTGCAAAACTCGGTAACTGTGTGTGTGAGAGATTGACCAACCATCTATCCTTGGTGTTTGTAATGTTATTGTTTAGGGTAGTCAAACTAACGTTAGATTCTGAATTTCGAAAATCTGATCCAACCGTTACACTTTTGTCAGAAGCTTTTAACAGACTATTAAATTTATTAATGTGGATATGTGAAACTTTATCACTAATGATATCCAAGGTATTATTGTAAAATTGTAAGAATTTTTTAGTATATGTTTCAGAAGTTGCATTTGTGAAGTTAATTATGGACGCGTTGATTTGTGTAAGCAAAAATTGCAGATGAATGTTAAGATCAGAGATTTCGATATTCAAAATCTTTTTCCGAACATAGCTCGACAGATGGTTAGTCTTAGCACTCGCAAATTTACTGTTGAAGGAAATGTTTTTAAAGTACTTACACATGCTCTCAATGTGCTTAGGAAATATGTCATAGCTTCTGCATTTAACTAGGAATTTAAGTTCACATTCGAATTTCTTATGTTTCTTTAGTAGTTTGGTGAGTTTTACACAAGTTGTTTTGGCATCCAAACCAAAGTCTTCTTTTATAAAGTTGATCGTCTTGTACAAATTTAGGGTGTTTTTTCCCCGGGTATTGAAGAATCCGTCACAGAATGACGTTGTCTGGAGAGAAGAGTTGGTGACCTTCCTTTTTGACATATCTTATAGAGGTTGTTGAGGTGCAGTTGGCATATAGTGTCCCAATGCCTAGTAGATATCGTTAAAGTACGTTCGTGATATTTAAGTTTATTTGGAAAAGGCGGACATCAACGAACCAATGAATAAGCGAATATTATTTTTTATTAGCCGACGTTTCGGGAGCGTTAGATATACTCCCCTCTTCAGGGCTACAAGATATGTAAAAATGGTAAATGTACAACGTCATGATATTTTTTTAAATAAGAAAAACAAGTCGGAGAATTCCATAAAATTTTTTACCATAAACAATTATTCAGTCATTATTAAAACATTCGGTCCTGCCGCACATACATCCACGAGAACTACACCAAACTTTGAGGAAAACGTTAAGAAAATTCAAAATTTAAAAATAATATTGTATTGAATTAAGAATAAAATAGATATCAAACTGTAACTTACTACCAACTTATGCGTAATTCTCTCATGATTACTATCGGATAAGGCGAGTGCCATCTCCGATAAATAAACTAACAATGAGAGGCATATGTGACTTGTTAAACGGGGGAACAATAGGCGATTTGGAAAAACTGTTGGGGATCAAGGGTAGGGAGGCAAGAGCTGGAAGTGGGAGAAACGGCACACGGAGCTGTTCGAGTGATATAGGAGAGCACGAAACGAGGAAGTGGGCAGAGCTAAGCCTATACAGCGAGAGAGTCCTCGCTAAGTAAACGTGCTCGTGTGTGCCACTTCCACGTTCACGTGCGCTCCCAATCATTCGGCAGGCTCATGGACGTATAGAATGGGGAAAAGGAGTATGGAAAGGCGAATGCACCGACACACAGCACCGAGCTACGTCGGCTAATAAAACGTCGGCTAATAAAAAATAATATTCGCTTATTCATTGGTTCGTTTGATGTCCGCCTTTTCCAAATAAAAAAAAGTTTTTTACGTGGTTGAAAACACAACTGGAACTTTTACCGAATTTAAAATGGCATTATATAAATATAAGACTTATTGACTTAAACTTAAATAATTAAAATTAATTTTAAATCAAACTGATAATTTGACAAATTTCATTTATATCATTTATCTAGTTTCATATACTTCAAAGTTTTATTCTTAAAATAATTTTTTTATATCACTATGTAATAAATGGTAATAATGCATTAATAATAATTTTAATAATATTATTATTAACTCAACAGTGTCTTTGTAATTCACGCATACGCTCAATTATTACTAAATTAATTAACGAAATGCTCAAAATCAAATTACATTTAAAAACTATTAAATTTTTCATTTAAAAATAAAAGATGTTATTAATAAATGAGCTTTGAAATTTGTGTTAATTATTTTGTTTCGTAACATATATCAAGTACGTCGTTAATACCTATTTTCTAAAAGCTACTTTCTTTTCAAATGTACCTATTATAGATTTCAATATTCCACATATTTGCTATTGTATTTTGTTTACTGTTCGGATCGACTCATTAAATAATGTTTTTTACGAATAACGACAAAGAACGTCGTGGTATCAAGTATTTTGAGCCTGTTCAAAATTAAACTGCGTGAGTTTACAAGCAATGGTTTCTCCTTGCGAGGCCAGTTCAGAATTTTTAAAAGCAGTCAAGGGATCACTATTTGATGCAATATCCACTTCTTCGAGCACTAGCTTAATTTCTTGATGTAGCTCTGTAGCTGCGCGTTTCAGAGTCTGATGTTTGTCTTTCATCTCAATGATACAGCGCAAAAATCCATGCCAAGGTGCGGCAACGTTATGCCCCAGGTATAATTCGCGCCAGAGTTCAATACTAACAGGCGCTACACTAGGCCATATGACTCCTGGATTCGGTTCGTACAAAGGGTTCATGTACTTTTCTAAAACATCCGGTTGATTTATTTACGATCATATGACTGCATGTACGTTCTGTTACTTTTAGTCGTCTTCTTTCGGATTCAGAATCGCCTAAATATGTTCCATAATTTTAAGAGTAAGCATGTTCGAAAATTTCAATTAACAATTCTGTTGTATATTCAAAACTTAATTGGAATTGAGAGTGTAACTGATAAAGACAATCTAAGAATAAAAAAAATGTTGGAGCATTTTCTGGAGTTTGGCCATAAGTATGATATCCCCCATAGCGAGTTCTAGTGTAAAATGGATGACCAGCCTGTAACCATTCTCGTTCAATTAATGCCTGTAAGCCTCTAACTGTACGACAATCTGGACTTAAAATTGCTTGCACCAAACTAGTTACTATAAGAGTAGTATCTCGTCCACTACCACCATGCACCAAAACGGCAGTTTGTTCTTGTTCAAGACATTGAGCAGTAACACAAGCTGCATTCATTGCATCTTGAACAGCTGATAACCATTTGCTACTATCAACTCTAGATAGCCTAACATAATGTAAATATCACAAATAATTTAGTACGGTCTGAGCCTTCTCTGGTAAGTTATGAAATTTGTATATGGTTATATTTAAAATTAATTCACGTGCTTATAACAGTACTAATATTTTTCATTACAATATACATAACAAATTAATGCAACATTTTTCTATTCTTACAGGTTTTGCATAATAATGAACGATACTTAATTATAAAAGTATCAATATTATTACAGAAAAAAGCTACGTATTGATTACAATGAAGTCATGGATAAAAACTTTTACAAATTGCTAAAGTTATTGTAAATGACATGTTAATCTAAAATAAGATACAATTAATTAAAATATTATTTTCAAGTTTATAAGCCTCATTTTACGTTTGTTTCACTTTCATCTAATTTGTGTTGTATGTAACTAATTAAAAAACTTTAATTATTTCAACTAGGTATTTTAAACAACAAACTAAATTATGTTGATGCTAATACAAATAGCTGTGATCTAATTTGAATTGAGATATTGGTTTTTCTCTTCAATCTGCAAGGTAAAAAATGTGTTTTATTTAATCAGTATAGATTCTATTAGCCATTGAGAGGTGGAATAAGCTACATCATTACATGCTTCCATAAGTTTTGTCAGACTTTCTGATAAATCTGAAGCACGTGGAATTGTTTTGTGTGATTTAAGCCATTTGGGGTAAGCAGAATCTATTTCAGTGCCACCTCTTTTTGTTCTTGCATTTTGTGCTTGATGAAGACTTCTTGTATCAACAATCACTCCTCTTTTTCCTGGTCTTAAATAAAAATTAAAAAGCATTTCATCTCCTTTACGACGATTTCCTGTAGGACCACACATGGGTTGACTACTTCTAATCAAAATTCCCTCTCCTTCATGTCTATAACATAATACAGGAAATCTCCCACTATCTCTAAAATTAGCAGAAGAAACAATTATTTCATCTTCTATGTGCTTAGGTACTATCACTTCTGCAGAGTATGAACTGCAGACTTTATAGTCTTTATTTAAATTACTAATAGGCCACTCATCACCATGAGCTGCTAGTAATCTGGATCACTAAGAAAGTAGTTGAAATGCAGTCCATCCATCTTCAATTTGTACATTGGAGTTACTTAGTGATTGTGGTCTATAGAATAAGGGATACTGAAATGTTTGATCTGGACTAGATAACTTTTCTATGGTTTGTGCTACTTTAATTAAGTCACTTGTAGATCCAAAGTCTAATTGATAAATATGAAAGATTTTACATTTTAGAATTATACAACCGCCAGGAAATTGGTTATTTGCTTTTTTTCTATAATGTCTATATTGCGATACAGAAGTCATAGCTCCTGTTGGTTATTCTTCTGTCTGTCGGAGAGAATGAGATGATGCCCACTAATGCACAGTGTCCCCTCAATTTTGCTGTTTTTCGACTTCTCCGTCGACTTATACAAATTCCATTGTTGCCCCTACAACCGACCAGCGATTGTCATGAACTGTTAATAATTATTCAAAATATTGACAGCAGCTTGACATATCCTCATAACCTCCAAAACGGCTACTTCAAGGATTCTGGTGTGTGTACAGTATATGGCGACATGGTGGCGTGTCTGCACTATGTGTCTGTTGAATAAATCTACTTCTAATAACCTAAATACTAAGACATATATGAAAGATATATATGAGTGGTAACTTTGAAAAAAGAACTATTGTGATTCTTTGCGACGATCATTATTCCGCTCCGCTGCTGCTCTGTCTTCTGTTCTTTTTTTTGTCGCTCTGAAAATAATAGTATACAACGTATAGTATTAGAAATCATGATTATTTCGATTAGGAATTAATGAACTGAACATACTTTGCTCTAAAGTTTAGTAAAAAAAAAAAAAAAAAAACGAGAAAGTTGATTTGACTATTAATTTATAGCAACTACAATTATAGTAATAATTATTTCACTAGATTCTCTTACAAAAAATTAAACGTAATCAGTAAACGTTATTGATAGAGAGTTGAAAAAGTACAATAAATCAGAATCAGAATCATTTATAAGAATAGTATATTACACAATAAGGGAGTTAAAGAGTTGGCCAACCCAGAGCATGCGTAAATGCAAACATTTGTGCATACGATTTTTCAACATACTCGGGCCGAAAATGCCACATTCGCGTTTTGGAGCTGGGAGCGAAAGTGGTGCTTTTGGCCAGGGTAAAGTGAAAAAATTAACAAATAATTGTATATAATTACTTTGCGCTATCAAGTCTTGATTGTGCCTGTCGTAACCAATCACTAACGTTCGTCTTGACGATGTGTTTAATCCCTTCGCCTTGTGGGGCCTTCATGATAGCAACGGCTGAAATCAATAAATAGTCAAAATAAATATAATATTGCCAATGAAGCTCATATTTTTACGATGATATTCATAATACTATAGCCTCAACTAACACTCCAATACTTGGAAAAAGTGAGTTTCAGAAAAACATTTTTTGGCAACGCCTTTTCTCGAACGTCCAAGGAAACTATGTTCGACGGCAACTTCATTGGCAACTGTTTCGCGTAAAATTCTCCTCACATGTTCCTCAGTAGATTTGCCTCCAATTATTCCAAGATAATCTGTCTGAAAAAGTATAGTCGATTGAATAATATAAAGTTAGTATACTAAAATGTGGTGTGAGTACGTGTATAGTGCACGCGTGCACGCGTGCACGCGTGTGTGTATTTATTGATATATACTAGTATACACGCCGGATTATTATAGTCATAGGGAAATAACAGTTTGAAAAATACCTATAAAACCAATAAAAAAATAAGAAAAAAACTTACAATCTTATTTTTAAATTCTTTGTCGGTCTTGAGTCGGTTATTCAATTCTTGAAAGGCTTGCAACGTTTTGATTGAGAAAATATTCCTAAACTCCAGAATATCAATTGGATTACTTGAAGCGATGCTGGATTTCTTACATGATTCTGAGGTGAGATTTTCTCGACACTGATAATCGATTATTTTGTCATACAAATCTAACAAATTATCGTCATCAATACATAAATGCATTTTCAACGCTGAACGAGATAAGAAAATTGAAAATAAATACTTACTTATTACATAATCGATTTTCTTATGAACCGGGAGCTCATAGACATTTTCGAGAGGAAGCCGCTTTCGAATTTGAGATGTGGTTTGTTTATTGATAGTACCTAAAATCAATAGTGTTTTACAAACTCATTATGGTAATCAATAATGTATGATATTCGTAAAATACTATAGCAGTAAAATTCATTTTTTATGCTATGTTACCTGATTGATCCAAATTATTTCTTATAGAATCGTTTGAGGAGGACGTAGACGGAGTTGAATCCAGTTTTTCCGTTGAGGACACATTCTTATTACGATCAATGATTTGAATTTTATTGGTAAATCTTTCTTGTGAAAGCTGTGAAAGCTTATTCTATCAACAGTCACGCGTGACGTTGCGAATGACGAACCAATCTCAGATTGACTCGAGCGAACTTGATATACTTATGCGCTTTTCGTATAAAATTAAAATTATTTTTTATAAAATTTACACCGTGAACTATGACGACATTATTACGGACTCATTTAATAAAAATTATAATTTGTAAATTGACAATTTAATGACCTTGAAATCCAACAATATCTGCAAATAATGAAAAATAATTTTGATTTTATGTAAATTATGATATAAGAAAAACTTTTTTTACATTATTTCGTTTTACATTATAATTTTACTACAATTTTATAATTATATTCATACGATAAATTAATTATATTTTATAAGTATGAATCAGCGGATAAACAACATAATTATGTTCTAAGGGCATTTTACATACTTTTGATAGTATCATATCACATGAATATCTTTCTTGAGTGTAAGTACGTTTAACGATTTTAACATTCAATAAACTAGATTCGACAGGTCTATTAAAAAAATTCTTTAGAACAATTAAAGGAAATCCTATCAGAAATGTTATATTATTATTATCATTTATGAAATAAGAACACTCAACAAACGTGCCATTCTTTAGTAAAATACAATTATTTTTTCCATCTTTACATTTAATACTCATATTATTTTTATTTAAATCGTCAAACTGTTTCATTTCAGAATAACAGATTAATGGAGATTTATAACTTTCTGTATAATAGTTATCATTTTCGTCAATAAAAGATTTTTTCGATGCATTTATTTCGGCTAACCTTTTGGCAATTTGTTGGAGAGGTTTATCACCTTTCCGAACTAATTTCTTCACTTATCCAATAAAATTTTCGTATGGGAAAGCACTAAAACAATCTAGGTGTCCATGTTTCCTCACATCGTTTACAAGGTGATAAATATTGTGAATGTTATGGGTCATATAACCGACTTCATAAAGAATTTCAAATCCTTTTACGAATCTTTTCAATAGAGATTCAGCCATGTCTAAATAGTCGTTATTTTTAACCAGTATAGGGTTCACTAAGATATTAATAGCAACATGTAGATGTAAAAAATTATCATATAAATCGTCTCTCAAAATTTTATGCATTACAACTGGGCCAGAGTAGAGCAGAAACTGACGAAGTTCATGGGCTCTTCATATTCGACGAACATTTTTGAATGGCCTAGGTGTTCTGCTGAAATCGGAGTTGAATCCAGTTTTTCCGTTGAGGACACATTCTTATTACGATCAATGACTTGAATTTTATTGGTAAATCTTTCTTCCTTGATAATTTTTATATTTTTACAATTCCTTTGCAAATCCTTCTTCTTAATCTGGTACTGTTCATTTGCCTCAAACGTTTCGTTATCAATCGTATCTTCGTGCACACTATCTTCATCCTTATTTTTCTCCTCAACGTCTAACATCTGTTTTTCGGCCTCATTATCACTCCGTTCATTACAAACTTCATTTGCCTCTTCCGTATAATTGTCACCCATACCTTCATCAATCTTACTTTCAACCTGTACATTAAGTTCATTTGTCTTTTTCTTCTCATCTATCAATATTTCTGAACTTTCTGAATTTTTTTCAATTTCGGTACCTTCCATAGCACATAGAAGAGGCGGTGGTTGAGGCGGCAATTTGGGCAACTATGAGGTTTTGTGATTTGGATTGATATTTTCCATGTTGCTTTCCTCTTCCTCGGCAGTGTCTATAATTATCTTCTTTGAACGGCCGTGTGTGTGTGTGTGTGTGTGTGTGTGTGTGTGTGTGTGTGTGTGTGTGTGTGTGTGTGTGTGTGTGTGTGTGTGTGTGTGTGTGTGTGTGTGTGTGTGTGTGTGTGTGTGTGTGTTTGTGTGTGTGTGTGTGTGTGTGTGTGTGTGTGTGTGTGTGTGTGTGTGTGTGTGTGTGTGTGTGTGTGTGTGTGTGTGTGTGTGTGTGTGTACCGCTTTATTTTCGGATCTACGCGGTCGATTTTAACCGGACGGGTCTCATTTTTTTTGTTTTTTGATTCCGAATTCGGGAAAAAAATAATTTTGTACGACTAACTGATTCGTTTTTGTTTTATGTCGAATTTTTCATTTTCGAAAATTTATGTTTGATTATTTTTAATGATTGGATTTAAATTTTATAATCGGATGGGTAGCGTTCGAAAGAGCATAAAAAAATCTATATTTAAAAAAAAATTTCTCTATCTATCACGGTTATTTTGTTATTAACAAAAACGTGTTTTTTTTTTTATGCTTATAACTCCCAAATTAAATGGTCAATTTTTTTGAGAAAAATCATGATGGTGGAGATTATGAATAGCTATAATCTGCATAAAATTGAATCCATTCTGTTGGTTAGTTCTTGAGAAAAAAATTAAAAAATGAAAAAAACGTGTTTTAGGTGGCGACAATTGACGGGAGTAAAATTGTGTTAATCGCTTCAAAATTCCTTGTAGAGATGGATTTTTGGTTGCCACCTGCACCTTTCTTTGGGATAGATGATTGGTTCATAAATTTCAGAGATTTTTGAGGTTAAAATTGTTGTAACCTCTTTTTCGAATCGTAATTTCTCGAGAACAGCTGTATGTATCAGAATAGGATAGGTAGCATTTAAAAGAGAATTAAAATACTTATATTTTCTAAAAAAAAGTTTCTAGCTATCACGGTTCTTTGGCTATTAACAAAAACGTAAAACATGAAAAATGAAAAAAATGAGTTTTGTATGTCCAACGATTCCGGAGGGAAAATTGCCGTAATTTCTTCAAAATTCCTTGTGGAGATAGATTTTGGATAGCTCTTGGTCGAGTTCATTGGGCAAAATAATTGGTCCATAAATTTCAGAGATATTTGAGGTTAAAATTAAAAAAAATTTTTTTTAAATCGTAATTTCTCGAGAACGGTTCTATGAATCTGCTACAGATTTCTAGACAATTTTGTATGTAATATGGATATTATGTATGTGAATTTTCATCAAGTTCGTACGATTACTTTTTGATATTCAAAATTTTCCTATTTTACAAAGTTATTTTATTTGTCGCCTGATAACTAAAGAAAACTTGTTTTAATTTTTTTTAAATATGGCGGAGATGTAGAATGTATATTATTTATTATATGCGTTTTTAGAGTAAAAGAATTCGTTTATGAATTTCAGAGATATTCGAGGTTAAAACTGATTTAGCCTTCTTTTCAAATCGTAATTTTTTGGATATATCTATACTAGAAAATGGAAATAACACGTGTTATGCGTGTGTCTTGTTCACTTGCTTTTGTTTTTTATTGAAGGTAATTTACAGCGCGATCAAGTTTTAACCACTTATTATACTCATTGAAGAATATATTTGGTTGAAATTTCAAAAAATTATCTTTATTTTTTACTCAAAATATCGAAAAATATCGGGTTTCGCACGAGACAAAGAGTAAGAAGAATGAATTTTCGAAAAATATATATTAATGTATTACGAATATTCATAAAGAAAATTGGGTATGATACAATTAATTATTGTTATAAAAAATTAAAAAAAAATGAATAAATACATTATTTTGAGGAAGCTAAGTGCCAATGTATTGGCAGCGGTTTTTTTTCATAAAATGTGTTGCAATTGAACATTTTTTTTTAACTTAAATATCATTAATTAAATAACCTATCTATTGAAAATTAACGTTGAATTTTTCTCAACATTTTAATACAATTCTCTATGGTAAGCGACTAAGTTTAGAAGCTCCGAGTACCCCTTTCAGAGAGTATCTACACTGGGGGCACGTCATGGGGGGCATCATAGTGCGCGTCGAGGTGCGCGTTCAAAGTACGCGTACTCGACTAATCACACCAATCTGGCCCGATGGAATCAAGCTGTGATTGGTCGAGTACTCTCAGTTTGAACGCGCACCTCGACGCGAACCATCATGGGCCCCATGAGGGAGAATGTACATAAGCGCCGCGCTGCGCTGCGCGGTTCTCTGCTTGCGCTAGTCCATAGTTCCGTTTCTATATTCCATTGCTAATGGTACAATTCTATAGATCTATGTCATACATCTATCATTTTCATGGTCATGATCATGATTGAAGCCAAAATAAAAAAAATTAGAAAAATGTATAATTTCATTAAAGTTATTGAAATTGTTAAAAAAATTAAGAAAAAAGAAACAACAATCTTGCAGAAGGTGGTGGGTTCGACCACATTTAGCAATACCTCAAAGAAATATTCACAGTGCTTATAGCACTTTATTTAAATATTTTGCATTAAATGATCATGAAGAGTTTTATAGATTTATTAACATAAGTTTTAATCAATTTCATCATTTATTTGAACTGGTTAAAGGACATCTCATTATCGCCTAATTCCATCTTATTCATCAATAGCTTCATTTTCCAATGTTCTAATCAATTTTATAATTCATAGTATATCATATCAATTGGGTCTTGTGTTTTCTTTCTCGGCTTAAAATACTTTTGTTCTTAAACTGTCCGTATATAAACTATCCCTTCATTTATTTAACTTTTCATTTTGGAGCATATACACATCGTCCGTGATTTATAAATATCATAGACATGCAACTGCTCATTTTTTTGTAAGAATATACGAATGGAACGGAACGGCAGAGCTAAGCTTCAGCGCAGCGGCAGCGCGGCGCTTATAGGCCAGTAAACGAAGGTCTGAAATCGACTTTCTCTGGTGAATGGCTGCATTTTGGATATTTGGTAAAACACATCGTCTAAAAACGATGGTCAAAAATGCAGCTTCCAAAAACGCCGGCGTCACCCCTAATTTGGCGAAAAACCACCCCCGAAAACGGTTTTCCGCTTATAACTCGCGAACGATAAGAGATATCGAAAAAAGTCCCAAACAAAAGTTGTAGAGCGTGAAATTTTACATAAGGATCACCTATCACTTTTTTGCATTTGATAAAATTAAGCCTGAGAAAAGCACGCAGAAGTAACAAACAGCAAGCGGCCGGAAGGGAAGGGAGGTGGGGCCTGCGGCCGCGCGGCTGCGGCAGCGGCGGCGCGCCTTGGCGGCAATGTTGACATGTGAGCACGCGCGTGGACTGCGTTTCTCTGCGCCGCTCGAGTCGTTTTTCACTTTTTAGCGATTCTAGCTGGCCCAGGCGCCGGAAAATTTTTCGCTTCTGTCTCCCCCTGTACACCTGCTGACGCAATTGCATAAAGTAACCATCGCTTTTTATAGATTTTGATTCGTAGGATCTAAATTTCGAGGTTACAATTTAACAAAATTGCAAGAACTTTGATTTAAATGCATTTGTTTGAACAAAAACGCTATTTAAACAAATAAAAACAATCTTTTGCGATCAGAATAATTTTTTCCTGAAAATTCCGGCAATTTTAAGATTAAAATGTTTCATTCAACATCTACGAGAAACCAATATTCAAAGAGTTATAAATTTTCAAAATATTAATTCTTAGCATTCAAGAGATTTTTAATAATAGTCACAAAATTAAACATCAAGTAAAAATTGTTACAGTTACTAATCGTTTACCATCTAAAAAGAGATGTGCATAGTTAATATTACTTTGTATTATATGTAATTCACATTAATATAGGTACGGGTAAATTTCAGGAACTCTTAACTTTTTTGGGAACTCCAAAGTTTAAGCAGACAAATGAATCAACGCTCAAAATGTTTGCCTTGCAATAAAAAAAAATTAAAAAATCTATTATAAATAATGGTAACGAATCAGCTGCGTTCATAAATGAAAAAATTGTTATTAATATGCTTTTCCTATCGATATATTTATCTATATAGGAACAGGAACACACTTACGATCGTTGTACAATTTGTTTAGCTTTTTTGTGTGTCAAAATCTTGAACTCGAGTCCTGGTAGGTCGATGTGCTATAAAAATTAGCCGAAATACAAAATTTTTTCTCCATACCGTCTGGCTGAAAGCACCACTTTCTCAGTTCGCTCCCGGCTGAAACCGTGAATGTGGTACTTTCGAGCTTTTAAACGTGTAACACACAATTTCACTCAGTTTTGAGCCCTCTTTAACGGCCTTAATGTCATTTTCAAAAAAAATAAAAAATCCACGAGCTATGCACTTTTTACTGAAAAATTCATTTTTTAGGGAAGTGCCTTTTTCTCGAAAACCCCATGTTTTTTTTGCACAATTTTTGTTGTCGTGATAGAGGACGGTAATGCCTAGCTAGACGTATTTGTGAGATTCGGTACTTTTTCCCTGGGATAGCGATCACTAATGAGATAACACACAAACAAATTTTTCACGCCTAATGCTTATATATAGTCAATGATATTAGAGTCAATGTAAAGGTATTTGTCTTTGTGTGTATGTAATATACAGGTACACATAAGTATGTATTTATTTGTTATTTGCGTCTTTTTGATTTTTTATTTTTATACCTTTTTTTCATTTGTATACCTATTTTACTACCTTTGTTTTTCTGCTTCATTGTTCTTAATTCAGTAAGCGGACGATCAGCGGTCTTTGCTGTCAAACAATGTATTTTATCGTCACATGTTTTTTAACCCATATATGAGTTTTTTGAATTCAGGATACTTTGGAGTTGTAAGCCAATCAATATTTTTTTCTTTTCTGAATTGTTCTATTTCAGCATCTTGTAAATGTATTATTTTAATAGCATCAGTATATTTTTGAACATGTATTGCAAAATCATTTGCGTTTTGAATAGCTTCTTCAAGGGGCTCTCGAAGATTATGCGAAGTAGCATATGCTTTATAAGTCCACCCACACCATCTACAGCTCCTTTGCCGTGCCCAGTAGCAGAGAACAACCATTTTATATCACACGGTGCTCGTTTTAGTTCATCTAATTGAAAGCGATTTTTAAAGTGACTCGCAGCGCCGTCTGATACGATGGTAATTTTTTAATTGAATCACAACAATTTTCTTTCAAGAATTTTATAATTTTTTGTACTGCTAGCAAAGCATACGCTGAATCATGTTTTCGGTCATCACTTATAACTGCGAAACTTTGTGTCGAATCCCCTTGATAAGAGACTGCTGTGAAAATAGAAATTTGATCATTAACCCAATGATTTCCTTGAACAGCTTTATTATGAATCACAGCCCAGTTTTCAGCGAAGTCTATTTGAAGAACTAAATGATGTGAGTCTTTTTTAGCACTTTCTCTTTCTGTTTTTATAGCTTTGCGTTGTATATTTTTTACATACATGTGAGTACTAACCCTCATGGTCCAAACCGAAAGTTCATTTTAAAAGCAGAAATTGATAGTGTCTTTTTAATCAGGTTTCCATTATCCCACAAAGCATATGTAATTTCTTCTGTGCCTTCTACATCTTGCAGTTTTAAAACATGAAACGTAATTCCCTTAATCCCTGGACATAGTTTACATTCTTGTAAATAACATAAATCAGATGGCTCAGAACACATTGTTGCATTTATTATTTGTGACCGACTTTCATCCAACTCTGTGACGTTACTCCCTCTAAAATTAATTAAGCTCGTAAGAAATAAATCATAATTTGCGCAATAGATACAGAGACAAACTTCTTTGATGGGGCTAAGTAAGACATACTTTGGTCGCAAACTATAAAATTTCGATTTTCCAATTCTCAATTCTGGATAATCATTTTTAAATACTTTATACGTCTCTTTTAAACTTCGAGTAAGAAAACGCTTAACTTCTTTCTCTTTTTTATTGTTAACTTTAATTGTAACAACGTCACATTTATTAGGACTTTGTCTTGAACAATTAAAATTATCATTTAAATAATATTCCATAACAATTTTTTCCATGTTTTCATCAATCGGATGGCCTGAATATGCATCTGGTTCTGAATAAATTCCTTTTTCTTTAACAAGATTTCTCGATTTGTTGATCATATACATTGTTATTTCTGGAAATAAAGATAAAATTTCATGTTTTGTAAAGGATGAAGGTAGCAAAGTCAGAATTTTTATTTTATCTGATACCGTAGAACACTTTTGCAAGGCTAGACCAAGATTTTGTATCCATTCTGTACAATGGCATACAGTTGATTCATTTGCTGTTATAGAAACGTCATAAACATTGTTCAACTTCACATCAAGGGTATTAGACAATGTTGAAAGTATTTTTTTTTTCTTCTTTGTTACGTAATTTTCAATTGATTTTTCATGTATAAGATTTTTTCTTTTAAGAGGCGATACAGAACCTAAGAAAGATGTACTTATTTCATTATTAAATTCTTCAATGCGTTCTGGAGTACTTGGTAAAAAATCTTCATCTCTATCAACTACGTTATCGGTAACTTCATTATCCGTTATAAATTCATTGTCAGTACTACTCACCAATTCTAAAGCACGATTGTAACAATGTTGACACAGATATGTAGAAGGTGTCAAAGGTAAATGAGGATAGAGGTGCTTCAATGGATGAGCAAGATTCTCAAGTTGTTTTAAACGTACGGAACTAGATTTGTAAATAATTTGTTTGTGTTTGTCTAAAAAGTCTGCACATTTGATTCTCTCTGTTGAGTAATATTGAGACATCGTAGTTGAGTTGATAAGGTGTAAATATGTAATAATTTTCCAAAAGATGATGGTTTTAAATAAGACGAGATGTGTGATATATAGCAGAAACCGAACTTTTCTTTGTAAATGTTAAGTCAAACCATATCCATCTAGCGGACAAATGTACTAGTACATATACTCCTATAAGTAGGCGCACGTACATGTATATTACATACGCACAAAGATAAATACCTTTACATTGACTCTAATATCATTGACTATATATAAGCGTTAAGCGTGAAAAATTTGTTTGTGTGTTATCTCATTAGTGATCGCTATCCCAGGAAAAAAGTACCGAATCTCACAAATACGTCTAGCTAGGCATTACCGTCCTCTATCACGACAACAAAAATTGTGCAAAAAAAACATGGGGTTTTCGAGAAAAAGGCACTTCTCTAAAAAATGAATTTTTCAGTAAAAAGTGCATAGCTCGTGGATTTTTTATTTTTTTTTTGAAAATGACATTAAGGCCGTTAAAGAGGGCTCAAAACTGAGTGAAATTATGTGTTACACGTTTAAAAGCTTGAAAAACTGCTGAAACAATAGCAGTCTGAAAATCACATTGAAAATTTTTTTTCTCAATGAAAGAATTTTCTCGGAATTTTTCGGTATCGCTGAACGCATGAAATTTTGATGAAACAAAAAAATAAAAAAACACGTGTAAAATATTTTTTCGAGTAGAACATAAATATTTTTATTTCAACATGATAGGTGAAATAGGCACACGCGGGCTGTCTGATTTGAGATGGATTCGGCCATAGAAAATTGTAATTTTTCCTACACAATTCTTCTCTGTGTATATACAGGGATAAATATAGAATATGTTGAGCAATCCAAACTCCAGAATGTATGTTACTAAACCAGTAACGTTGTGGCCAAATGCTTCATAAAAATGCAGCAACACTTCACAGGATTCATAAATTCCTTGCTGTGCATAACTGTTTCGACTTTAGAAAATAAAATATCAATTTTATCAGTGTAGTAAGTTACAAAGTCATAGCAAATTTTTACTATAAATTGTAGTTAATTTTTATGAAAATTTAAGTGTCACACTTAAACTTCATCAATTTCTGGTGTGTTTGTTTTTAGGTCGCAATAAACAGAGTGAAGCCTTAGTCTGAAAGGATTAATGTAATTACAAAATATTTATATACTTCTTGGGTTTTGATGCACTTCTACCTGAAAAAATCTTACATCTGACTATTTCCTGGTTTTACTAATTGTTGGGTATTCTTGTTTTAATTGTCATAATCAGCTGTCAGAAATATACTCCACATAAATTTTCTTACATTATTTTACTAGTTGAAGTCTTCTTCTGAAAACATTTCTAAACCAAGAAATGCAATGTTTTAAGACAGTTTTCCAAAAATTATTATTGCAAACTTTGATATCTACACTGTTACTACACTGAAAAAACTGCATTTTTTATTTCAAAGATACAAATACTTTTGATCTTGCATCTCACTATTTGCGTGTTTTTAAACACAATTGGCAAAATAGATAAACTGACGTATATTTCACTGATGGAAAAGTTCACAGATGTACTTCACTTCACTGGAGAGCAATATGTTGTTTTTATCTTAAAAGCCCAAGTTATTTCATAAGTCGATGTTTCTTTCTCTATGCTAAATTTCATGTTTTCAAAATAATTTGTCAATAGTTATATGTTCTGTAATATTTACAGAACAGATGGCTTCTATGAAACATTTGGCACCTTTCACCATAAGCCAATCATTAATCATATTATTATAAACACTTGGATTTGTTGAAATTTTCACTTGCTACACATCTTGTAAAATTAAAAACAAAAGTTAATAAACTAAGAATCATTATGAGAAAAAAAAAAGCTTTCTCGATATTCTTTTATATGGAAGATATAACTTCTTGAAATTATTATTGATTGAAACTACTATACTTAAATTAATAACCCACACATAATCTTTTAAAACTAAAATCACAACCAGTTTATGAACTAAAATCACTGAGAATAAAAGCTTTCTTGACATTCTTGTATGAATATAACTTTTTGATATAAAATACTTGAGCATGATGTACTTATAAAATAAAATCTGAGAAAATATTACATCTCACTATTTCCGGGTTTTAATAATGCTAGGTTAGCTTTAGAAATCATAAGGTCAATAAAGCATCGATAATTGAAACACCATAAAGTAGAACGAGGCTCTGCTAGAGGAATATCTGCAACAGTATTTCTCCTTGTCTTTACTATAGGAGGTTGCGTGCTTTTACAGACTTGAACATAATCTTTTGGTGGCCTTACTGCATAATAATGATTAATTCACATCATCCAACAAGAAAAATTTGTAAGGAATGAATATGTGTCTTAATAATTATCATAACAACTAACGTAAACCACAAACAAGTAAAGTTATCTATGAAAATAAGATACAGTCTAAACAGTTTCGTAATATGTTGGCACGTTGTTTGGCACTTGATAATTCATTCTTTGGCACATTGACATGCAATGATTTTCATCAATTTTAGTGTGTTTGTTTTGATGTTAATATCTTCAAGCATTTGCATTTTAAGCAAAAAATGAAGTGAAGTCTGAGTCTGAAAGAATTAATGTAATTAAAAAAAATATTAATATAATTTTTGTGTACATATAAAATACTTGAGCATGATGCACTTGTAATAATCTGAAAAAATCTTAAATCTCACTATTTCTGGGTTTTAATAATTCAATATCTCCTTATTATCTTAATTGTCATAATCAGCTGTCAGAAATGCTCCACATAAATTTTGTTTAGATGATTTTAATAGCTAAAGCTTTCTTCCGGATACATTTCTAAACCAAGAACTACAATGTTTTAAGAAAGTTCCATAAAAATTATTATTTCAAACTTTGATATCTACACTGTTATTAAGTACACTAAAACTGCATTCTTTCATGTCAAAGATACAAATACTTGTGATTTTGTAACTCACTATTTCCGTGTTTTAAGGTAGTTCTTACCCAAGAAAATGATCATTAAAAAAGTATTCTATATAATCTATTGCTCAAATATTATATTACAAGTGATAGTAAAATCCAAAAGTAGGTTGCTTTAAGTAACAGAAAAAATTTTTCAAATATAAATTATATATATTAAAGCCTAAAATTTGCTAAATCAGGAAAAATATCACAAAAAGTCATGAATTATTTTTGTTTTTTATTCGATTTTTTTATTAAAAACGCTATTTTGTTTCTCAAGCGTTCCTCGATAAATTCACCGCATGAAATTGTCAACAAATCATTTTACACAAAGTTAGAGAAATTTGTTTAAAAAAAAATTACAAAAACTTAGCAACTAATACTCTAACTTTGTGTAAAATGATTTGTTGATAATTTCATGCGGTGAATTTATCGAGGAACGTTTCAGAAACAAAATAGTGTTTTGAATAAAAAAATGGAATAAAAAACAAAAATAATTCATGACTTTTTGTGATATTTTTCCTTATTTACCAACTTTTAGGCTTTAATGTATATAATTTATATTTGAAAAATTTTTCTGTTACTTAAAGCAACCTACTTTTGGATTTTACTATCACTTGTAATATAATATTTGAGCAATAGCTTATACACAATACTTTTTTAACGATCGTTTTCTTGGGTAAGAACTACCTTAATTTGACAGACTTGTTGAATTATATATAATGCAATTTATGTATTTATAATGAACTCTTCTATGTTACAAACTATTTAATCATGATCTACTTGTCAATAATCCTCTCATTCTAATTCGTTGTAATTCTTGTATAGATATAACTTTTTGAAATTATTATCTGAATCTTAAACTATTATCTAAATGTCGCAGACATGTGTTATACTGTATATTTTTATTATACTCTATAGTCTATTTGAAATTCAAAATTTCCTTGCAAAACAAAAGCTGTGAAAATGATCTGTATTTTATTGACATAAAAGTCGACAAATTTATTTCACTGGAAAACATCAAGGTTTTATGTTATATAAAAACAAGTTATTTCACAAATAGCCAATATTTCTTTCTCTATGCTAAAATTTTCATTGTTTATTACATTTACTTACATACAATATGAACTCGTTGCAGGAATTATATTCTGAACTATATTCCATTGTGAGAAAAGCTCACAGATTTACTTCACTTGACAGAAGATTTTGCCAAAAAAATGCATATCATTATCCCACATTATCTAATATTATCAAGACACATGACCGATATTGGCCATTGATATTCAAAGATTCCAAAAAAAATTTTCTTGTATATCTGTAAAAAAATAATTAAAAAAATTCTCACAAAGTATCAATTCTTTCATATTTTAACATTATTATAGCTTTTAACATTTAGCCATTTAATAATACTTATCTAAAAAAAGTTATGTGCCTCGTTGATGCTGTAGATATAAAAAAATTCTTTTTTTTCATCAGTTGACTTTCTGAGATCTTTGATTTTGAATATACACGATGAATCCACGATTTATATTATTATAATGTAAACATATACATACGAGGTGTAAAGTGTAAAGATGTGTAAGGTTAGATCATTGTCGCCCAGATACGGGAATATATATATATATATATATACGCAGGGTACCCCCTGCTCGCTCCCCTCGCCAACCCCCCATTAGTAAGTGGACTTTTTATTTATCAGTTTTTATTCTCTAGTTTGTAAGTCATTGAAAATATATAAATTTTAAAGGTTGTTGAAAGCTAATCTATTTTGGAGGTCTGAATACTGACATATATATGTCATACCTATTTTGAAGGTCGCTGATAGCAGACCGATCTTAAAGGTCGCTAATAACAGACTGGTTTTGAAGATCGTTGATAGGAGACTAATTTTAAAGGTCGCTGATAGGCAGCGCCCTGCTTGGCGAGTAAAAGAACGAAGTGGCTAACGAGCAAGCGGGGCGTTGACGCACCTTTTATTCTTTGGAATAGTCCGCTCCAACCTTACTTTTTTCTATTCTTGATAACAACATTTTTTTACTCTTTATTTGAATACTTAAATGCATTCTATTAGATAGAATCTTTTATGTACTATCCATACCTGCAATTTCATGTTACAAGATTCTTTCGTTTTCGTATACTTTTAATAGTAAATTTGCCCTCTCAATTTTCATCTCATTTTTCATTTTTTTCGTCGTCTTCGCGTCGTCGGCGTATTTTAATCCTATACCATACATACGTACGTATAGGCACTATTAGACAGTGGTTCTACTTGTATCCGAGAGTGGCGCTATATAAATTTTTCTACAGGGCTCTCTCTCTCTCTCTCTCTCTCTCTCTCTCTCTCTCTCTCTCTCTCTCTCTCTCTCTCTCTCTCTCTCTCTCTCTCTCTCTCTTTCTCTCTCTCTCTCTCTCTCTCTCTCACACACACACACACACACACACACACCCACACACACACACACACACACACACACACACACACACACACACACACACACATACACTCGTAATCGTATCGACATAACCTCACGCATCTCTAATCTCTAATAAACAAAAACAATGTTATTATGAAATATGTACATACACAATATGTATATACTATCACGGATTAATATTTAAATTATATCAAAGATCTCAGAAAGTGGACTGATGAAAAGAATTTATTTACGAGCATCATCAACGAGACAATAACTTTTTAGATAAGTATTTTAAAATATACATTGACAGTAGAAAGCAGAGATCAAGATGTAGTTCTGTTTTTATTGTTTTAAGTACTGTCAGATCAGATCTTAGAAATTGAGTCTATCCCAACTATACGGCTACTACGATACAAGAGTTTAGATAAGTATAATTTTTAAGTAATTTGTCACAAAGACATTATCTCTCATAATGTAGGCTAAGCGAGAAGCTCCAAAACCTATTTCATTCATCGTAAAAAATTTTCAATTTTTTATGTTTGCAACATGACCAGTCGGGTGAAGGCTTTTCTTGAGACAAAGTTTATATTCTGTGTATAAATGGTTTATAATTATGATTTGAAAAGTATCAAACATAAAAATTTTCTAATTTTAATTATTTTAAAAAACAAGTTATTCCACAATGCCATTTCACAATAAATTTTTATATTTTCTCACTTTTCAAATCATAACTATAAACCATTATATGAAGAATATAAACTTTGTCTCAAGAAAAATCTTCACCCGACTAGTCATGTTGCATAAATAAAACATTGAAAATCCTTTACGATGAATGAAATAGGTTTTGGACCTTTTCGCTTAACTTATATTATGAGAGATAATGTCAAATCTGACAAATTACTTGGAATTAATTCTAACTATATATTTTTTTCATTCTTGAAGGGGATATCAGATGTAAAATCCAAAGCTGTTAATATAACAGCTATAGATGTTAATTTTTAAAACCATATAATGTATCCATAAGGTATTTTCAAGATATGGCTTTTGGTATATAACTAATTGAGTGAGGGATGTAAAATCCAAATTGTTAATAAGTATAACAGTTAGAGGAATACCTCTACTTGTTTGCATTACTGATTGAGGTAAATATATAATAATAAACTATTTAAAAATGGAAACAAATAGTCCTTTATTTTAATCATAGGTTCGAAAAGTTGTACTGGAATGAATTATTTCCATAAGTCATTTGTTAAAAAGTAATCATTACAACGGATATGGAAAAAAATGCAAATTATTTTATTTTACTTACAATTATGAAGATAGCAATGTTTATTTTTATAACAAAACTTTCTACGAAAGTATAATATAAGGCAAGCATAAGGTGTTTCTGTAATATATAAAAATATGAATAAAAAACTTATACTCTATGAAAAGGAATTCTAATAATAAATAATTATTTTCTTCTGACAATTTTATCTTATCGGTTCTATACAATAAATTAATTTGTCTATAAAAAGAAGAGTATATATACTATTATTATATATAGCAAAAGGGATTTCTTAATACAATGAAAGTGTTATTCCATTTTTTTTAAATACAGCAGCCTCACACGATGCAATTATCATCATGTACCCACACGGAAATTAAATCTATGAAATATGGTATCATCATTCTTTACCGTTATAAAACTTTTTAATTATTTTTGAAGCTCTTAGAAACTTGTGGAATCTCCCTAAAATAACACTTTTAAAAAAAGTAAAACTTCGGCGAGTATAAGTGTATTTGTAATCTCTCTCCCTCTCTCTCTCTCTCACCCTATCTCTCTCTCCCTCCCTCTCTCTCTCCTCCTCTCTCTCTCCTCCTCTCTCTTTCTCTCCCTCTTTCTCTCCATCTCTCTCTTTCTCCCCCTCTCTCCACCAAAAGAATATCATAGTTTAAAACAAACACATGAAAGAAGTGGAATCAATTATTATTTTATATAGACAAGTACATTTTTGTGACATAGAAATATGGAATTATTTTTATAACAAAAAATCGTAAGTACTACTAAAAATAAACTCATGAAACTGGTGGAATCAATTAAGTGCAGGCAAGTCAATTATTATAATAAAGAGAATTTTTAAAATAAAATTTGTTTAATATATATTTACTATAAAAATTTGTATAAAAAATAATTACGTCTAACAAAAAATATTACAAAAATACTAACATAATAACTGTAATTTAAACACAAAAAGTTAAAAAATTTTTGCGATAACATTTTCGAAGTATAGATCATAGAAGTCACCACCCTCTAAAATAGTTTAACCATGAGCTGTTGTACATCATAAATTCATGTAAGTTTTTCTTACACAAGTCAATCTACCTATTATCTGCAAATATGAATTTTAATTAAACATCTTCTTAAACTGTTAATGTAATTTTTTAAATTTTGGGAAATTTTCTTTTAAAGAAAGAAGATACTTGCCGGACGCATCGTTTTGTAGTATTTAGGTAATCTATCAAATGTTTATTTTTATATCATTATTCTTTGGAATAGGATTTATATATTATATTTTATAAAAACTTTTCAATTATATTATATCTATCTATTATATCTACTAATTTCACAAATATGTTATATCAATCTTTATAATTTCTATAATTATAATTTCATTATAATTTCATTGTAATATCTTCATTATACAAATTCATTATACAAATTGAATTATTATTAATTCTATAATAAGATAATAATATTTTTTTTTTATATTGCGTATGTACATCTATATATTACGTATGCTTGTTCCTAGCATTATATAACGAACAAGTTTTGTGTAAGTTTTGCTCTAGTCAAATATCGAAATATATTTATTTTCTTGAACTGTTATTACCATTTTATTTTAATTATTTACATACTACGTGATCAATAACTAAATACATAGAAGGTTGCGATTCCCGTCCTATGAATCTTGAACTACAAAACGATGCGTCCGGCAAGTATCTTCTGTCTTTAAAAGAAAATTTCCCAAAATTTAAAAAATTACATTAACAGTTTAAGAAGATGTTTAATTAAAATTCATATTTACAAATAATAGGTAGATTGACTTGTGTAAGAAAAACTTACATGAATTTATGATGTATAACAGCTCATGGTTAAACTATTTTAGAGGGTGGTGACTTCTATGATCTATACTTCGAAAATGTTTTCGCAAACATTTTTTAACTTTTTGTGTTTCAATTACAGTTATTATGTTAGTATTTTTGTAATATTTTTTGTTAGACGTAATTATTTTTTATACAAATTTTTATAGTAAATATATATTAAACAAATTTTATTTTAAAAATTCTCTTTATTATAATAATTGACTTGCCTGCACTTAATTGATTCCACCAGTTTCATGAGTTTATTTTTAGTAGTACTTACGATTTTTTGTTATAAAAATAATTCCATATTTCTATGTCACAAAAATGTACTTGTTTATATAAAATAATAATTGATTCCACTTCTTTCATGTGTTTGTTTTAAACTATGATATTCTTTTGGGGGAGAGAGGGGGAGAAAGAGAGAGATGGAGAGAAAAAGGAAGAGAAAGAGAGAGGAGGAGAGAGAGACGAGGAGAGAGAGAGAGGGAGGGAGAGAGATTACAAATACACTTATACTCGTCAAAGTTTTACTTTTTTTAAAAGTGTTATTTTAGGGATTTTTTAATACATTTTTTTTTTAATTTAAAAGTCAATAAAAGTAGACCAATTTTGAAGGTCGCTGAAAGCAAACCAATTATCTACTAAGACTTTCAATTAAATTTTTTATATAATTTAAATTATATACTTTCAATGACTCCTCTAAATATTCATTATACTTATATTTGTTTCTTTTATATTTTCTTCTATTTTTGTATTTAATTCGGACAGTCGATTTTCTTCTTCCAATATACACACGTCTACATATATTTTTTTCTGGATCCCATAATACTGGAAATTCTGTTTTATTTTGGTTTAAATGATTATTGTATTCATCTATTAAATTGTTCATATAATTATTGTCCTCGTGGTCATATTCTAACAACTGTTTATTTAAATCGTCTAAAATTTGAGCTTGTTCAATGGCGTGGACTTCTATAAATTTTTTTCTTTTGGATCTCAACGTAATGGTATTGGTTTTACATCACCTTGGTCTGCCATGTTTTTTAATTTAATATACTTTGAATTAATATAAATATTATAAAAAATAATTCGTAATTTTATTACATAATAAATATAAGAAGAATTATAATTGTTCATCAAAAATTTCTTTCCACACAATATTGATAATTTCCTCTGTATTTTCTGAATCATATTAAATAAATATATTATTAGGATTCCTACATCTAGATAGTGCAACATATAATTGTCCATGTCAAAACAATGGTTTTCTAATATAAATACCTATAGCATCAAAACTTTGTCCTTGTAATTTATTTATTGTCATACAAAAAGCTAAGAGGATAGGAAATTGTTTTCTATTAACTATAAATGGTAATGAAGACGATTCTGCAGTAGTTAATGTTATTCTCGGTATAAAAACTTTATTTCCAGATTTTTCACCTGTTATTATTTCAGCTTCTACATTGTATTTAAATGGTCTAATTATTTTTAATCGCGTTCCATTTCATAAACCATCGTTTATACTTAAGTTTCTTATTAACATTACTATCGCATTAATTTTCAGATTTAATTTATGTGGAGGTCAACCTTCACGAATATTATGCAAATATTCAATAGAAAAATTTATGTAAATATTATCATCTGATAGATCAACACCTTTATATGTAGCAGTATCTATACTATAATAAGTCATTTCATCACTATCGATCAATTTTAGTTTTTTTTTTTTCAGAATAGTTGAATCTTTATTATGAGACATTAAAATGACACTATTCATAGATAAATTATAATTTATATCTTTATATATTTTCAAACAAACATCGTCAGTTTTCCAACAGTTTGGTACTTTTAATGGATTAATTGCTCCCTCTCCAATATCTAATAAAAATGAAGCGAATTCTTCATTGTTAGAATGAATATTTTTTTTTAACTTCATTATATTGAAAAGTGGCCAAATATCTGAATATTTTATTGTTTCTTGTATAATTGTGTTTCTACAACCGTTTTTAATAACTGGAAGAATTTGCCGAAAATCTCCTCCTAATACAATTAATTTCCCCCCAAATGGTAAATTATTATTGCAAACATCTCTTAATGTTTTATCTACAATGTTTAAACCTTTTTTTGGTATCATTGATGCTTCGTCCCAAATTATTGCATCTACTTCCCGTAATTTTTTCTTATCAGAGTCTAATTTTAAAAATGCACTTTCTATACTTTCTAAATCTAAAGGTAATTTAAATGTTTTATGACTTGTCATTCCTTTTGGTAATAGTATTGATGCAACACCAGTCCAAGCCATTGAGAACATTTTTTTTTTTTAGACAAAAAGTAAAAAATTAATGTTTTGTATAAAAATGTTTTACCTGAACCACCAGAACCGTCTATAAAATGAATGTTATGTTTATTATTTAATAATTTCTCAAAAATATACTTTTGTTCTAAATTTAGTTGAGTATACATGTTACTAAACATTTCTTCACAGAATAAAATTTCAGTCTTATTAAGTTCATTACATTCAACTTTTAAGATTTTATTTGGTTCAGGCAATCCAAAATCTATACATGATTTTTCGTTTAATGATAATATTTCATTTATTTGTATGAGGGCATTGTTTAATTTATCATCTTTAAAATCTTCTATGAAAAAATTATTAAATTCCTTCCAAATATTGTTACCATTAATATTTTCAGATAGTAAATACCAGTACCTTAGATAGTAATACCTTCTGTCTTTAAAAGAAAATTTCCCAAAATTTAAAAAATTACATTAACAGTTTAAGAAGATGTTTAATTAAAATTCATATTTGCAGATAATAGCTAGATTGACTTGTTTTATTCAGGATGCTAATGGCCTAGTTTCTACCAATCTGAGGTGTAAAACACCAGTTTTTATTACTCGACGTTTCGGACATTTATTTCATGTTCCTCTTCAGGAGTATATCTATCTAGAGTCAAAACTTATTTGTGGGAGAACAATCCGCTCGTCACTAGCGTTACAACGAAAGAGTTCGGCTTTATATAGTGAGACTGCATATGTGTGTAATATGTGTGTATATGTATGTACATTGCTCGACCGCTCTGACAGCTGTGTATTGTTGCCTCGAAGATGTCTTCGTTGAACGGTATTCAGATTATCCGTGGTTATTAACACACTGGTTGTAATTGTGTGAGAGACGAACGTATTTCAGGCCAGACGTCGTCAAAGATTTTTAGCACTTTTTTGCCGCTACTGGTAGACTCGGTATACTATTTGATTTATTCAGGATGCTAATGGCCTAGTTTCTACCAATCTGAGGTGTTGAAGGTTGTTAAATAAAACACCAGTTTTTATTACTCGACGTTTCGGACATTTATTTCATGTCCCTCTTCAGGAGTATATCTATCTAGAGTCAAAACTTATTTGCGGAAGAACAATCCGCTCGTCACTAGCGTTACAACGAAACAGTTCGGCTTTATGTAGTGAGACTACATTAATATGTGTGTATATGTATGTACATTGCTCGACCGCTCTGGCAGCTGTGTATTGTTGCCTTGAAGATGTCTTCGTTGAACGGTATTCAGATTATCCATGGTTATTAACACACTGGTTGTAATTGTGTGAGAGACGAACGTATTTCAGGCGAGACGTCGTCAAAGAGTTTTAGCACTTTTTTGCCGCTACTGGTAGACTCGGTATACTATTTGATTTATTCAGGATGCTAATGGACTAGTTTCTACCAATCTGAGGTATTGAAGGTTGTTAAATAAAACACCAGTTTTTATTACTCGACGTTTCGGACATTTATTTCATGTCCCTCTTCAGGAGTATATCTATCGAGTCTACCAGTAGCGGCAAAAAAGTGCTAAAAATCTTTGACGACGTCTGGCCTGAAATACGTTCGTCTCTCACACAATTACAACCAGTGTGTTAATAACCACGGATAATCTGAATACCATTCAACGAAGACATCTTCAAGGCAACAATACACAGCTGTCAGAGCGGTCGAGCAATGTACATACATATACACACATATTAATGCAGTCTCACTATATAAAGCCGAACTCTTTCGTTGTAACGCTAGTGACGAGCGGATTGTTCTCCCGCAAATAAGTTTTGACTCTAGATAGATATACTCCTGAAGAGGGACATGAAGTAAATGTCCGAAACGTCGAGTAATAAAAACTGGTGTTTTATTTAACAACCTTCAACACCTCAGATTGGTAGAAACTAGGCCATTAGCATCCCGAATAAATCAAATAGTATACCGAGTCTACCAGTAGCGGCAAAAAAGTGCTAAAAACGATTGACTTGTGTAAGAAAAACTTACATGAATTTATGTTGTACAACAGCTCATGGTTAAACTATTTTACAGGGTGGTGACTTCTATGATCTATACTTCGAAAATGTTTACGCAAAAATTTTTTAACTTTTTGTGTTTCAATTACAGTTATTATGTTAGTATTTTTGTAATATTTTTTGTTAGACGTAATTATTTTTTTTACAAATTTTTATAGTAAATATATATTAAACAAATTTTATTTTAAAAATTCTCTTTATTATAATAATTGACTTGCCTGGACTTAATTGATTCCACCAGTTTCATGAGTTTATTTTTAGTAGTACTTACGATTTTTTGTTATAGAAATAATAATTCCATATTTCTATGTTACAAAAATGTACTTGTCCATACAAAATAATAATTGATTCCACTTATTTCATGTGTTTATTTTAAACTATGATATTCTTTTGGGGGAGAGAGAGGGAGAAAGAGAGATATGGAGAGAAAGAGGGAGAGAAAGAGAGAGAAGGAGAGAGAGAGGGAGGGAGAGAGAGATAGGGAGAGAGAGATTACAAATACACTTATACTCGCCAAAGTTTTACTTTTATAAAAAGTGTTATTTTAGGGAGTATTTTAAAGTTACGTTGGAAGTTTGTGATGTATTTGGGAGATCTGTCTAGTTGAAACAAGTATGAAATAAAATAAGGCTGTGCTATTATTATTATTGAAACATGGATATACTTAGTGATTACGGAAAAAGAATAGTGAGATGCAATATCCGAAGTATATGATACGAAAGTTTAATTTGTGTCTACCAAAATTAAATGATAAATGAAAAAAAAATGGATTTTTCTGCAATTTTAATCCAGGCTTACCTCCTTAAGTAATTTAACAATAAATCTTCTTTGATGGTATGATATATTTCTCACATGTGCTATTTGTACATCAAATTTATCTATACAAAGTATAGAAATGAATCAATGTACTTTACATCTGACATACGAATTACAAATACAATTTATATTGATTTATGTTAGAGATAGTAAATATGATTCGACAAACCAGAATAGATTATAACAATTTTATTAAGTTAAGAAATGACAGAAGTAATAAAATAGAAGCAGCAATGTGCGAAAAATGTGGCAAAATTATAAAAACTATTACTAAAACTAAACTGGATCATCACAGGTAATAACAATTAAGCGTATTTTTCAATTCTATATAATTTAATAAATAAATGTATTAAATGTACCACGCGCTTAGTGATTGTCGAATACTATCTTTAATGTGTTTGAAGTTTACAACGTTGGAATCCATAGAAAAAAACAATTTCTGTTCGTTCTGAAGGAGTTTTATATTGATATAAACAATTGCATATGGTTTTTTCAATTTTTGAGATTACTGATTATGAATCTAAATTATCAATCTGCCATCCCTACACACATTCTAAAAGAGAACAAACTGAACTAATTTAAAAAATCCTTTTTTTTTTCAAAAACTTTTATTTTCAATGAAGTTTTGGAAAAACAAATATTATTTTCGAAAGGAACATACTCTATGAAGTTTTATCAAGAACCAATACAAATTATGCAAAACAGATGATTTGAAAGTGCGATGCATTCAAACTTTCACCACCCCCCTTCCAGCCGATGAAAATTGCCAAAATCCAACAAATAAAAATACCAAAAGATAGAATTTAAACTGCTCCTTCCAAAAATATTTGTTATGGAAACTGCTCCCTTTTAATTATTGCAAACAAAATTTAAATAAATTGGTAATTTTTTATATCTTTAACGATGAAATATGTGACTAAAGAAATAATATCCCTCTGAATGTCGATATTTATAATTTTTACACTAACAGGGATATTATTTCTTTAGTCAATTGTCTTAACACACTTGAAAAAATTAAAAAAGTTGGAAGAAAGCCAAAAGGAGGTTAGCCATATGAAACGCTTTTTATTTTTTATCTTGAAAAGTTGAATGTTTATAAAAAATCTGATGGTGGAGCAATTTAATATTGATTAGGAGCAGATTACTGCTATTTTTATTTTATTGAGAGCAGTTTGATTAAGCAAGATCGAGTTAATTACAGATGCAAAAATGATTAAATTATTTTATTTTTTTTACAATAATTAAAAGGGAGCAGTTTTCATAATAAATATTTTTGGAAGGAGCAATTTAAATCCTATCTTTTGGTATTTTTTTTATTTCATTTGGACAATTTTCGTTGGCTGGGAGGGGGTCGGACAAACTTTCAGTCAAAACATAGAATTTTCTCTTACAAAATACTTAAAATGCTCTCTCTCTCTCTCTCTCTCTCTCTCTCTCTCTCTCTCTCTCTCTCTCTCTCTCTCTCTCTTCTCTCTCTCTCTCTCTTCTTCCTTTTCTCGCTATTCCGCTGCAAATCTCTCTCATTTATCTCTCTCCTTTCCCTACTCTGTCATCCTTCTTCCCCTCTTCTGTCTTTCTCTGTCTTTCTCTCTCTCTCTCCCTCCGTCTGCGTCCCCCATTTCATCTCATTCTGTAAATCACCCTCACATCTCATTCTAATTCATCTTCACAATCTTCCCCCTGCGTTTTTTGTTATTTCTATTTTTACTTTATTTTCTATTTTTATATATTTTTATATTTCTATTATTTTTATTGTTATCAAATTTCGCTAGGCTCGTTATTATATTTACTTATTTTTGTTAACTGCGTTTTATATTTTTCTTATTTTGTATATTGCGCTGTTTAAGTATCTTCATTTTTTATTATCTTTATAACATTATCTTTTCACTTGTTTTATTTGTTCTATTGTTTTTCTTATCTACTCTGTATTTTTCTTAAAGCGCCAGACGGAGTCTAATTCCATAGCGCCAATAAATGATCAATCAATCAATCAATCTCTCTCTGTCTCTTTCGTTTCTCTTCCCTCTCTCTTCTCTCCACTTCTCTCACTCGTCTCTCGCTCTATCCTCTACTTCTCTTCTGCCTTTCTCTCTTTCACGACTCTTGTGCCACTGTCCTCTCTATTTTTTTCTCTTGTCTCGCACTATTCTCTCTCTTCCGTCTCAGTGCTCCCCCTTCTACCTCTCTTCTCTCCCTATTCTCTCTGTCTATCTTCTCTTTCTTCTCCCTCTCATTTGTCTCTCTCTTTCTTCTCCATCTCTACTGCCTTTCTCACTGAAAAAAATTTGCTTCTCCAGTGTTCCCGAAGCATGTGACGCGGCTGGAGCTAGCAGCTCCCATTGGTTTGAGATGGCAGTTGCCCCGTTTGGTACCAGTAAGGGAGCTCCGCCGTCTCTCTTTCGGGGGGACATAAGTGCGCCGCGCAACGGTGGAGTAGACGACTCGAAAAGGGACATGAGAGTTCCCTCGCTGGTACGACAGACGCGCGGAGCGGGTAAACAGACGTACATAACCTTACGACGACCTACGTTCTGTTCACAAGACTGCTCACGTGCCAATTTTTTTTCAGAGCTCACTTCTCTCTTCTCCATCTCTTCTCACTCTTCTGCCTCTGTATCTCTTCCGCCTTTATCGCTCTATTCTCTATATTCTTTCTCTCTTGTTTCGCTTTATTCTCCATTTTCTGTCTTTCTTTATGGTCTCTCTTGTGTCTCTATTTTTCTCTCCCACTCTCTATTCCTACTCGTCTTTCGGTATCTTCTACCTCTCTTCTCTGATTTGTGTTGCGTCATAGGTCTCTCTGCTGTGTCTCTCTTTCTTCTGCCCGTCTCTTCTGTCTCTCATTTCTGTCTCTGTTCCTTCTCTCTTTTCTCCCTCTCTTCTGCCTCTCTATTTCTCTTTTTTCTCGCTTTCTCGCTCTCTTCTCCCTGTTTTATGTCCCTCCATCTCCCATCGCTCTTCTGCCTATTTTTTCTCTCTTGTTTCTCCTCTCTTCTCTCTCTCCTCTCTTCTTTCTCTTATATTTCTTCGGTAGGGTGCATATTATGTATGGACGAACTCTGAAGTGAACAATGAAGTTTCTTTTTTAATATAGTTTTCAGATACACTTGTTACATATTCTATATTTTGATTATAATATTATAAATAATAATACTGTTGTTACAGAACCAAATGCATGAATGACCATCCAGTCAACAATGGTTAAGAAATTAACAGAGAAGATATTGATATGGTAAAATATCAGAATATGTAAATTTCGATATTATTATAATTGCTATAGAATTATTTAAAATACCATAACACCTGATTTTAAACCTAATTGTGCGTATACTACAGCAATGAGTTTGCGTAGAGCATGTGGACCCTATTTTATACCCAGCCAATGTCGCATCCACCTCTTTACTAACCTTCCTACCTACCTACTTACCTACCTAGCTACCTACCTTCCTACCTGTCTTCTTACCTACCTACCTACCTGCCTGTCTGCCTGCCTGCCTGCCTGCCTGCCTGTCTGCCAGCCTGCCTGCCTGTCTGCCTGCCTGCCTGCCTGCCTACCGCCGACCGAGCGACCGACCGACCGACCGACCGACCCACCCACCCACCCACCCACCCACCTACTCACAGTCACTCACTCACGCACTGGTTTTTTCACTTATATCTTACAGTTAAGATATAAATAACTAAGATAAAATAATACATAAAAATAAATAAGATATAAATAAAGATATAAATATAACTACGTCTGTAATATACTATATTTGTAGGTAGATGATGCTGATGATAACAATGTGGAAAACAACAAAGATATTCTTGAGCTTGTAAATATTCTAACAAAGATTTAGCCAAGTTTTTCTTCTCGGCTGGTATACCTTTGAAGACAGTGGAAAACATACTTTTTACAATTTGTACGCAGACTGTGCAAGTTTCAGGTAGATTATAAACCTCCTTGTAGAAAAACTTTTGCAAGCAGTGTTTTAAAAATGTTACACATGGATATAATAGAAAATAAAAAGAAATTACTCCAAGGCACTGACAGCATATTATTAGTTGATGGTTGGCGTAATAAAAGCGCGAATAGAAAGTATTTAGTCTTTACAATCAGAAACATTAATGCACCGAAAACTTTCTTAACATTTTACGATACATCTATAGAAACCGAAGATGGAGAGAATTTAGCTATTAATATAAATGAAGCTATCAAAACAGCTAAGGAAGTATATGATACTAATATTTATGCAATTATTACTGACAATGATAGAAAGATTGTCAACGCGGAGAGATTTGCTAGAACAGTCGACAACCAGGAATTATTATCATCAACTTGCTCAAGCCATAGTGGCAATTTGCTAATAAAATCCTTCGTTAACGATGAAATAATAACGAAAATTAGGGAAATAGTTAATACTTTTCGAGAACCGAAAATGGAATCGTTATTGATTAGAGATGGTGGAACGAAATTAAAAAATTTTCTAGACACAAGATTTTGTTATTACCGTGATACATGCGAAAGTATTATAAAAAATTTACCAATATTGAGACAATTGTGCTTGATAGAAGACCTTTACTTAAGTTCAAACATTATAGAAAATGTACTGGATGCAGATTTTGAATCGGCATTAAGAGAAAGTATTAATAACTTGGATCCGATCTGTAAATTAATTAATAAGTGTCAAGATCCAACTTGTAACGTTGCAGATGCAACGGAACTTTGGCTGTCTTTACAACTCCCAACTGGTTCGTATAGAGAAATTATTTCTGAGAGAATAAAGAAAGCCATATGGCCTATAGGGTACGCGGCTAACTTGCTTCATTATAAATATAATGGTAATTTACTAGATGAAGAGCAACGAAATACTGCTAATAATTTTATTGATAACAATTTTAATGATGCTGCAAGAAGAGAGTACGAAATATTTTTAGAAACAATAGAGAATTATAATATGTATTCAAGAAATTGCAAAGATCCTATAGCATTCTGGAAGCTTGTTGGATGGAAATTACCAAATCTTTCGAAAGCTGTAATAAGGTTGATGATAATGCCGGCATCTACAGCTTTGATAGAAAGCTTTTTTTCTCACTGGACTTACATCCATAATAGTTACAGGAATCGCCTTCTAAATGAGAACTCGGCAAGTTTAGTAGATATTTATCATTCGCTGCGATATAACCCGATCAATGAATAATAAAAATTGAATTCGTGAATGTGTTACGTTACAAATACAAATGAATAGATAAAAAACGCTTCATTGCATATATAATTTTTTTTTAATTAATTCATATACAATATTTTTATAAATTATTAGTTACTAGCAAAATCAAACGCGCAACGCGCGTACTATGTCTTTTTGTGGTTATGAATTTATATTTTTCATTATGATTTCATTTTAATTAGTTTGCATGTTAGAATAATCGGATAACTTTTTAAAACATAACATTAATCTTTTCGTTATATTTTGATTCAATTATTCATTTTTAAATAGTTTTGGTATAAAAGTTCAATTTCATAAATTCAAATATAACTGAAGTGCCGAATCTTCGCCCCTATTCCTTACAGATTAATCAGATCAATCTTTAAATGCTTCACATCATTTTTTTAAGAAGGGAAAAAGGCAGTAATATACGTGTATAATATATGTATACATATTCAATAATTTTTAAGAAATGTAATTATATGTTACAATATTACGCTGACTTCTTATATTTTTACATAAATTATTAAAATAAAAAAAAAATCAAATCTTTTTTAAAGTGTATTTTTTCGTATTTTTTTCTTTTTCATACCTACATTATCACCTGAAATATAAAAAAATGTGGGAGAACAAGAGGCAGAAAGAGACAAAAGAGACATAGGGGGACAAAGTAGAGAGAGAAACTGAGAGAGACTGGAAGAAAGATAGGTATGGAGAAAGAGAGATAGAAAGAGACAGATAACAGCAAAATACAGGCAGAGAAATACAGAGTCAGAAAGGCAGGGATAGCGGGAGAGAGATCGACAGAGGAACAGAGCGACTGAACGAGACGTAGAGACATGAAGGGAGACAGAGTGATACAGGGTAAAAGACAGTGAAAGGCAGATACAGAGAGAGAGACTGAAAAAGAAAAGTACATGGACAGAGGGAAAGGGATACCGCGAGAGAAGCGGTAGAGAGGTAGGAGAGCGGAATAGAGGGAGGCAGACAAAAGACAGAGGGAGCCCAAGAGAGACGAAGCGATAGAGAGAAGCGAAGAAAGATAGGCCGGCAGACAAGAGAAAACAAATGGAGTGGAAAAAAGAGAAGAGAGAGAAGGGAGGGGAGGGGAATGGATAGAAAGAACAATGAAAAGGGAGAAGAAGTCAGTGAGAAAAATGCGAGGAGAGAACCCAATTTAAAATATCCAGCTGGATAAGGTGGATTCCAGCTGAAATCCAGTGTAATCCAGCTGGATATTTTCAATAGGGAAAAGATAGAGAAAGGATAGAGAGAAATGAAAGGAACAGAAGGGTGTGAGAATGTAGGAAGAGCTCGAAGCGAAAGAGAGGCAGAAGAGAGGGGGAGAAGAGCAGACAGTGATGAAGAACAGAGAACAGAAAGAAACAGAAGAGAGAGAAGAAGGAAGCCCGGAGAGAGAGAGAGAATGAGATGGAGAAAAAAGAAGACAGCAAAGAGAGAAGCGGTAGAAGAGACAGACGAGAGAGACGAGACAGGCGAGAGAGACGAGACAGGCAAGAGAGACGTGATAGACGAGAGAGAAGAAACAGTCGAGAGAGACGAGATAGACGAGAGAGACGAGATAGATGAGAGATGAGACAGATGAAACAGACGAGACAGACGAGACCGACGAGACAGAAAAAAAGGCACAAGAGAGTGTGAAATAAGAGAAGAGGCACACGAGGGAAAAGAGACAAACGACAGAACAGAGCAAGAGAGAAAAGAAAGGGCGAAGGGAGAGAAAAGAGAGGGAGAAAGTCAAGAGACGAAGACCGCGAAATACAGGGCAGTAAAAGAAAGATAGAGAGACGGCAGAGATAGGTCGAGAGGGGTAGAGGGACACAGCAGGGCAGAAAGTGGGAGAGAGAGGCAGAGCAGGGCAGAACGTGGGAGGGAGAGAACGGGAGAACAGAGAGGGGGATAATACCGTAATACACCCGTAGATAGAGGCAGAGAGTATGAGAGCGGTAAAGAGAGATAGGCCGAAAGAGGGAGACAGAGAAATCGAAAATGAGAGGGAAACGGGAGGAATTTCACAATTAGAGAGACGGCGAAGACAGAGAAGGCTGAGAGAGAAGCCGAGGAGGGCAGGGAGACAGATGGGGTCAGAGACACAGGGAAGAACAGAGCAGGACAAGGGAAGACAACGCGAGAGCAAAAGATAGAGACGGTGCGAGAGGCCGCAAGAGAGAGAGAGAGTGAGAGAGAGAGAGAGAGAGAGAGAGAGAGAGAGAGAGAGAGAGAGAGAGAGAGAGAGAGAGAGACGTAGCAGAGCGGATAGTGGGTTAAAGCAAGACATAGCAATAGAGACGCAGGCCGACAGGACAGAAAGAATAGAGAGAGGAAGACAGAAGAGAGAGAAAGAAGAAAAAGAAGAGAGAAAGACAAGAGATGATACGAGAACGAGAGAAATTGGGTTATTGGGTTATTGGGGGAGAGAGAGAAGACTGACAATAGAGCGAGACAAAAGAATAAGAATAGAAGGAAAAAAGAGGTGAGGCAAAAGAGGCAGAAGAGAGAGAGAGTGGGAGTAAATAGAGAAGTGACAGCAGAGAGAGCCTAACAGAGTGAAAGGCAAAGATGACCAAGAGGAAACAGAGACAAGCGCGGGTAAGCAGAGAAGGCGGAGAAGAGGGAGGAGAATGAGATGATGGAGAAAAGAGGATAGAGGAAGAAGAGAGAGAAAAGGGAGTAGAATGAGAAGAGAGATGGGGAGAAGAGAAAGGCATAGAAGGACGGATAGAAAGAGCCAAAGCGAAACATAGCAAGAGAGAGAGAGAGAGGGGATAAAGAGAAGATAGCGAGAGAGAGAGACAGGGGAGAGATACAGATAGGAGAAAAAGAAACAGAAAAGAAAGAGTCAGAAGAGAAAGAGTGAGAAAAGAAAGAGACCAAAAAGTGAGAGGGCGAGACGAAGTAGACAGAGGCAAGAGAAGCGGTAGCAGCGACAAATGAGAGAACACATATAGAAGGGAGAGCGACAGGGAAGAGACAGGCGAGGGAGACAAAGGAGAGAGTGCACGAAGAGAAGAGGTAGAAAGAAGAGACAAGCAAGAGTATAGAGAGAAGGGAAACAAGCGACAGAAGACAGAGAATCAAGAGAGACAAGAGAGAAGCTTGACAAGCGAGAAGAGAGAGAAAACGCAGAAGAGAGAGAAGACAGAATAGAGCGGTAATAGAAAAGAGAGACAAGTGAGAGAAGAAAGAAAAGAAACAAGAGAAATAAGAGAGAGAATAGAGAGCTAATAGAGAAGAGGGTGAGAGAGGCAGGCAAGCGAGAAAGAATATAGAGAAAAACGAGAGGAGAAAGAGAGCATGGGGAGAGAGAAGCGAGAGGAAGAGACAGGAGAGAGAGAGAGAGAGACGCAAGAGGAAGAGACAAAAGGGAGAGAGAGAAGACAGGCACAAGAGATGAGAGCGAAAAATGAGACAACAGAGAAAAAAGGGAGGATAGGGGGAAAGGGAGAGACAGAGGGAGAGGCGGTAGGGAGAAAGACCGCGAATAGAGAGTAGAGAAAGACAGAGGGGGCAGAGAATGGTAGAGAGGGGCAAGGACAGGGGGATACATTGGGGCCGAGAGATCGAAAGAGGCAGTTTAGGACAGAGGGAAACCGAGAGGGAGAGAGACAGCGAGAGAGACATAGAGGAACAGGAATGGAGGGACGGGAAGGAAGAGAGAGCCAGACATAGTAAGAGAGAGCAAGCAAACAAGACAAAATATAGATTAAAAAGAGAATGAGGTGCGAGAGAGAAAGACTAGAGAGTTGGGAGATAAGAGAGAGAAGTGGAAGAGAAGAGGGAGAAAAGAGGGCAGAAAAAAGAAAGAGAAAGGGGGAGTAGAGGAAGAAAATAGCTAGTGATGAGAGAGAGAGAGAGAGAGAGAGAGAGAGAGAGAGAGAGAGAGATAGAGAGATAGAGAGCGAGAGAATAAAGCGAGAGAATAAAGCGAGGCAAAGAAGATAGAATAAAAAAAACAAAGAGAAGAGAGAAGTATATAGTGTATAGTACAAAGTACAACGAGCTTAAAGTATAAAGTATATAGTGTAGAGTGAAGAGGGGGAGAAGAGAGTAGAGAAAACGAAACAAAAGGACAGATGCTAAAGAGAGAGTGGTAGAAGGAAGAAACTAAAAAGAGAGAGAGGAGAGAGAAGAGATAAAAAAGAAGACAGAGGAGAGAGAAGACACAACAGAGAGAAAGGAAAAGAGAGTGAGTAAGAAGAGAGAAAAAAGAGGGAAGTTAGAAAGAAGAGAGAGAGAAAAGTGAAGAGAGGGAAGAGAGACCGAAGTGTGAATGATAGAAGCGAGAGACGAGAGAGAAAATACGAAAGGGAGAGAAGAGAAGAGAGGGAGAGAGGCAGAGAAAGTGACGGGTGATACTGTGATAGGGGTACGTAGAGATAGACGGAGAGAGAGGGAAAGTGACGGGTGATACTGTGATAGGGACAGGTAGAAAGAATCAGAGGGAAATGGAGAGAGAAAGGGAATGGTAGAGACGGAGTCAAAGAGACAGAACGAGAGAGAAAGACCGGGTGAGACAGCGGGGGGGGGGAGCAGAAAATGATAGGCAGGCAGGAGAGGTGGGGAGGGTGACAAAGCGAGAGAGGCAGACAGTGATAGGCAGGTAGGAGGAGATGAGGGAGGGTGACAGCGAGAGATAGGTAGGGAGGGGCGACAGAGAGGGGGAGAGGAGGCAGAGAAATAAAGAAGACATAGAGACAGAGGGGCAGAGCAGAACACATGGAGGGGAGAGAATATATTTTTGAATCTAATTCTTATTTAAATGTTGACATTTTTAAGAATATTTTTACATTATATATTAAATGGTTTTTGTAGTGAATATAATAATCAGAGCTTCCAAATGTCTTATAATTATTTTATGAATTATATTTTATCAATACCTGCTACACGCACATGCACACACACACACACACACACACACACACACACACACACACACACACACACACACACACACACACACGCACACACACACACACATACACACAAAGTATGTTATTTCAGATTATTACGGGATAGGAGTGACAATAGAAAACATAACTTAACTAACTGAACATATTTTCTTTATTAAAATTGTTTTACAATAAGTGAAAATTCTTATATTTCTAAAAGAAAACTTAAACTTTACTACGATACTACAAGAACAGTAGCTTAATAAATATATTATATATTATGTTCAAAATACTTTTATGACGACATAGTTATTTTATTTGCGTTTCTTACAAAATATTTGATCACATAGAATAAGTAAATAATTTATGCCTTGCTACATATTACAACGAAATTAAATAGTTCTAATCATTTTTAATGCTTAAATCACAGCATTATTGGCACATCATTAATTTGTTATAATTGAATTTAAATTAAATAAAGGAAAAAATAGATGTAACATATCTATAACGCGCAAAATCAACTTGCAATACTGATTTATAAAAAATTTTTCTTAAAGATAACTATAACCAGTGCATTTTATCTAGTCAATAATCTAGTCTATACTCTCAAAATTGCAATACTGATTTATAAAAAATTTTTTTTAAAGATAACTCATGACCTGTGCAATTTATATAGTCAATAATCTAGTAAATACGCTCAAAATTATAGCTCTTCTAAAGCTACTGATAAAATTAGAGCTTTAAATCTATCGGATCCTTTTGAATATATAGTAAATTTGTACACTAACGCTTTCATGTCAATCGTTTTGAACGTAGCTGGTAAATACAATAAATTGAGTGCATACTCGCTGAGCGATTTGCTAACTCTTCTTGCAACTCCCCAAAATCTATTACAATCCATGTCATGCTGATCCTCAAATAAAATGTGGAATGGACCATTTCTGTCATAGTAATAAGCACAGCCGTGAAATGCATCAACAGGTCCAGTTAAACACCACAATTGTTCAAATTTGGTAAAGAGAGGTGCATGATTCCTAAATAAATTTCCTTGAAATTTAGGATGAAACTAATTAGAAGCAAGATATAACGCAGGTAAATTTTCTAAAATAACCAACATTAAATGTTCATTAGCTATAAGTGTCCCACTTTCAATTAGCTTAAACAGTTCTTCTATCGCATCAGCAATTTTTAAATTTTTAGATTTAATATTATCATCTAATGTATCTAGAGTATTGTAAAACTTGTTAATAGCTGGTACGTCCGTACTATTTACACTTACAAACTCGATTTTTTGTAAAGACTTCATTAAACATGAAAATTCTTTTACTCGGAAATGTGGAATATCATTTACTGTTGACTTAAATTGTAAATCGTAAGTACCATCATACAAAACAAATTTTACATCGACATTATACAACTCTTTACATTTTTGTACAGATGTATTACAAAATTCTTCTAAACAGTATGAAATATTTGAATCTATTTCTTTACGTACAACCATATAGAATAAGGGATACTGAAATGTTTAATCTAGACTAGATAACTTTTCTATGGTTTGTGCTACTTTAATTAAGTCACTTGTAGATCCAAAGTCTAATTGATAAATATGAAAGATTTTACATTTTAGAATCATACTACCGCCAGGAGATTGGTTATTTGCTTTTTTTCCATAATGTCTATATTGCGATACAGAAGTCATAGCTCCTGTTGGTTATTCTTCTGTCTGTCGGAGAGAATGAGATGATGCCCACTAATGCACAGTGTCCCCTCAATTTTGCTGTTTTTCGACTTCTCCGTCGACTTATACAATTATTACAATTCCATTGTTGCCCCGACAACCGACCAGCGATTGTCATGAACTGTCAATAATTATTCAAAATATTGACAGCAGCTTGACATATCCTCATAACCTCCAAAACGGCTACTTCAAGGATTCTGGTGTGTGTACAGTATATGGCGACATGGTGGCGTGTCTGCACTATGTGTCTGTTGAATAAATCTACATGTAATAACCTAAATACTAAGACATATATGAAAGACATATATGAGTGGTAACTTCGAAAAAAGAACTATTCTGATTCTTCGCGACGATCATTATTCCGCTCCGCTGCTGCTCTGTCTTCTGTTCTTTTTTTTGTCGCTCTGAAAATAATAGTATACAACGTATAGTATTAGAAATCATGATTATTTCGGTTAGAAATTAATGAACTGAACATACTTTGCTCTAAAGTTTAGTAAAAAAAAAAAAAAAAAACGAGAAAGTTGATTTGACTATTAATTTATAGCAACTACAATTATAGTAATAATTATTTCACTAGATTCTCTTACAAAAAATTAAACGTAATCAGTAAAAGTTATTGATAGAGAGTTGAAAAAGTACAATAAATCAGAATCAGAATCATTTATAAGAATAGTATATTACACAATAAGGGAGTTAAAGAGTTGGCCAGCCCAGAGCATGTGTAAATGCAAACATTTGTGCATACGATTTTTCAACATACCCGGGCCGAAAAGGCCACATTCGCGTTTTGGAGCTGGGAGCGAAAGTGACGCTTTTGGCCAGGGTAAAGTGAAAAAATTAACAATTAATTGTATATAATTACTTTGCGCTATCAAGTCTTGATTGTGCCTGTCGTAACCAATCACTGACGTTCGTCTTGACGATGTGTTTAGTCCCTTCGCCTTGTGGGGCTTTCTTGATAACAACGGCTGAAATCAATAAATAGTCAAAATAAATATAATATTGCCAATAAAGCTCATATTTTTACGATGATATTCATAATACCATAGCCTCAACTAACACTCCAATACTTGGAAAAAGTGAGTTTCTGAAAAACATTTTTTGGCAACGCCTTTTCTCGAACGTCCAAGGAAACTATGTTCGACGGCAACTTCATTGGCAACTGTTTCGCGTAAAATTCTCCTCACATGTTCCTCAGTAGATTTGCCTCCAATTATTCCAAGATAATCTGCCTGAAAAAGTATAGTCGATTGAATAATATAAAGTTAGTATACTAAAATGTGGTGTGAGTACGTGTATAGTGCACGCGTGCACGCGTGTGTGTATTTATTGATATATACTAGTATACACGCCGGATTATTATAGTCATAGGGAAATAACAGTTTGAAAAATACCTATAAAACCAATAAAAAAATAAGAAAAAAACTTACAATCTTATTTTTAAATTCTTTGTCGGTCTTGAGTCGGTTATTCAATTCTTGAAAGGCTTGCAACGTTTTGATTGGGAAAATATTCCTAAACTCCAGAATATCAATTGGATTACTTGAAGCGATGCTGGATTTCTTAGATGATTCTGAGGTGAGATTTTCTCGACACTGATAATCGATTATTTTGTCACACAAATCTAAAAAATTATCGTCATCAATACATAAATACATTTTCAACGCTAAACGAGATAAGAAAATTGAAAATAAATACTTACTTATTACATAATCGATTTTCTTATGAACCGGGAGCTCATAGACATTTTCGAGAGGAAGCCGCTTTCGAAGTTGAGATGTGGTTTGTTTATTGATAGTACCTAAAATCAATAGTGTTTTACAAACTCATTATGGTAATCAATAATGTATCATATTCGTAAGACACTATAGCAGTAAAATTCATTTTTTATGCTATGTTACCTGATTGATCCAAATTATTTCTTATAGAATCGTTTGAGGAGGACATAGACGGAGTTGAATCCAGTTTTTCCGTTGAGGACACATTCTTATTACGATCAATGATTTGAATTTTATTGGTAAATCTTTCTTGTGAAAGCTGTGAAAGCTTATTCTATCAACAGTCACGCGTGACGTTGCGAATGACGAACCAATCTCAGATTGACTCGAGCGAACTTGATATACTTATGCGCTTTTCGTATAAAATTAAAATTATTTTTTATAAAATTTACGCCATGAACTATGACGACATTATTACGAACTCATTTAATAAAAATTATAATTTGTAAATTGACAATTTAATGACCTTGAAATCCAACAATATCTGCAGATAATGAAAAATAATTTTGATTTTATGTAAATTATGATATAAGAAAAACATTTTTTACATTATTTCGTTTTACATTATAATTTTTCTACAATTTTATAATTATATTCATACGATAAATTAATTATATTTTATAAGTATGAATCAGCGGATAAACAACATAATTATGTTCTAAGGGCATTTTACATACTTTTGATAGTATCATATCACATGAATATCTTTCTTGAGTGTAAGTGCGTTTAACGATTTTAACATTCAATAAACTAGATTCGACAGGTCTATTAAAAAAATTCTTTAGAACAATTAAAGGAAATCTTATCAGAAATGTTATATTATTATTATCATTTACGAAATAAGAACACTCAACAAACGTGCCATTCTTTAGTAAAATACAATTATTTTTCCATCTTTACATTTAATACTCATATTATTTTTATTTAAATCGTAAAACTGTTTCATTTCAGAATAACAGATTAATGGAGATTTATAACTTTCTGTATAATAGTTATTATTTTCGTCAATAAAAGATTTTTTCGATGCATTTATTTCGGCTAACCTTTTGGCAATTTGTTGGAGAGGTTTATCACCTTTCCGAACTAATTTCTTCACTTTTCCAATAAAATTTTCGTATGGGAAAGCACTAAAACAATCTAGGTATCCATGTTTCCTCACATCGTTTACAAGGTGATAAATATTTTGAATGTTATGGGTCATATAACCGACTCCATAAAGAATTTCAAATCCTTTTACGAATCTTTTCAATAAAGATTCAGCCATGTCCAAATAGTCGTTATTTTTAACCAGTATAGGGTTCACTAAGATATTAATAGCAACATGTAGATGTAAAAAATTATCATATAAATTGTCTCTCAAAATTTTATGCAATACAACTGGGCCAGAGTAGAGCAGAAACTGACGAAGTTCATGGGCTCTCCATATTCGACGAACATTTTTGAATTGCCTAGGTGTTCTGCTGAAATCTGACGGCATGTAATTTTTTAAATAAACAAGCCTATTGGATACGTCTTGTCGTTGTTGGTCTGATAGTTTGATAATTGTAGGACCGCAAAGCCATAGTTCAATCAATTTCAAAGTAACACCCAGACATATCAAATGCATGTAGTCAAGAACTACGTCCGTTACTAGCCCAAAATTTGGTATATTATTTAAAATCGTTTTGCCCTTTTGGTAATTATCAGTATACGATTGATATGCTTGATTCTTGAAATCTTCATCAGTTCGCAAAACTGTGCAGTCTCCCGGAAAGCATACTTTATGACTGAAATATTCTCCCTCAATTTGGCACTTCGTACAACTAGAATATCCTGTATGATATTTGACACTAAGTATATCCGCCTTCGCTGGGGCATCGCAAACAAGAGCACATAATTTAACATTATACTTCTTGCCTTCGTACTCTATGCCATCATTTATTAGAGCAATTATTTCATCAACAAACATTTGTAAGAGAACATCGCTATTCGATGGTTTATCCTCACCATGGTAAATACCAACAACTTGTACTTCTTTAATGATCTTCTCCGAGCATGAAATTATCCATAAACCCTTTTCTGATGACTTTGCAAGTGGAGCGCCATCAATGCTTACGTGCAGTTTCATGCAGTCTAAGTTAACGTCTCTTTGTAATGAAGAGGTGATAAAATTTATAAGAGCATTGTGTATTCCGTAATGATAGTATTGCCCCATTTCCATTTCATGTATTTGAACTGAACGTGGTGTTTGGAGGAGAGCCCGGGCTGTTTTTGGAAACGGCGCATCTGTGTTTTCCCTTAAAATACCTAGTAATTCGTCAACCATTCTGTGTGGGACAGTATGAATGTACTTAACACAAATCCGCCGTATGCCGTCTACAAAATGTGATTTGTAATTGTCACTTTCTAAGGATTCCATTTCAAACTCCTCTGAATCGGAAGTATCATCGTCACTGTCACATACACCATTCATATTGCTCAGTTGTTGTAAAAATAACATCATATCAGCATCTTTAGAATAGGGATCACTTTTTAAAGCTGTAAAATCAATATCACTATTATTCTTGTCATTAACGTATTCGTTTTGATTTTCAACATCTTTATGTGACCTTAAATGTTTATTGAAGTATTCATTTTCATGGTCATATTCTTTCGAAACTTGTTCACTCTCATTTGTAGTATTCTGACATGAATTTAAATGTTTCATAAATTGCGCATCTATGGATTCATATACTAGAGCTTTCTTAGAAGCCACTAAGCGACGAATATGTCTTTTAGAGTACGATCTTTTCGAATTCATAATTTGTAGATTGTTCTTCCTAAAAAAAATGTAAGATAATATATTCAAAAATAAGATGAGACATTTTATATATATATATAAAAATATTTAATAAAACTCAAAGTAATATTCAAATATTTGATTAACACTTTATGCATAGTGTAATGATCCAAAAAGTACATAAATTATTAAAAATTTATTATATTTGTATGTATAAAAAATCTTTAGAAGGTAATAAGCATCGTAATTGAGTATATTCTTAAAATTGCTATAACATTGTTATAAAGTTAATAACTTACACGTGTAAATACATAACTTGCAAAAAAGAAAACGTTTAAAAAGCACTTTTTAGTTGTAAAATGTAGGATCTGATTAAATAATTAAGTACCAAATACCGTATCTATAACAAAGTTGTGAAAGTAAGTATATAGTCAGTCCAACTGTTACAAGTCCAAGCTATAGTACTAGTCTCGCTAGAGTTGTAAATGATGATCGTTTTTGTATCACTCTACATAAACTCCACTCTGCACCGTTGAGAGAAGTTCAGACTGCGTATCATCAAAGTAACTTCTACAGAAATACCTAAAAGTAGAAAATTAAAATTTCCAGTGAAACTCACAATTTAATAACTTTTTTAAATTATTTACTATCAAATTCAGGTGAACTTATTTAATTACTTACTCTTTTATTTACCTTATTCAAGAAACAGCAGTGTTGCTACAGAGGTACTGCCGCTACAATAGACATGCAGGATTGTGCAGAACATTAGTATTGGAACAATCATCATCCATGCTCAACCACTACATGACAGGACACTCTTTTTTCCTACAGTACGTCGCATGTCTGCGTTAAACCTGGACAAAAAGAATTTAGCAGTCATAACTTAAACTAACTTTTGATAAGCTCAAGATTTTCCACAATCAAGAAAGTCTCAAACCACTTTTCATAAAAATTTTTTTTTTAAATGTACATATAATGCATTATACATAATTTCGAATGAATTACAAAAGAAATATGACTTTTATAACTGTCTAAGCGGTAAAGCAAGCAATTTTTTAAATTTAATTGTACTGTTTTAGTAGGTTTGACATGAAGTGAAATTTGACATCAGTTTTCTTTTATTAAGACTAAACTTTCATTCTTAACAGTGTCTATCACTTACTAACTACAGCATTGACATAGTCCTCTTTATTATTGTACCTGGTTTCTACAGATTCAAGCATTTTCAATGTTCTTTTATTTTGATCTTTAGTGTCTGTAGTTGTGCCCAAACCTTGTTTATATGTCACTCGACACTTGATGTTGCATACAAACTTCCTAATTTTGGCTTTGCAGAAGACTTCATTGTACTTGGCACTGTTTTACTGCCCTGCTGAAAATGATTAAAAGACATAACATAACTATGCTCTAAGGTAATTTTATACCACTCTAACCTCAAAATCACAACTTTGATATGATTTTTCGGCGCTCGTGGTATGAAATACCGTTCGAAACTAGTGCGTAAGTCGATTATTTAGGTGGTGTGACTTTTTCGCACTCGCTTCGCTCGTGCAAAAAGTCACACCAGCTAAATAATCGACTTCCCCACCCGTGTCGAAATGTACTATTAGATGAAAGAAGAACCATTGCCATAAATTACTATGCGCTGGATAAAAAATATAAAAACATTAAAATAAATGTTCTGGTTAAATAAATAAATTAAAGAAATAAAAATAAATAAAAAATCAGAGAGGCAGAGAGAAAAAAGGTAAAACAATGGTCTTTGTGCTTACGTGCAAGATATTATTACAGCATATCTCTCTCTCTTTCTCTCTCTCACTCTCTCTCTCTCTCGGTCCCTCTCTCTGTCTCTCTCTCTCTCTCTCTGAGATGTTTGTGTTCTAGCTTGATTATTTTTTTTTAATTTGTTTAAAAACATCGTTTTTTTACCACTCTTTTTTCTCGCCTTCTATCTATAAACCTCTTCGCCGAACGCGTGTACAGCGTAGTTGTTAAGCGGAGCAAGAAATTTCCTCCGACTTCACAGCGTCAACCTCTCGTCAACTGTATCCTTAATTAACCATGCACTGTTGATGTTCATGAGTGTAGTCGCATCACAGCCCATTCGCCTCCCAACACTGAAAAAGAATAAGTCTAAATATAATATGTAGACCCAAAAGCGAATTCGAGCAAACGCTGCTTTGCTTTTATAGTGTCCTCCAAAACATAAACATATACAAGCGCTGGAAAGCCAGAGCTGCTTGAGCCTGTAAGCGGTAATTGCTGTGTGCTGCTTACCCGAGTCTTATTTGGGTCCTTCGTAGAAGCAGACTTGTGTGCAGGCACAGCTCACTAACGCCCGATCATAGAGCCGGAGAAATCCCGCTGCCCGCCAATCTCATCATATCTATGTGACGTTCGTTCAGACTTGGAACAGATTTTAGGTCATTCTGCTCCAAACATATAGGCTCCCATGCCAAGCAATCCCAGCAACTCGAATGGCCAAGCGCATAAGTATATCAAGTTCGCTCGAGTCAATCTGAGATTAGTTCGTCATTCGCAACGTCACGCGTGACCGTTGATAGAATAAGCTTTCACATTGGGGCTACTCCCATTGGCGGAGCTGCGTGAAACCACACACGAAACAGAAGTGCCACTTCTGCTTGGACACCCGAATAAGTAAGTACTTATCGTATGGACGATCATACCGTATACATTATAACAATAACTAGAAATTTGAAATTTAGTAAAAAACATAATTTGCAGAAATAAAAAATTGTAAAAGCATTTTTTAGTTGGAAAAAGTAAAATCAAGCACTCGTGTGCACAGTGTGCACACGCCTCCGAACAGTGATCGAAAAAATCTTTTGCAACCCTAAGCACGGATTTGCTTGCTAGATATAAATTATTAATCTAGATAAATCCAAAAGACTGTGTAAGTTTTGCCAAGAAGTACAGAAAAATGTCATAATTAGAAAACATTTAAAAAATGTTCCATGAAAATATTTTCAACGTTTATATTATTACGTTTGAGAAACATTGATCGAATATTTCATTCATACCCGATTACAAAGGACCCTGCACACAATGTATGGGAAAAAATCATCCGGTCAAATTGAACGAAACTTTGGAAAAAAATAGATCTTGAGGTCCTGAAGAAATCTATCTTTTTTCAATTTCGTTCAATTTGACCGAATGATTTTTTCCCATACATTGTGTGCGGGGTCCTTTCAGTTACGTGGCAATATTCCTAAAACGTCCAGAAGACATATCTTCAACATTTTATCTTGTACGTTTCAGAAACTTTATTAAAAAGTATTCATAATACTTTAAGAACGTTTGATGAATGTAAATTATATGTTAGTTCTTGATTGCCTTAGAAACGTTGCGATAATGTTGTATTTGTTACAAAGATAAAAATTTTATATTCTTACCAAATGTTGAAAAAACATTTAAAATACGTATGCAAAATGCATCATTTTCAGAGTTAATTATACCTGTTTTTGCGGACATTTCAATGTTTATAAAACATCTTTTATACGTTTATTCATCCTTTCGCAAAACATTTGGTTGTTTGGTTTTCAACATTCTACCAACATTCAAAAAACATTTTGTGCTAATAGGGATAGATAAGCATTATATATATCATGTAAAAAAATAAATATAACTTAAAAAAAAATAAAAAATAGATATTTTATGAAAATTTTTTTCATTTTCAGATTATAGAATTCTCACAGACATTGACCTCTGGAATAGATTCTTATCGAAGGAGCAGCACCAGTAGCAATGCCAATAACTTCTCATTACATCGGCAAAGTCTTCATAAGCTACATACAAGTAATACAATAGACAGATTTTTAGGAGGTGAAATAGAAACAGGATCTATTACAGAAATCTTTGGAGAATTTAGAACTGGAAAATCACAGCTTTGTCACAGTTTAGCTGTTAACTGCCAACTACATGTTGATATGGGAGATGTAGAGGCTAAGTGCATATGATACTGAAGGTACTTTAAGACCTAAAAGATTAAATGCTGTAGCTGAAGGTATACTTGACAATGTTGCAACTGCCCGTTCATACAACTCTGACCACCAAACTCAGCTTTTGATAAAAACCAGTGCTCTCATGTCAGAATCTAGATATGGACTACTGATAGTAGACAGTGCTACTGCATTATACAGGACAGATTTTGCTGGAAGAGGAGAATTGGCAGCTCGCCAAATCCGTTTAGCCGCATTTCTTCGATTATTTCTTAGAATAGCTGGTGAATTTTTTTGAAGACTTATGGAATAAACTCAGCCTGTGCTTTTCTCGAGTGATTGGAATCTCACTAATAAAAAATAACGCAGTGATCTATCTACCCGATACAAATATTATTGTATTCTTAAAAAGTGATCAGTGTTCATAAATATAATATAATTATAGTGAATTCAGTGAAAAACACCAATTAAAAGATTATGCAAAATGAAGATTAAAATACAGAAAAAGACAAAAATGATGTGTTATTGTTGTGAAAATTTCAACAAATAAAAGTGCTCAGTTAATCTAATTTTATAATTTTCTCACGTTGGGAGACGTCAAAATGTTTCAGAGGAGTTCTGTGTAAATATTTTTCTACATATGATTCAGATAATTATTTCAAAAAGTATATAAGAATGTTAAGAAAGCTTTTGTTCTCAGTAATTCTTAGTTCATAAACTGATTGTTTTTAATTTTACAAAATGTGTGGCAATCATGGGTTATTAATTTAAGTAGTTTAATCAATAATTATTTCATGATGTTTTATATTTTCTTTTACTTTTTATGGAAAGCGATTATATATCAGATAAGTTTTGAACGTTTCTTTTCGTTTTTAACATGTTCTTTTTTAAAGAGAATTGTTGCTTTTTGTATTGTTTGTTATGTTTCCGACTAGTAGATCTCTTGAAGACATTAAAATTCTACATGGTTTAAGCCGGAAAAATAAGTATAACTTAAAAAAAAATAAAAAATAGATACTTTGTGAAATTTTTTTTCATTTTCAGATTATAGAATTCTCTCAGACTTTAACCTCTGGAACAGATTCTTATCGAAGGAGCAGCACCAGTAGTAATGCCAGTAACTTCTCATTACATCGGCAAAGTCTTCATAGGCTACAAGTAATACAATTAGACAGACTTTTAGGAGGTGAAATAGAAAAAGGATCTATTACAGAAATCTTTGGAGAATTTAGAACTGGAAAATCACAGCTTTGTCACACTTTAGCTGTTAACTGCCAACTACCTGTTGATATGGGAGATGCAGAGGTTAAGTGCATATACATATGATACTGAAGGTACTTTAAGATCTGAAAGATTAAATGCTGTAGCTGAAAGGTATAACATCAGTGGGGATAGTGTACTTGACAATGTTGCAACTGCCCGTGCATATAACTCTGACCACCAAACTCAGATTTTGATAAAAACAAGTGATATGATGTCAGAATCTAGATATGGGCTCACCAAATCCATTTAGCCAGGTGTCTTCGATTATTTCTTAGAATAGTTGGTGAATTTTTTTGAAGACTTATGGAATAAGCTCAGCCTGTGCTTTTCTCGAGTGATTGGAATCTCACTGATAAAAAATAACGTAGTGATCTATCTACACGATATAAATATTATTGTATTCTTAAAAAGTGATCAGTGTTCATAAATATAATATAATTATAGTGAATTCAGTGCAAAACACCAATTAAAAGATTATGCAAAATGAAGATTAAAATACAGAAAAAAACAAAAATGATGTGTTATTGTTGTGAAAATTTCAAGTGGGAGACGTCAAAATGTTTCAGAGGAGTTCTAGTAGGTAAGCTAGGAGAGTTCTGCCCCACTCTTATACATGGGCAGTATATCTATATATAGTATTTCCCCTAGACACCACTGCGCATGCGCGTACTTTCCCGCGTTGGATTCAAATATCTGCGCACACTGATTTCTGTAATTTGAGACGGTCTTGTTGGGATAGTATATCTATAGTTTTCCCCCAGATACTACTGCACGTACCCCCTACCCGCGACACTCTCGTGTGATTATCTCGTTCTCTCGTGTAAGATATACATGAGCACTATATATGTGTGTATGTGTGTGTGTGTGTGTGTGTGTGTGTGTATCCCCTAGACCAACCACAAATTTCCCTAGAACATTTTAGTCCTCGAAATTTCCCTAGGCTAACCCCCATTGGTGTACGCAAGGTACTATATACATAATAATTCCCATGAATTTTTGCACGATTTATGTATGCAGGTACTATATCTATATATATAATATTACCTCCTAAAGTATTCGCATAAAGAATAGCATACTACATTGAATTATTTGAGACGGTCTTATTGGGATAATATATCTATATATAGTTTTCCCCCAGATACTGCTGCACGTACCCCCTACCCGCGACACCCTAGTGTGATTCACATTATCTCATTCTCTCGTGTAAGATATACATGAGCACTATGTGTGTGTGTGTGTGTGTGTGTGTGTGTGTGTAGTAATATAGAATTTATTTATCAATTGAAGGAAACAGTGATATAGAATATTCATGAAGTTTATTAAACATAATTTTTACAGTTTTTCATATTATATTAGCATTAGATTGAATATAAGTGATATATAAGATAACTTCTTTTATTTATAAACCAACATTTACAATCAATCTTCATTAATTTCAATAGTTTTATAGTGCCCCCAAGGTAAAGTATCTGTTTCCCCAGGTATTAAGTATCGCTTATCATCGTAGGGACTTAAAGCTAACTTTTTTTGTCTTACAGTTTGTACTACATGTGCTTTAGATTGTATTATACACTGCTCTCTGTGTTGTGTTGACAAATTTAATAAACAATCAACATAGTCATCAAAAGTAATGGTTCTATCAACAACTCCAGTTTTAACACCTTTAACTTTTTTAATATGATCTTGGCCATTTACACGAATACTATACATTTTACTACGTAACCCAACGAACTCTGTCATAATTTGGCCATTACATTCATCTTTCATTAGGCCTACAACTTTCTTATTGACTTGAGGAATTCCAAAAATGTTATCAACTGGGTAGTCAGAAGTATCAAAATTTGAAATGTCACGTTTTATCACTTTATATATATCTTCATCATTTATTTCATATATTAAACTATCAGTATCGGTATACAACAGTTTGCAGCGATCCTCGAATTGCTTCTTCATGTAGTTGTAGTGAAAATCATATACCAAAGTCTTTGATAAATCCAATACACAAAGACCTACATAAATTGGCTTATTCATGTATACTTCTGTCTTCTCTAATTCTATGAGAACAAGGTTTTCATCAATGATTGTACGGCTATGGAATTCTGGTCGTGCAATAAGAGCTTCTGCTCCATATCGACCTTCCCATTTGGTCAGTAATTTAACATTAACTCTTTTTCTTATATTTTCCATAGTCTTTCCGAAAACAGCATTGTTCATTAATTTGTAGAGATTTTTCTCAAAGTCATTTTTAGCTCCTTGTCTCATTTTACTATTTAGATCGATATATTCTTTTTGGCTCGGGCTTTGATTAAATTTCATTACTCTGTGAATTTTTGTTAGTTTTAATCCATTTGTAAGAGCTTGCTTTAAGTTACGATAATGAAGTACATATCGCAATTTTGTTTCAACAGTTGTAAGCAATTTAGCTTGTGAGGAGCCTGGTGGCTTCTTATGCTCTGCACAAAATGGTAAATCTTTGTGTACATCATGTAAATTTTCTGGATATTCCAAATCAACTTCAAGTATATAGCCTATTGGAGCATCATCTGGAATATTGAAATTTATATGCTCTATATCTTCAATCCATTGAAAGCCGCCATATGGTAAAGACTGTTGCATAGCCCAACCATAAAGATTGTTTACATCGAAATACATGAGGTGCTTAGAGTTTTTATCTACATCATAGTCACTACCCATGTATTTGTTATTAGCTCGGGCATAACGATTTGAACACTGACTTATTCCACCTCGTATTCCACGCTCAATAAACATAAGTTGATCAATATCAGTGAGCAACTCAAGCTGTATATTTGTATACTTCAACATGGCATCCCAAGTTAGGCCTGGAGTTGTATAATAGTGTGCTGGATCTAAGCCATAGGCTTTAAGACAGCTGTTGCGAAAATTTTCAAACACCTCTGCCAAGAGTAGTACATCGGTTTTTAAGTACAAGTCTGCATATTCACCTAAATTTGTTATATTAAATGCTATCCAAACATTTTTGGCATGTTCATAATCTTCATCAGATATGTGACTGCTATTTAATTTGCTATAAAAGTCATCTTTCGTTGGCAGTCTTGAAACTTCAAGTTTTTCTTTAGAGTCTAGATAATCATAAGGAAAGACACCCTTTCTTCTCAACAGTTGAAATTTTTCTTCAGTTAATACTTCATCTTTAGAGAACTCTTGCCGCAAAATTCTAAGTTCCTCGAGGTATGATGATAGTTTATCCAGCGATGATGCCATGAATCGGTAGGAGTCAATAAATCTAAAGTTTATGTCACTTCCTTCGATGTGCTTGGTAAATGAGATGAAACGTTCTTTATTTAACGGTAAAAGATTAACCCGACCAGGAAAACCTTGAGCAATAGCCTTGATGAGAAAGTGGGAGTCATAGCCAGTTAAATTGTGGAATATAACCGGAATACTGCATGACTCTTGGTAATTGAGGTTACATTTTTCATGCGCTGCTCCTCAATATCTGAAACATATAACAATAATAAATTAAAGTAATATGTTTAAATAATGAGGATGCATATTTAACCTTACCTTCCAGTCAGATGACAGTGATCTCGAACACGCTCCTCGCCCAAGGGTTTCTCACAAATATGACAAGTTTTTGTGCATTGGAATGCTTGTTCTTGTTCCAATGTTAACATTTCCATAGGTATTGCACATTCTAAGGCAGTCTCTACATTCTCAGCTAAAACTTGCAATTCCCTTGCAAACCATTCAGCAGGGCTCGGTCCTCTGTAGCTACGGTAATATGATAGAGAGTTATCATAGCTACATTTTAAGTAGTACCCCACACTGAATGCCTCATGCTTTTGATAAGCGTTCCCAACTTGTATAGGTTTCAAGAGACACTCAAAATCTGCATAAATGACAAATGGTACTTTCTCTTTATTATTATAATTTTTAAATTGTAAAATTTGGTCTCTTGGTGTAGGTAAGTTCACTCTACACTTATTGATTTGCGCACAATCTTGTTCATGATATTCTAATTTAGAGATATCTCTAAAGTAATGTAGGCATCTATCACATAAATATTTTCGGCCATTACGTTTTGAAAGTTGTGAAGATACCAAGCGAGATAAGTCTTTGATCCAAACATAATGAGATATAACTATAGTATCTTCCTCCAGCTCTTCTTCTTCATCCTCATCCTCATAATTATTTTGTATCAGAAGAAGGTTTACATGTGTTTCCTTCTTAAATGTTGTTATATGCAGTGGCGCAACTTTAAATTTTCCACTACACTTTTTTAAAATGTAAATATTCGTCGAGAGATTATTTTGTTTTTCAAACTTTGGAATTTGTTTTGGTCTTACAGGAAATTCTATTCCTGTAAAATTTAATTCGTTCTCATATTGCTTATATTCTTTCACTCGATCTGAATGGTGCACAGAATGCAAGGCCGATAGTATTGCCCATTTGAAACATGCATTGTCTTCATTTTGCACATTAACACATGCTTTTTTCCTTTTTATAAAATCTGGTAAGTCAATGTAATAACTTCCAAATTGGATTAAATTTATTTATATGTACGCTCAAGTTAAGAATTGTATGAAGCGACCATCCTGAATCTCGCTCTTCAAATTCTTCCATATCTCTTAATATGGGCTGTTTAACGTTTGTTGTAAACCATTGTTTTAAATCTGTTGTTTGCGAAATCGATTCAGCTTTCGTATTAAAATATTTCATTTCAATTATTTCTTCATCAGCTTTCGTTATCACATATTCAGATGCCAGCACTGTATATACTTTAAGATTATTTTCTTTCTTCAATGCATTTATAATTCGAATTTTAAACAATCTCTCAGCATCTTTCATAAATCCAGTAGCGTCTAAGTTCTTTAAGTTTGTAATAACACCCGATCTGATTCGTTCATTAAATGCACATTTAAGATCTTGCCATTTTACTCTGTCTAGTAATCTTTTGCGTAAACCCTCTCCTCCTTTTAGTAAACTTTTTAGTTTCAATTGATGAGATTTCAATAATCCAATCGTAGATAAGTATTTTTGTTTCTCTGGAACTGTAGCTTCAACTTTTCGCAATAATTTGCTCAAAAATTTGATATTTTGTGTTGTATATTTTATCAATTTTGGAATCTCGCTTTTATCAATTTTACCACTTTGTAGCAGTTGCATAACTTCTCGCGTACGCTCAACGATTTTTTACACTCGTAAGCAGACATGTTGATTTTTCTAAGAACAGTTGTCAACTATTCGAAAACGCGTTGTGTGCGCTCTTTTATACTTTTTACTAGTGTTAATTTGCCTCTCTTCGCTGCTTCTCGATTTCTGTTGGGTTTCGAGATCGATTCGAGATTTCGAGATACCTCGCAAAACCGAACGAATATCGATCGCTTAAGGAAATTCAATAATAATGATAATAACCCCTGAAAGAGATTCTCTTTTACACTGAAAGAATTGCAGCAGCTACGTCGTATTTATAGGGTCTGTATGACGCAAAAATTGATTGGAATCTCTGATAATCTCGTTCTAGAACCTTACAGAAATAAACTGTTTACAAGACCCCTTTTAATTTGATATCCTTTGCATACATTCAAGAGACACAACCTGCAAAATTCTAAGAAGTGCGTTATACCCTTTGATATACCGCAAACAATGCTTAAATACAGAAGAGTTGTTGACAGGAAACGGCTGTAATTTGATACCTCTTCAATATGCCACACTTATTTATCATATAGAATTCTTCGCAATATTTCTTTTAACTTGATACCCATACACTTGTTATCTACAAGTCAAAGCATTGGAACGTTTACCCTTTGATATACCGCAAAAATTCTTTAAGCAAAGACTTGTTGACAATAAAAGGTTGTAATGTAATACCTCTTCGGTATATTGTTATTGTTCCAAAATTCCAGGAACTATTAATAAAATTAATATAAATTTAGTAATATAATAAGAAGTTTGGATGAGGGGATTATAATTTCGAAGAATTAAGTTTATTATGTATTGTATGAATTTCATTGTAAATTAAAGTATTAAGTAGCTAATAAGAAAGTGCGCCTTCTTACAAATGCACAAATTATTAAATTTCATTTATATATCTCAAAATTGTATGCGAAATCTCAGCAATAAACTCGTGCTCAAATAAAAGAAATCCTATACCTCGCGAACGGCTTGAGATATCGAAAAAATAAGCGAATTTTGATTCTCTCACGAGAAGCGATTATAAGGGCTGTCAATTCATTGGTATTGTCGTATAAAACTTTTATTAATAATTTAAACATTTTTAATTCTGTAAGTAAGCCGAAAGAGTGTGAATAAGGAGAGCGCAATTGAAATACTCCCGAGTTCCAAGAATCACGCCGTGCGAATATCGGAACAAAGAGGAGGTGCGATAGATAACGCATTGCATGCATGTGGACATCAATATACGTTCGTTAGAAGGAGAATTTTTAATAGGCAAAATATTACACCATGTGTGTGTGTGTGTGCGTGTGTGTGTATGTGAAAAAGAATGTATCATCATCTTAATACACAATAACTTCTAACGCACACACACACACACACACACATGGTGTAATATTTTGCCTATTAAAAATTCTCCTTCTAACGAACGTATATTGATGTCCACATGCATGCAATGCGTTATCTATCGCACCTCCTCTTTGTTCCGATATTCGCACGGCGTGATTCTTGGAACTCGGGAGTATTTCAATTGCGCTCTCCTTATTCACACTCTTTCGGCTTACTTACAGAATTAAAAATGTTTAAATTATTAATAAAAGTTTTATACGACAATACCAATGAATTGACAGCCCTTATAATCGCTTCTCGTGAGAGAATCAAAATTCGCTTATTTTTTCGATATCTCAAGCCGTTCGCGAGGTATAGGATTTCTTTTATTTGAGCACGAGTTTATTGCTGAGATTTCGCATACAATTTTGAGATATATAAATGAAATTTAATAATTTGTGCATTTGTAAGAAGGCGCACTTTCTTATTAGCTACTTAATACTTTAATTTACAATGAAATTCATACAATACATAATAAACTTAATTCTTCGAAATTATAATCCCCTCATCCAAACTTCTTATTATATTACTAAATTTATATTAATTTTATTAATAGTTCCTGGAATTTTGGAACAATAACAATATACCGAAGAGGTATTACATTACAACCTTTTATTGTCAACAAGTCTTTGCTTAAAGAATTTTTGCGGTATATCAAAGGGTAAACGTTCCAATGCTTTGACTTGTAGATAACAAGTGTATGGGTATCAAGTTAAAAGAAATATTGCGAAGAATTCTATATGATAAATAAGTGTGGCATATTGAAGAGGTATCAAATTACAGCCGTTTCCTGTCAACAACTCTTCTGTATTTAAGCATTGTTTGCGGTATATCAAAGGGTATAACGCACTTCTTAGAATTTTGCAGGTTGTGTCTCTTGAATGTATGCAAAGGATATCAAATTAAAAGGGGGTCTTGTAAACAGTTTATTTCTGTAAGGTTCTAGAACGAGATTATCAGAGATTCCAATCAATTTTTGCGTCATACAGACCCTATAAATACGACGTAGCTGCTGCAATTCTTTCAGTGTAAAAGAGAATCTCTTTCAGGGGTTATTATCATTATTATTGAATTTCCTTAAGCGATCGATATTCGTTCGGTTTTGCGAGGTATCTCGAAATCTCGAATCGATCTCGAAACCCAACAGAAATCGAGAAGCAGCGAAGAGAGGCAAATTAACACTAGTAAAAAGTATAAAAGAGCGCACACAACGCGTTTTCGAATAGTTGACAACTGTTCTTAGAAAATCAACATGTCTGCTTACGAGTGTAAAAAATCGTTGAGCGTACGCGAGAAGTTATGCAACTGCTACAAAGTGGTAAAATTGATAAAAGCGAGATTCCAAAATTGATAAAATATACAACACAAAATATCAAATTTTTGAGCAAATTATTGCGAAAAGTTGAAGCTACAGTTCCAGAGAAACAAAAATACTTATCTACGATTGGATTATTGAAATCTCATCAATTGAAACTAAAAAGTTTACTAAAAGGAGGAGAGGGTTTACGCAAAAGATTACTAGACAGAGTAAAATGGCAAGATCTTAAATGTGCATTTAATGAACGAATCAGATCGGGTGTTATTACAAACTTAAAGAACTTAGACGCTACTGGATTTATGAAAGATGCTGAGAGATTGTTTAAAATTCGAATTATAAATGCATTGAAGAAAGAAAATAATCTTAAAGTATATACAGTGCTGGCATCTGAATATGTGATAACGAAAGCTGATGAAGAAATAATTGAAATGAAATATTTTAATACGAAAGCTGAATCGATTTCGCAAACAACAGATTTAAAACAATGGTTTACAACAAACGTTAAACAGCCCATATTAAGAGATATGGAAGAATTTGAAGAGCGAGATTCAGGATGGTCGCTTCATACAATTCTTAACTTGAGCGTACATATAAATAAATTTAATCCAATTCATGGAAGTTATTACATTGACTTACCAGATTTTATAAAAAGGAAAAAAGCATGTGTTAATGTGCAAAATGAAGACAATGCATGTTTCAAATGGGCAATACTATCGGCCTTGCATTCTGTGCACCATTCAGATCGAGTGAAAGAATATAAGCAATATGAGAACGAATTAAATTTTACAGGAATAGAATTTCCTGTAAGACCAAAACAAATTCCAAAGTTTGAAAAACAAAATAATCTCTCGACGAATATTTACATTTTAAAAAAGTGTAGTGGAAAATTTAAAGTTGCGCCACTGCATATAACAACATTTAAGAAGGAAACACATGTAAACCTTCTTCTGATACAAAATAATTATGAGGATGAGGATGAAGAAGAAGAGCTGGAGGAAGATACTATAGTTATATCTCATTATGTTTGGATCAAAGACTTATCTCGCTTGGTATCTTCACAACTTTCAAAACGTAATGGCCGAAAATATTTATGTGATAGATGCCTACATTACTTTAGAGATATCTCTAAATTAGAATATCATGAACAAGATTGTGCGCAAATCAATAAGTGTAGAGTGAACTTACCTACACCAAGAGACCAAATTTTACAATTTAAAAATTATAATAATAAAGAGAAAGTACCATTTGTCATTTATGCAGATTTTGAGTGTCTCTTGAAACCTATACAAGTTGGGAACGCTTATCAAAAGCATGAGGCATTCAGTGTGGGGTACTACTTAAAATGTAGCTATGATAACTCTCTATCATATTACCGTAGCTACAGAGGACCGAGCCCTGCTGAATGGTTTGCAAGGGAATTGCAAGTTTTAGCTGAGAATGTAGAGACTGCCTTAGAATGTGCAATACCTATGGAAATGTTAACATTGGAACAAGAACAAGCATTCCAATGCACAAAAACTTGTCATATTTGTGAGAAACCCTTGGGCGAGGAGCGTGTTCGAGATCACTGTCATCTGACTGGAAGGTAAGGTTAAATATGCATCCTCATTACTTAAACATATTACTTTAATTTATTATTGTTATATGTTTCAGATATTGAGGAGCAGCGCATGAAAAATGTAACCTCAATTACCAAGAGTCATGCAGTATTCCGGTTATATTCCACAATTTAACTGGCTATGACTCCCACTTTCTCATCAAGGCTATTGCTCAAGGTTTTCCTGGTCGGGTTAATCTTTTACCGTTAAATAAAGAACGTTTCATCTCATTTACCAAGCACATCGAAGGAAGTGACATAAACTTTAGATTTATTGACTCCTACCGATTCATGGCATCATCGCTGGATAAACTATCATCATACCTCGAGGAACTTAGAATTTTGCGGCAAGAGTTCTCTAAAGATGAAGTATTAACTGAAGAAAAATTTCAACTGTTGAGAAGAAAGGGTGTCTTTCCTTATGATTATCTAGACTCTAAAGAAAAACTTGAAGTTTCAAGACTGCCAACGAAAGATGACTTTTATAGCAAATTAAATAGCAGTCACATATCTGATGAAGATTATGAACATGCCAAAAATGTTTGGATAGCATTTAATATAACAAATTTAGGTGAATATGCAGACTTGTACTTAAAAACCGATGTACTACTCTTGGCAGAGGTGTTTGAAAATTTTCGCAACAGCTGTCTTAAAGCCTATGGCTTAGATCCAGCACACTATTATACAACTCCAGGCCTAACTTGGGATGCCATGTTGAAGTATACAAATATACAGCTTGAGTTGCTCACTGATATTGATCAACTTATGTTTATTGAGCGTGGAATACGAGGTGGAATAAGTCAGTGTTCAAATCGTTATGCCCGAGCTAATAACAAATACATGGGTAGTGACTATGATGTAGATAAAAACTCTAAGCACCTCATGTATTTCGATGTAAACAATCTTTATGGTTGGGCTATGCAACAGTCTTTACCATATGGCGGCTTTCAATGGATTGAAGATATAGAGCATATAAATTTCAATATTCCAGATGATGCTCCAATAGGCTATATACTTGAAGTTGATTTGGAATATCCAGAAAATTTACATGATGTACACAAAGATTTACCATTTTGTGCAGAGCATAAGAAGCCACCAGGCTCCTCACAAGCTAAATTGCTTACAACTGTTGAAACAAAATTGCGATATGTACTTCATTATCGTAACTTAAAGCAAGCTCTTACAAATGGATTAAAACTAACAAAAATTCACAGAGTAATGAAATTTAATCAAAGACCCTGGCTAAAAGAATATATCGATCTAAATAGTAAAATGAGACAAGGAGCTAAAAATGACTTTGAGAAAAATCTCTACAAATTAATGAACAATGCTGTTTTCGGAAAGACTATGGAAAATATAAGAAAAAGAGTTAATGTTAAATTACTGACCAAATGGGAAGGTCGATATGGAGCAGAAGCTCTTATTGCACGACCAGAATTCCATAGCCGTACAATCATTGATGAAAACCTTGTTCTCATAGAATTAGAGAAGACAGAAGTATACATGAATAAGCCAATTTATGTAGGTCTTTGTGTATTGGATTTATCAAAGACTTTGGTATATGATTTTCACTACAACTACATGAAGAAGCAATTCGAGGATCGCTGCAAACTGTTGTATACCGATACTGATAGTTTAATATATGAAATAAATGATGAAGATATATATAAAGTGATAAAACGTGACATTTCAAATTTTGATACTTCTGACTACCCAGTTGATAACATTTTTGGAATTCCTCAAGTCAATAAGAAAGTTGTAGGCCTAATGAAAGATGAATGTAATGGCCAAATTATGACAGAGTTCGTTGGGTTACGTAGTAAAATGTATAGTATTCGTGTAAATGGCCAAGATCATATTAAAAAAGTTAAAGGTGTTAAAACTGGAGTTGTTGATAGAACCATTACTTTTGATGACTATGTTGATTGTTTATTAAATTTGTCAACACAACACAGAGAGCAGTGTATAATACAATCTAAAGCACATGTAGTACAAACTGTAAGACAAAAAAAGTTAGCTTTAAGTCCCTACGATGATAAGCGATACTTAATACCTGGGGAAACAGATACTTTACCTTGGGGGCACTATAAAACTATTGAAATTAATGAAGATTGATTGTAAATGTTGGTTTATAAATAAAAGAAGTTATCTTATATATCACTTATATTCAATCTAATGCTAATATAATATGAAAAACTGTAAAAATTATGTTTAATAAACTTCATGAATATTCTATATCACTGTTTCCTTCAATTGATAAATAAATTCTATATTACTACACACACACACACACACACACACACACACACATAGTGCTCATGTATATCTTACACGAGAGAATGAGATAATGTGAATCACACTAGGGTGTCGCGGGTAGGGGGTACGTGCAGCAGTATCTGGGGGAAAACTATATATAGATATATTATCCCAATAAGACCGTCTCAAATAATTCAATGTAGTATGCTATTCTTTATGCGAATACTTTAGGAGGTAATATTATATATATAGATATAGTACCTGCATACATAAATCGTGCAAAAATTCATGGGAATTATTATGTATATAGTATCTTGCGTACACCAATGGGGGTTAGCCTAGGGAAATTTCGAGGACTAAAATGTTCTAGGGAAATTTGTGGTTGGTCTAGGGGATACACACACACACACACACACATACACACATATATAGTGCTCATGTATATCTTACACGAGAGAACGAGATAATCACACGAGAGTGTCGCGGGTAGGGGGTACGTGCAGTAGTATCTGGGGGAAAACTATATATAGATATATTATCCCAATAAGACCGTCTCAAATAATTCAATGTAGTATGCTATTCTTTATGCGAATACTTTAGGAGGTAATATTATATATATAGATATAGTACCTGCATACATAAATCGTGCAAAAATTCATGGGAATTATTATGTATATAGTACCTTGCGTACACCAATGGGGGTTAGCCTAGGGAAATTTCGAGGACTAAAATGTTCTAGGGAAATTTGTGGTTGGTCTAGGGGATACACACACACACACACACACACACACACACACACATACACACATATATAGTGCTCATGTATATCTTACACGAGAGAACGAGATAATCACACGAGAGTGTCGCGGGTAGGGGGTACGTGCAGTAGTATCTGGGGGAAAACTATAGATATACTATCCCAACAAGACCGTCTCAAATTACAGAAATCAGTGTGCGCAGATATTTGAATCCAACGCGGGAAAGTACGCGCATGCGCAGTGGTGTCTAGGGGAAATACTATATATAGATATACTGCCCATGTATAAGAGTGGGGCAGAACTCTCCTAGCTTACCTACTAGTTCTCTGTAAATATTTTTCTACACAAGATTCAGATAATATTTCAAAAAGTATACAAGAATGTTAAGAAAGCTTTTGTTCTCAGTAATTCTTAGTTCATAAACTGATTGTTTTTAATTTTACAAGATGTGTGGCAATCATGGGTTATTAATTTAAGTAGTTTCAATCAATAATTATTTCAAGATGTTTTATATTTTCTACTATTTTTAAACCAGCCGACAAGACGTTCTGTACAAGAATAATATACTAACAAACTTTATATTGAAAGAACTACAGAATCTTTGAAAAAGGTTTTCTCTGAAAGAAAGCATTAACATTTTTTTACAAAAATATTTTTTGATTTATATATTTATCTAAATTAAAGTAGAAATAACTTTAGAATGTGCAATAGAAGGCTAGAAGTAAATTTTAGCACAAATTTAATAATGTAATAATAATTTGTCAAAAAAAAAAAAACAAGAGAAAATGGATGCATAAGAGTGTTTCGTGAAAAAACTTAGTATCAGGTGCTGTTACGTAAGGGTAGTTAACTTGGCAAACTGAGCTTCGCACTTTGTAAAGGCTAGAGGATTAGGTAATTTCAGAGAAATAGATGCAAAAGACTAGTTTCTAAAAAACTTTGTACCGTCTGCTGCTATGGAAATGGCAGTTGACATGAGAACTCAACTTCTCAGCCAACTTTGAGCTTCGAGTTTTATAAAAGCAAGAGAATCAGGTGATACAGAGATTTGAATTGTAATTCTGAGAACTTGTACTTTTTTCTTTTATTCTTTGCGATATAGCAACAAAGAAAAAATTTAATATATTATTGTTATTTTTGTTAACAACTTTAAATTCTCTGTTGAAATACTAATAAAAGTTTAATGTTTTTATCGAAACAATCTTGCTCTCAACAACTGTCCAAGTCTCTACAAAGAACTTGACTGAAAAGTTAAATGTTTTTTTGAAAAAATTATAATAAACACTTTTAAAAACTATTTTTTGAAGTATTTTCTATAATTCCTATAAAAACATTTTTTATATTTCTCACAAAACTGATTTTTGCTATTAGCAGTCATTATTTTCATTTTTAAATTATCTCTTTATCTCTTTACAATATTTGTTTATATGTATTCGCTATGAAAATGTTTTCTTTTCCTTACAAAAATCATTTTTCTTATCTGTAGTATTACTCATTAAATTAAAGTCGAGTACTTTCAATAACAGAATCATTTCTGTAAATTATTCATTATTATATTTTCTCTACAAAATATCTCCAAAAATGATCACTACATCTTTTAAAAAATCCATTAATAAATTATTTTACAAAACATCTACAATCCTTTACAAACTTTTGCAAGCAACGAGAAATTCTTTTCCAAAACTTTAACAATCAATTTACAAAAACTTTTACAAACTTTAAGAATTTTTTCGGAAACCATAAGAATTATTTTCCAAAACCTATACAATTACATAAAAAATTATTTACGTTTTATGAAAAGGAATTCTACGAATAAATAATAAATTTTTGCGTTCTAAAGTCGAAATAAATTTTTTTCACGCTGATACTGAAACTCAAACCCAAAAAAGTTGTGAAATCAATTAAAGTTTAGTTTTATACTTAACAAACATTATTTATAATGTACTTTTACTCTTAAAAAGTTGTGAAATCTCTCTAAAAAATTTTTTTACAAAAGTAAAAACTTACAGGCAAGAATAAGTTTGGTTACTATTCCATATAGTTTTATACTTAACAAACATTATTTGGTAACTCTCCCATCCTCTCTTTCTTCCCCCTTTCTCTCTCTCTCCCTCTGTACCAAAAACTTTAATGAGAGCTTAAATATTTTTTCAAAATAATCAACACGTTCTTTAAAAAACTAATTTTTTAAATATATTCTAACAACACAATTTGTCTATAGTCCTTTTATTTATTTTAATCTCATCTATTCAATAAGCACTCTCTACAAATGGTAATAATGTTTTCATGACTGTACAAATAATAATATTGTTAATAAAACTTTCTACGAAAGTATAAAATAAGGCAAGTATAGAAGTTTTTTCTGTATAATCTATAAAATAATATTTATGATTTTTTAAAAGAAGTCAAATAAATACTAGTAAAAAAGTCTTTTACTTCTTTGAGTCAATGTATGCTCAAGAAATTATATGTAAGTACATTCAAATTCATCACTGCAAATCAAACGAAAGTTGTGAAATCAATTATCGATAGTCAAGTAATGCAAACCATTCTCCGAAAAACTGTATGACTATAATGTTCTCAGAAATGTATTCAAATTTCTTCATTCTTCTATACAAATTAAATTAAATTAAATAAATTAAACACAAGAAAGTACTGAAATCAATTAATTGTAGTCAAGTACCGGCCATAAGAACTTTTCGTACCTCGCATGTAAAATTACATTTTACGCCCACGTTGTAACTTCAAAATTATTCAGCCAGCGGGCATGAAGTACTACTTAACGCCCAAGAGGCCCAATAGCTCACACACTCTTACAAAACTTTATAGTACCTACGTACTTTATGCCCGTGTGGGCGAAAATTATTTCAATTGTATAACTATAATGCCTTCTTTTTATTTCTAAAATTCATAAGAATTTTTTCAGGTATTTACGAAAAGTCAAATCCTATATAAAAAAAATACATAGTTACCAACACATCACTATTTTTCATTATTCCTCTTCAATTTTGAACTTTCTATAATATTACGCATCTTGGAAGGACAAGAGAAGTCTAGAGCTGCCCTAGCAGGGTTGGTCCTCCGACCTCTCGTACATACTTGGCGGGCCCGACGGTTTGAATTGTAAGGCATGGTAATTTTCATATAAATATTCATATGTTTAAAGATCAGATAAAATGTATAAATGGGTTGCTTCTACATATTAACTACTGATCTATGAATCTATCACTTTGTTTTTAAATAGAAAGTACACACCTAAGTGAAAATATCATATGAGATCTCATATGAGATCCCATAATATATAAAATTGCATATGACATCACATATAAGATCTCATACGAGATATGCGCTGTCTGAAATTCTCATATGAGATCTTATATGATATTTACACGGGGAAAAAGAATATAAAATATGTTGCTTATAAAATGGATAGTAAAAAAACATTTAAGTAGCCCACGTGACTGCAAACCGTCGGGCCCGCCAAGTATGTACGGGAGGTCGGAGGCCCAACCCTGCTAGGGCAGCTCTAGACTTCTCTTGTCCTTCCAAGATGCGTAATATTATAGAAAGTTCAAAATTGAGGAGGAATAATGAAAAATAGTGATGTGTTGGTAACTATGTATTTTTTTAGATAGGCTTTGACTTTTCGTAAATACCTGAAAAAATTCTTATGAATTTTAGAAATAAAAAGAAGGCATTATAGTTATATAATTAAAATAATTTTCGCCCACACGGGCATAAAGTACGTAGGTACTATAAAGTTTTGTAGGAGTGTGTGAGCTATTGGGCCTCTTGGGCGTTAAGTAGTACTTCATGCCCGCTGGCTGAATAATTATGAAGTTACAACGTGGGCGTAAAATGTAATTTTACATGCGAGGTACGAAAAGTTCTTATGGCCGGTACTTGACTACAATTAATTGATTTCAGTACTTTCTTGTGTTTAATTTATTTAATTTAATTTAATTTGTATAGAAGAATGAAGAAATTTGAATACATTTCTGAGAACATTATAGTCATACAGTTTTTCGGAGAATGGTTTGCATTACTTGACTATCGATAATTGATTTCACAACTTTCGTTTGTTTGATTTGCAGTGAAGAATTTGAATGTACTTAGATATAATTTCTTGAGCATACGTTGACTCAAAGAAGTAAAAGACTTTTTTACTAGTATTTATTTGACTTCTTTTAAAAAATCATAAATATTATTTTATAGATTATACAGAAAAAACTTCTATACTTGCCTTATTTTATACTTTCGTAGAAAGTTTTATTAACAATATTATTATTTGTACAGTCATGAAAAAAATTATTACCATTTGTAGAGAGTGCTTATCGAATAGATGAGATTAGAATAAATAAAAGGACTATAGACAAATTGGGTTGTTAGAATATATTTAAAAAATTAGTTTTTTAAAAAACGTGTTGATTATTTTGAAAAAATATTTAAGCTCTCATTAAAGTTTTTGGTACAGAGGGAGAGAGAGAGAAAGGGGGAAGAAAGAGAGGATGGGAGAGTTTAGCAAATAATGTTTGTTAAGTAAAAACTATATGGAATAGTAACCAAACTTATTCTTGCCTATAAGTTTTTACTTTTGTCAACAAATTTTTTAGAGAGATTTCACAACTTTTTAAGAGTAAAAGTACATTATAAATAATGTTTGTTAAGTATAAAACTACACTTTAATTGATTTCACAACTTTTTTGGGTTTGAGTTTCAGTATCAGCGTGAAAAAAATTTTTTTGCCTAGCGAGCCGAAGTGCCACTTTTGCTCTCGGCGCCCGATCGCGAAGGTTGTATTTTCGGCCTCGCCAGGCAAACAAATCGTAGAATGGGACATTCTTTACTTTTGCTCCCTAGGGGCGTAATATACTATATTTCGACTTTAGAAGGCAAAAATTTATTATTTATTCGTAGAATTCCTTTTCATAAAACGTAAATAATTTTTTAGGTATTTAGAACGTTAAAATAACGAAATTCTCAAATTCATTGTCAGTGATTTTTATTCTTTAAATAGAAAATTGAGCCTATAAATAAATCAATCTGAAATAAATAAAATATTCATGATTATTTATTCTGAATATACACATCATATACCTCAAAATATTTATTTCAATGGTACTAAGCTGTTGGAACCTTAGAGCATATAGGGGAAGGCGGGGCATAGCGTGTCAGGTAGGTAAGTTTGGCACCCTCATATTTTTAATATTAATGAATGCAAAAAATGTAATTTTTACATAAACCTAATTAGATATGCTTTTAGAATTTTCCTCTATACTTTTGAGATTATAGATAATGTTTAACATTTAATTTAATAAGATTGAAAATCGGTGCTTAGAAACAAGGTTGACTTCATTTTTAAGTCGCTTGGAGCAACGAGAAAATGATTTTTTTTCTAAATGAGACCAAACCTATTTGATAGTTTCAACTTTTATCTTTCAAGCCCTGTTTTTGTTTTTTTCAGAAAATCTTTATAAATAATATAATTAAAAAATGAAAATGGTATTAAAATGGGGCATGACGTGGCACCCTGGCGGGGCACGCGTGGCACACTCAGGCGTATCAGTGCGCCGCGGCGGCCGCCGAGCGAAGTGATGTAACCTACAAACCAAAAATGGAGCAAGATGGGTTAACAACTACGCAGTGCAATAATTTAGTTTTAAGTAGTTTTTAGTTTCAATTATTACATTAATAAGCAAATAACGATTATTTCGACTGCGTATTAAGTTATAGAGTAGAAAAAACAATGGTAAGGAAGGAATCAATTGTAGATACTCAAACTGCCTTTTTCAATGGTCAGGTAGTTCAAATATGCTACATAGATGAAAATGATGCGAAATCTTTAAATTTAAACTTATTGTAATAATAATGATAATTTGTTAATCAAACAAAAGTATTTTATGTTGTGATCATATTTTATAAGAAGGAATTTATAATATAAAATCATTTATTAAAATGTAATAATTTATTTTAAAATAAAAATTGTTATGTTCCTTAATAAAAATAAAATTTTTAATTTTCAATAGACTGATTAATTATTTGATTTTTGAAAATTTTATTATGGCATAATTATTAAAGTATTAATTACTGGAAAAAAGAATTGGAAAATACCTATAGTAAAATATTAAATTTGACCGTGCCATGCGTGCCCCGTCGGGTGCCACAATCCACCCGCCGGTGGGGCACGTAGAGCATTTTTTTCAGAATTTTTTTTCTGTATTTTATCAATAATTAAAAGAAAATGAAAAAAAAGTTAATAGTTTATTTTATTTTATTTTTTTCTGATCTAATTATTCCGTTTTTGTACATTTTGAAATAATACACGGTTTAGTTGTTATTTTTAATCAAAGTTAGGGTGTCACACGTGCCCCGCCCTCCCCTACTACTGGAGTTAGCTTCACAACGGCGGAAAGCGTAGACGAGGTTGTAGACAGAGAAAGGTATAGCGGGGTACATGCTATCTCTCTCTAACAGCAGGTGATTGGCTATCCTCCTTACCCCTCCGCCAGCGCGTAAAGCATGTGATCGCGAGCAGAAAATCTTAACCTTTCCTATTTCTTTTTCTCTCTGTTTCTCTCTGGTTGTTTATTTAGTTAATTTATTCCATTAAAAATGCCAAAGAAGTGTTGCATATCTAGTTGCAAAGTACAACGAGATGATCCAGGTGGTCTGGATTTGGGTTTCTACTCGTAAGTGTATATAAATAAATAAATATATAATGCTAATGTTAATTAAATTCAAGCTGGTTCTCTATTGATCTCATAATTATTTATTTTATATTAGAATTCCCGCAAATGAAAATTTACGGCAAAAGTGGATAGATAGTATTAAAAAAGAATGTGAAATAGAATTTACGAAATATTCTTACGTGTTTAGTCGACATTTTAATGAAAATTGTTTCGAAAACACATCTGCAAAAAAATGGCAGGTTAAAAAAAGGATCTTGTCCAACAATTTTTTTGGATTTCAAAAATATGAAACAGTAAGTAACAAAAATATGTCATATTTTAAGTAAGGATTTAAAAAAGATAATACTGTTAATTACAGACAAAATACTACAACTGAAAAGCATGTTGCTAATGATGAAAATAGCAGTTTAAATGCAAACAATATTATACATGAGGACTCAGATAATAGTACTGTTACAAACGATGTAATAGATGCTTCTATAAATGACGAAGAGCAGAGTATTATGGAGTGTGATTTTGACATTCAAGAGATAAATACTTTTTCAAATGCTTTTTCGAATTGTGTTGCACTCAGTGTGTAAGTTTATAAAAAAAAATATTTTAACATCTTATTTTGTGTAGATATGATATTAATATATTTACTTTGGCTTAGATGTTCACATGAAGTAGATGCATTGGAAATTGAGAGTGGAAGTTCTACGATGGTCAGTAGTGTAAAGGAAGTTAATGATAACAGGTATATAATGAAACAAAAAAAAGTTATTATTTATAATAGTTTGTGAATCCAAAAAGTTACATACAAAATACATTTTACTTTAGTTGCAGTCAAATTGACTCGCTACTGTCCAATGACAGAGGAATCCATGTCAAATGAGGAAGGTTCTTCGATTGTGCAAAACCAAAAGTATCCCAGGTACGTATGTACAAAACTGGAAAAAGCATTTACTGTTGATATTTTTGCAATCAGCATTTATATATATATATTTAGTAGGAATAAAATTAATTCATTATTTTCCAGTAATATTTTTAAAAAGTCGCTGGCAAATATTGACAATAATTCAGTAGAATTCACACCAGAGACTCTTCCAATGCTAAAAAGGTTACTGTGTAATGGACAAAATGAAATTATTGCTTTGCGACGAAAACTGAAATCAAGAAGAATGAAACAGTATCGTTACAAAAAGCGAGTAACTGATATGAAATCATTAACTTCTTACATGAAACAGCATAACTATTTAACTGATAAGGTTTCAAAACTTCTTCAAGTGAGTGCAAATGTTAATATATAAATAACTTATTTAAGGGAACAAGCCATGATCGGACCTATATATGAATATAGTATATTGGTAAATATTCTTACGTAGAACATTTTCTATGATTATTATTAGTGTCTGTAGATACCATAATCCAGTTGTTCGATGATCAACTGAATATGTGTCAGGTGATTTTACCGTAGGAAATATTTAGATCTTATAGTTTGTATGGATTATGTTTTCAGAGTTTTTAGAAAAAAATGTTCAAATGATAAACAATTACTGTAAGACCAAAGGTAATGTTTTTATAAAAAATATGATGTTGAAGATCAAATTTAAAATATCAGTTTTTTTTTATTTCAAATCTTTTCTGCGGTTGAGTCATCCAGATCATAAATCAGTCATCGAGTAGATAGTATATGGAGAGACCAAAATCAAATTACAATTAAACAAAATAATTCTTAAGAAAGAAATATTATATTTATATTGCAAATCCAATTATGGTTTATTTCCTTTTAACTAAAAATACAAAAATACAGAAATGATTATTTCTTATCATTTATTTATATTTGTATTTTTCTTTCTACTGATTTGCACAGATAAAGTTATATGGAAAACTGCGTAAAAATTGATGAAAATAATCCGTAAGTAACTAATGATCAAGTAAGGCATTTTTATTTGATTACTTTTGTGTAATTGTTTGTATGAGTACTGCGTTACATACACTTCATATAGAAAGAGTATAGTTAGCATCTACATAAGAGAGAATTTGTAAATAATATCAGCAATTAAGTATTATTTTATTTTGATTTTTTATTTTTAAGATAAATTTAAGATAAATAAGCATATGTGATACGTTAAGAAAATTGTATAAGGTAAAGTACCCAGAAGATGGACACTTATGACTAAAAATTTTCAATGATTTTTTTCTTAGTGAAATTCGACATGTTTGAATTTTGTATATGATTTTTGTCACTGTCCATCTATTGCTTCAACTTTTCAAAGTGTCCATCTTCTGGGTACTTTACCTTATTAGACATTTATGTTTAATATGCTTTTAGGATTAAATGAAAATTATTCGTAAAAAATTGAAAGTGTATAACATATTTATTTGGTTGATAAGATGATAAGATGCATTATTTTACGTAATCAATATTAAAAAAAAAACCAAATAAATATTTTTTCTCTGCAATCTTTCCATAAATGCATGGAATTTTTCCAATGTGAGTGTGTATGATTTATTAGTAATGAACTGTCATCAAATATTGATTTTTATACTATTTTTAGAATATAATTTTATATATACAAGTATATTTATACTGCTTTATAAAGTACACTCTACTATAACGTTTTGTGTATGTACGAATAAACAATCATGTCAAATAAATGAGTTACTATATTGTATTACGTTGAATGTATGTCAAAAAAATCATAGTTTTGAATATTTACTATTCTTCAAAATTTTTAATAAATTAATTTTATAAAATATTGAATATTTGATACATTTTGTATATTTATTTCTAAATTTTTTTTGTATTTTCTTTAATACCTATATAATTATCCATACCTGCATAATCCAGATAACAATAAATACTAACAATCATTCTGAAAACTTGTAGGAATCTGTTCCCGATCATGCTTCTTAAATTTTTCAAAGACATCCGCAAGAAACGAAATGAAAGAACTCCTTTTCCGCTCTCCTTAAGAAATTTTGCCACTACACTTCATTTTTACTCTCCAAAAGCGTACTGTTACGTTCGAAATTTCTTCATGAAATGTTTACCACATCCAATCACTATAGCAAAATGGCACCGAAATTTCGAGTGCACGTCTGGTATTAACAAAGCAGCTTTAGACACTATTACAAGAAAAGTGAATCAAATGAAGGAAGCGGATGAAAAATGTCCGGTACTGTGCAATCTAGTCATGGACGAGATGAAAATAATAAAATCGATTGATAACATTGATGGCAAAGAATGTGGTTACATCGAAATTGGAAAAGGCATAGATGGAGATGAAATAGCTGCCGCAGAGAATGCACTTGTTGTAATGATAGTATGTGAAAATAGCAAATGGAAAATTCCAGTTTCTTACTATTTTATAAATTCGTTAGATGGGGAAGAAAAAGCCACGATCGTCCTTGATAATTTAAAAGCTCTACATAAAACTGGTATAACTGTAACATCCATTACGTTCGATGGTTTGCAATCGAATTTCACTATGTGTACAAAACTAGGCGCGCAAATCTCTGTAGAAATGCTATCAAAACCATATTTCTTGCACCCAATGACCTCAGAAAAAGTTGATATCATTTGCGATGGATGTCATGTATTAAAATTGGTTAGGAATACCGTAGCAGTAGCAGATTTATATGATTTGAATGGTAATACGATTTCTTGGTCGTACTTGGAAGCTTTGGTAGACTTTCAAGAAAGAAATGGGTTGCATGCAGGGACGAAATTGCGAAGAGCACATATTAATTGGACATAGAAAAAAATGAATGTCAAATTAGCTGCTCAATCGTTAAGTGAGAGTGTTAGTACTGCGTTACGATGTATGCGAGACGATTATTCGGAAAAATACTTTCAAGATGTTGAAGGCACTGCAAAATTTTGTTCTGTTATTAATGAAGCTTTCGATATATTAAATTCTAGGGAATTATTTAATAAAAATCCATTGAAAGTCATGTTCATAATATAGATGAGATTTCAAGTAGGATACAAAATATCATTAATTATATTAAGGGTTTAAAAATTAAATGTGTAAAAACTGGCACAAAAATTCCAGTTATTGAATCCCGAAGAAAGACGGATTTTATAGGCTTTATTATTTCTTTACAAAATGTTATAGATATTTATAATAATTTTTGTAAGTGGAACAATGGATATTTGTTAACATATAAATTGAGCCAAGATCATTTAGAAACCTTTTTTAGCGCCATAAGGAGTAAAGGCGGATACAGCAACAATCCTACTTGCTATCAATTTATAAATATAGTAAAAAAACTTTGGATTCATGCTGATATTAAAGGTTCCAAGAACGCCAATTGCGAAGATTTTAATGATACTGAAGTCTTAAAGATATCGTCTAAAGATACTGATACTGTACACAATAAAAAAAATGTTTGTCACACCGAAAAAGTTTTAGAAATATTAAGTAGGAATAATGATTTATCTGAAGAACAGATATTAAGCGAAAGTGATTTTTACGGGGCAGATACAAACAAAAAATATGTTGACAGTGTTGTCGAATATTTAGCTGGGTTTACAACGAGATCTCTGTTAAAACGTAGTAAATGTTATAGTTGCCCTCTCTTATTAACAAATGAAACGAGCAATTCGGCTCTTCTTAATAAAAAAATCGAGGTGGATTAGTGAAACCTTCAGATGATATTATTACGATTTGTAAAATTGCTGAAAGGAATTTTAGAATATACTATAAATCGAGAATTGGCATATACACTGAAGTGTATAAAAAGTGTTTAAACAGCATATCAATAAACATTTTTAGAATTAATCATTCGGATGCACCTGAAAAGCATAGAGCACAATTGATTCATGAAATTATTAAAATGTTTTTAAAAATTAGGATAAATCATTTTGAAAAACAAAAAAAACAGTCAACGAAAAAAGAGAGAAGAATTTTTACTAAATTGATACTGTTCAGAAATGAATGAGTATATTTAATTTAATCCAAATCATCAATTTCGTTATTGCATTGTAACTATGTAATTTTATATTTTCATGTAACTGTTTCTTTACATTTATATATCCTTAATCATAAATAATATATTGTTTCAAATTGTTTATTAATTGAAGTTAAGTTGCTTGTTGTATCATGTATTATTTCTTTTATGTAGATGTTTATGCAAGATATTTTTTATTTAATTTATTACATATATTCTATGTATAGACAATTATGTAATAATAATACATGTAATGTATAGACAAAATGTATATAAAATAAAAATTGTAAAAAAAAAAAAAAATTAAAAAAGTATTATCGGGAATCGAACCCCGGTCGACTGAACGCAAGTTCACCCCTCTAGTCCACTTACCCATTCTCATATATTATGGTTGATATATTAAAAACTACACATACTTTTTGCCCTCATCAAGAGCTTACATTAAGAAATTAGGTATAAGGAATATTTATTATTTTTTCCATATTATTTAAAGGATTTTTTATTTCTTCTTTTAAATAGATCGTTATCTAATACTATTAAAAAAATACAAACATTTTTTTTTGCAAGGCAAGCGTCCCCTATAGCACCGAATATTTGACGAATATTCGCTCAATATTTATTTGCCATTTTCGCAATTTTCGCTAATATTCCCTCAACGTTAATAAACATGAAAGAAACCCTGAGGGAATATCCCTGCAAACCTTGATGACCGTTTTTCCATTCCTTTTCTAAAACGATCAGGTAGGCTACCTATTATTGTAATATTGCAGTAATATGCTAGAGTTTAACTTGTGCAGTGCCGTGTGAATAGTTAAAGAAAAATAAATCGTGTTTTCTCTTTCATCCCAATTGTTTTCTTTTGCGAGTTATCCCCCCCCCCCCTTCAATCCAAGTCGAGCTATTGACAAAGCCAAGAGGCTGCTAAACCCCGATAATGCTGTAATTAGAAAAAATACAAGTCAACTTTGATTTTTAATTTTAACAATAATTATTTAATTTTATTGCAAATAAAAATAATAAAAAAATAATTAAAAAAAAGTAATTTGGCATTTCAAAGAGAAATATTTTCCATTTTCTTTCATTTCAAATTTTAATCTGAACTTGGGATATCTAGAAAAAACCTATTTTAGGGGTGAGTTTTAGAGGTGCGTTTTACTCCTTTAATAATAGGAAATTGGACCCATAAAAAAATTAGCCCAAATAAAAATAAATTATGCATTACATAACATAAAATATTTATTTTAACGGTTCGAAAGTATTTTGCGCCGAAGGGGTTGTTTACCCCTGATAATGCTTGTATTTGCAAAAACCCTGAAACACGTTAACTTTATTTTTTTATTTAAGCCTAAAAATGATTATTATAATAATCAATTAATTTTATTGCAAATATTATATACAAAAATAGTTTAAAAAATAAGGTTTTTCTGAAATAAAAAGTAAGAATTGCCACCCCCTTTGACCAAACTATACTTGCTAGTTTCGTCATTCAAAGAGAAGAATTTTCCAATTTGTTTCATTTCAAAACATTAATTAGAACTAAAGATGTTAAGAAAAACCCGTTTTCGGGGGTAAACTTTAAAGGCGATTTTCATCCCTTTAATATCGGATTGGGCCGTTAAAAAAAATACGTGTCTCTTATTTTTCGGTCCTCAACAACATATCAAAAATTCAGGAAAATCAGAAGCGGTCACCTCGATCCGTTTCCTTGTCAGTTTCAATTTGGCGCGCTCCCGCGCGGATAGGAGCGCAATCAACGATGAGATAACTATCTTATATGTGCGCATACGATAGATAAGGGCTAGGTAATCACATGAAAGAGAGAGAGAGAGAGAGAGAGAGAGAGAGAGAGAGAGAGAGATCCTTTATTTACCCAGAGGCAAAATTACAATTTGATATAAAATAAAATATACAAAATATAATAAAATATACAAAATATACAATATATAATTAAAACGAATAAAGTCTTTGGTTAAGGACTATCTACTGCTCAGTCATGAAAATTCGATTATAAAAGAAAAAAACTATACAATACGAGGGTCATTTGATAAGTACCTAGCCTACAAATGAAAACACCAAAATTTTACAAAAAATAAAATTTATTTTTCAATGTAGTCTCCTTTTAGTTGAATACACTTGGTCCAGCGGTGTTCCAATTTTTTTTAACCCCGTTGAAAAAAATGTTTTCTCTTGGTTTGCAAAATAGGCCTCCGTGGCGGCGATTATTTCGTTATTGGAGTGGAATCTCTTCCCGGCGAGCGAATTTTTTAGGTTCGGAAACAAAAAAAAGTCGCACGGAGCCAAATCTGGAGAATACGGTGGATGGGGCAGCAGTTCGTAGCGTAATTCGACCAATTTAGCCGTGGCGAGTGCAGAAGTGTGAGCCGGTGCATTATCGTGGTGGGAAAGCACTTTCTTTTTAGAAAAATGGGGCCGTTTTTCTTCTAACACGGCGTCAAATCGGCTCAATAGTTCGGCGTAGTACTGTCCTGTGACGTTTTGCCCTTCTCCAGATAGTCAATAAAAATCACACCTTGAGAATCCCAGAAAACAGTGGCCATCACCTTTCCTTCCACCTTCTTCGCCTTCTTCAGAGCAGGTTCACCGGGTATGGTCCACTGTTTTGACTGCTCCTTGGTCTCTGGAGTGTAGTAGTGAATCCATGTTTCGTCGACGGTCACGTAACGACGCAAAAACTCTTTTGGATTGCGATTAAACAGCTCCAAACACTGCTCTGAACTGGTCACACGGATGCGCTTGTTGTCTGCAGTCAGCAAACGCGGCACCCACCTTGCTGACAGCTTCCTCATGCCTAAAATCTCATGTAGGATATGCCACACGCATTCTTCTGAGATGCCTACTATCGTAGCTATCTCGTGCACCTTTAATCGGCGGTCTGACAAAACGATATCGTGTATTTTTGTCACGTTCTCCTTCGTAGTGGCTGTTTTCGGAGCACCTGGGCGTGGATCATCAAAAACCGACGTACGACCACGTTGAAACTCGTTATACCAAAATTTAACGGTCGCCATCGAAGGAGAAGCATCCCCATACACTGCATCCAAGCATTCTTTAATTTCACTGCGCGATTTCCCTTCCAAAAACAAGAATCGAATCACTGACCGATATTGTTCTTTCTCCATTTTTTCAAAAATCAACGGACACATTTGCTTTCACACGCTCTCAAAAATAAACTACAACTCCGATCCAGCTGAAATTTCGTCTGTAACCGTTTACAGGAAGATACTGCACTGTAGTGTATTTCTGGTGCGATAGTGGCACCATCTGGCGGTGAGGCTAGGTACTTGTCAAATGACCCTCGTAGATATAAAAAATATCACAAGGAAGAAGCAAGTAATAAAACTTCCGAAACGTTGGCAATTTTTAAAAATAAATGCTGTTACAAAAGTTCGTCTGGTGTCCGTAAATTTCATTAAAAAATATCACAATCAATTTATAACTTCGTCTTTCACAGATATAAAAGATATCACAGTCAATTTACAATTTCACAGTCAGTTTTACAATTAGTTTTAGGTCTGTTTGGAAATTATATATAGTAAAGTAAAATAAAATAAAATATCACAGTCTTTTTAGAAATACTATATAATATCACAGTTATTTTAGACCTTGTTGCTATCAACGTTGACTGAAAACCTGATCTCTCAGCTCTTTCCTAAGGAGGCTAAGGGTCAATATCGAAAAGATGTTTTTTCACCGCCCCCTTGAATGCTGAATCAGAGGGTAAATGGCGCAGAGAGGAAGGGGGAGAGTTCCAGAAACGCGCACACTGAACTTGAAAAGTTCTGGCTCCAGTCTCAGTACACACTCTGGGGATATTAAGTTCACGGAGCACTCCCCTACTAGAGGGCCTGGGCACATGCTTCGTGAAAAGCTCAGCAAGATAGCCAGGCTCACGGACCCGAGGGGCTCTATACATTAATAAGGACAAAAAATACTGCCTACATGTAACAGTCCTCAGTCAATCCAGGCGTCTCCGGTAGGGGGTAATGCGAATATCCCTCTTAACCCCAAAAATATACCTCACACATGAGTTGCTCAGACGTTGAAGTCTTACGTGCTGTTCGACTGTTGCGTCTAAGTACATGACCGCGCAATAGTCCAGATGTAGCTGGACTAAGGACTCGACCAGTCTTTTAGGGAGAGTCTCGGTGGTGCTCGCCTTGATAAACCGCAGACTATACAGGGCTTTATTAACCTTACTGGTAATGCAATCTATCTGCGGTTTCCATATTAATTTGCTGTCCAGAGTAACACCGAGACTCACAACTTCGGCACTGAACGGGATGAGCTCCCCATCCTGCAACCCAATCCTTGGCAGGTGCATGGAATTGATATCATTAACATTCTTCCTCGATACGAATAAAATAGCTTTGCTCTTGCCAGCATTGAGATGCAAGCCAGTGCGCCTGGCCCAATCAGCGACTACTCATGCAGCATCAACCAGCCGAGCTATACCTTTCAGAATTCTGTCCTTAGTTATATGGAGGTAGATCTGAATGTCATCAGCAGAGAAGATGTGCCTGGTAGGCAGTCCCTTCAGTTCATTCTGCAAGTCGTTCACATAAACACAAAATAGCAATGGGCCCAGGACAGACCCCTGTGGGATCCCCAGGTTTGTTTCTATCCATTCTGAGTCTCCGTTTCCATTGGAGCAGACCATCTGGGGGTTCTACAATGCAAATATGACTTAATCCACAGGAGTGCTGACCGGGAGAATCCATGCCGACGAAGCTTAGATAGTAGCTTTGTCGGGGAAATTTTGTCAAACGCTTTACTAAAATCGAACAAAAGTAACAGTGTTATTTTCTTCCGATCTATGGCCATGCGCACGTCGTCCATTAATTTCAGCAGTGCTGTTTGCGTACTGTTGTATTTTCTGAATCCGGTCTGGAGGGAGTTGAGAAGATTATTACTATTAAGATACTCCATGATTTGAGTATGGGCAATCTTTTCGAGGACCTTGGAGAGGAAGCACCGTTGGAGCTACCGTTTTCTTTAAAGCAACTAATTGCACTCGCTTCCAGGTACCCGGAAAGACGCCCTTAGCGAAAGAGGAGTTAAACATTTCAACTAAATAATTACCAATGACCGGAAGGGCCTTCACGACCACCTGTTGAGGGATTCCATCAACTCCTCTCGCTTGTGAGGAGAAATGAGAGATTGCAAGGACTACATCGCTGATGTTAATAGGTTTAAAAGAAAAACCCTCCTCACTAGCGGAATGGATAATGTCCTGTGCATCATTGATGTTCTCTAGAGGTAAGACAGATATCCTCGTAAAGTGGGCGTTGAGCTCCCTCGGTGTAAAACCATGAAGCTCCTCCTCTTTACGCTTTTGCAAGAGGTCGAGTTGCGCATCTCTTTCCATACATTCTTGTTGTTGTCAATCGCGTCTGATAAATGCTTATGTATGTATGTGTCGCGCTCCTGAATTATGCGCATGTCGACCTCGTTGCTGAGCCGAAGATACTCATCACGATGCTCTGCATATCCAGTATGCTTAAAACGCCTGCGCGCAGCATTGCGCTCATCGACAAGTCTCTTCAGCTCGTGCCCAAACCAGGAAGCATACTTCTTACTAGGATTAACCGTTTTAATTGGAGCCAACTGATCTATATGATCAGTTTTAAATGAACTGATCTAACTGATTTTCATTCTATAAATGCAAAGCTCCCTCCAAATCGGATTCTGAATCTAAGGAATCAAAGGCTGACCAGTCACAGGAAAAAAGTAGTTCGTTCAGTGAAGTAGAGCAGATATTTTTATAGCCTCTGTAAGAGAAGGTTTCACGGATAGGCTTCGTGGAGAACATGTTAATTGTGATATTAATAACTGCATACTTTCCGAAACTCGGCAGCCAATCATTCCCATGGTCCTGAACAACGTCATTTTCGTCCGTCAGAATGAGATCAATCCATGTGTGAGAATTCTATGTATGGTGAGTCGGGCCATGCTGAACTAGCTGGAGAGATAATTCAACAGCCAGACGCCTGATGGTCTTTGCATCATCGGCTGTCGACAACATATCCGAGTTCAAGACCCCATAATAATCTTATGACTGCAATCTCCACAGAGCTCGCGTAGTGTACTAAAAAGTCCCCCATCCGCTTGCATAGCAATTTTCGAGGGTCTATAGATTATGCCAATCAAGATAAGAGGGGAGTTACCCTGCTGTACTTCACAGAAAAGGTACTCTGAAATATCCGGTTTCCCGGGTCCCAGAGTATTAGAAGAGGCAAGTGTAGTAACTTTGAAGTCATTACGTACATACAGGGCAACACCACCTCCATTTGTAGAGGTAGATAGATAGATAGATAGATATTTATTTACCATATGGCAAAACAAATTCCAATACAACAGCATATCATCGTGGTTATGATTACAATAAGATAAAATAAAATAACAACAAATAAGATACTTAGATATCACAATTTTAGATATCAAATAAACACTATAGAAGCAACAGGAGTGAATAAAAATAACATTTTTCCAACTAAAAATCTAGCATAAAATTTGATATAACTAGTAAAAATACACACACACACACACACACACACACACACACACACACACACACACATGCACGCACGCACGCACGCACGCACGCACGCACGCACGCACGCCCGCACGCACACACACACACTCACACACACACACACACACACACACACACATACACACACACACACACAACAACAAATAACGATGGCTAAAGTGCTTCAAATTAACATGAACCACTGTGCAGTAGCCCATGACTTGCTGCCCCAATTGATCCGAGAGGAGAAGGCGGACATAGTAATCATCAGTGAGCAGTACAGGGACAAAAATGAACCAAACTGAGTAAGGGATCGTGCCAGCACGGCGGCCATCTGGGTATGCGGAGAACTCCACATATCCAAAAAGATGGACGTCCTTCAGCCCAAATTCACCTGGGTTGAAGTATCCGGTATAAGATTATACAGCTGCTACCTACCACCCAGCGACTCAATAGAAGAGTTCGAAAGATCCCTAGATGCTATCGTCACTAGCGTTAGAACCTCCACGCTGCCAGTCGTAATCGGGGGGGACTTTAACGCTTGGGCAATTGAGTGGGGAAGCAAGAAAACGAACAACCGCGGCCACGCACTGCTTGAGACCTTCGCGATACTAGAGCTAGAGATTGCTAACATAGGGACAAAGCCGACCTACACTAAAGGACGAAAGCCTTCCATAGTAGATCTGACCTTTCTCGACCCCAGATTAAGTCGGTAAGGCTCATACTGGCAAGTCAGTGATCGGTACACTGGCAGCCATCACCGAGCTCTCACATACCAGCTCCACCCGACAGGCAAAACAGCGAATATGACCCGGATGCCGAAGAGAGAGAAATGGGCACCAGCTACTTTCGACAGGGAAGCTTTTCTCTGCTTTTTGGAAGGAGCATCTGTCGAAGGAACAGTTGAGGTTAGGGCTCAAAGCCTCTCGGAGACCATCACAGCGGCATGCGATGCCTCGATGTCCACAAGGACGAACCACCGGGGACTCTTACCAGTCTACTGGTGGAACAAGGAGATTGCGGTAATACGTAAAGAGTGTCTTCGTGCTAGGAGGCTGCACCAAAGAGCAGTCCGTGGACCGCTGTATGATCAATTAACAACTAGATATGAGCAAAAGAGGAAAGAGCTGAAAATTGCCATCAAGACAGCCAAAAGAAAGTGTTGGCAGGACTTCTGTGAGGAAGTGGACCCGTGGGGACGGCCGTACAAAACGGTCATAAATAAAATCAATCCCAGAGGCACCAATGCTCCCTCCTGTCCAACCTTTCTTGATAGAGTAGTCCAAAATTTATTCCCACAACACCAGGAACGGCAACATGGCACTGGTCTAACGGAAAGAATCGGCACAGCCGAGCCAACAGCAGTCACCGAATCAGAAGTGAAGATAGCGGCCAAAAAGATTGCCATAAGAAAGGCCCTAGGACTGGACGGCGTTCCTGGTTTAGCTATAAAGACTGCAGCTCTGGAAGTTCCTTGCATATTCAAGAACACTTTCAATGCATGCCTAAGTGAAGGAATATTCCCGACACAGTGGAAGATACAGAGGTTGGTACTCCTTCCTAATGGAAATAAACCTCCGGATGAACCATCCGCGTATCGACCACTCTGCATGTTGGATATAGTCGGAAAATTGTTTGAACGTATCATATTCGTCAGACTGGAGGCAGCTATACAAAAGATCGGCGGCTTGTCTGATAACCAATTCGGCTTTAGGAAGGGTCGATCAACGATCGATGCTATCGATAGGGTGGTGTCAGTAGCTGAGAACGCCGTTAGTGGTAGCCGGTGCACAAAACGCATGTGTGCTATAAATGGTTTAGATGTACGGAACGCGTTTAACACGGCCAGGTGGGATAAAATCATGCTCGCATTGGAAGACCTAAGCGTGCCACTGTACCTTCGAAGAGTAATCTCGAGTTACCTAACTGACCGCACGCTTCTCTATGATACCGACGACGGTATGTATTCTTATAAGATGACAGGAGGCATGCCACAGGGCTCTGGACTAGGATCCCCAATCTGGAACATCATTTACGACGGATTGCTTAGGCAACTGCTCCCACATGGGGTGTCGATAGTAGCTTACGCAGATGATATTGCTCTCATTATCGTTGGAAAAACCATCGAAGATGTGCAATACCTCGGAGATACGGCAATCGAGGTAGTAGGAGATTGGCTGAGCGACCATGGACTCAGTCTTGCTGCCGAAAAGACCGAGGCAGTGCTCATTGCCAGAACAAAAAAGAGAGTCTACGCCACTTTCACGGTCAACGACGAGAAGATCAAGACAAGGGACACCATGAAGTACCTAGGAGTTAAAATAGATGCGCGGATGTCGTTCAAAGACCACCTTAGGAACGCAGGAGTAAAGGCATCAAAAGTGGCTCGAGCACTCGCAGGCATCATACCAAACATAGGAGGGCCGAAGCAGCCACGACGGTTGCTTCTTTCATCGGTGGTTTATTCCGTGATTCTATACGGAGCCCCCATCTGGGCTAATGCTATACGTAGTAACCCAAGCTATGATGCAGCTTGCCGAAGGGCCTGTAGGACAATCGCGCTGAGAGTGGCCTGCGCCTACCGTACCGTGTCAGACATCGCTCTCTCGGTAGTCACCGGACTGCCACCCTTAGACCTAATGGCATGTGAGAGAGCTGAGGTGTATCGTGAAGGAGTGATAAGAGAGGAGGGCGAACTTGATCAGGGACCACTTCAAAACCGATGGTCCAGGAAGACTGTGGAAGAGTGGCAGCGCCGATGGGATATAGCAGATAAAGGTCGGTGGACCCATCGCATTATTCCATGTGTCCTGGAGTGGACGGAGAGGAGACACGGACTCGTGACCTTTCATCTCACCCAAGTACTAACTAGGCATGGCTGCTTTCGCAGCTACCTGAAGAGAATTGGAGTGTACGAAAGCGCGGAGTGCCCAACATGTCCTGAAAGTGATGAGGACGTTGGACACGCTTTGTTCGTATGCCCCAGGTTTCGGGAAGAGAGAGAAAGGTTTCACCTTATGGGAAGGCCCCCTAACTCCCGAGGGCATCGGGAGATGCTTACTCTCTTCACAGAGAGAATGGGATGCTGTGATTGGTCTCGTCACCGAGGTGGTGAACAGATTGAACTCCATAAGGCGAGAAGAAGAAAGAAGAGAAAATCATCTCACAGAGGACCAGGCGGGGTAGAGGGCCGTAGAGGCTGCGACTGCCCTCCGCGAAGTAATGCCTAACGGCGGTTTCCGCGGTGGGAATTACAGTCGGGGGGAGGCCCTGCTATAGAACAACAGCAGGGGGTTTTAGTAGGTATTGCCAGAAATGGTCGAGTCCTACATCACATCTCGTATGCGTAAATGCATTTTTCCTAACCTCCTCCAAAAAAAAAAAAAACAAACACACACACACACACACACACACGCACGCACGTTGATTTACTTTTCCCAATACAAATACAGAAAGACTAGTATATTACAATATATTACTTTTAATTGTAGCTGTGGCTGACACAGAATTTAGCTTAAAATCTTTTCTACTATGATGCACGTCGCAACATCTACAAAATTTAGCTCGACGGGGTTTGTACTGGATAGGCAGATAACTAGTTGAAAGCAGTAGGCATACATTCCACACTAGAAGAGAGCTAGGCATCAAGATCGAGGAGATGTTTTCGCATCGCCCTCTTAAACGTCGACAGAGTTGGTAAGTGGCGCAGGGAGATAGGGAGAGAGTTCCAGAATCTACCACACTGTATCTGAAAAGATCGGGCGCCGGGTCCGAGAATACACGCGGTATTTCTACTTCGGGCTGTGGCCCCCTACTGGTAGCTCTGAGCTTGTGCGCCTTGAAAAATTCTGCCAGGTATGAAGGCTCCCGCAACAGAGTTATCTTATACATTAAGATTGCAGAAAAATATAATCGACGAGAGTCTGTACGGAGCCAGCCAAGTCGCTGCCTGTAAGGGGTTATATGATTATCCCTTTTAATACCAAATATGTACCGCACACATGCATTGCTCAATCGTTGCAGTCGAATACGTAGTTCGTCAGTTGCGTCGGAGAGCACCACTGAGCAGTAGTACAAATGAGGCTGGACTAGAGACTCAACCAGCCTTCTGCGAAGAGTCTCGGTGGTAAATAAACCGCAGACTATAGAGGGCTTTTTTGACTTTTTTTCGACTTGATTTACATGCGGTTTCCAAGATAATTTACTATCTAGCGTAACACTGAGACTCATGACATCAGCACTGAAAGGGGTGAGCTCTCCTCCCCGCATCCCAATGCCAGGCAGGCGCATTGTATTTAAATCATTCACTTTCTTTTTCGACCCGAAAAATATTGCCTTAGTTTTCCCAGCATTGAGACGCAGCCCAGAGCGCTCTGCCCACCCAGATACTACATGAGCCACATCCGTTAGCCCAGCGATAGCACCATGAACTCTGCCCATAGTGGTGTGTGTGTAGATCTGTAAGTTGTCTGCATAAAAAATGTGTTTGACAGTCCGTCCCTTAAGTATCCCCTGTAAATCGTTTACGTATAGGTTAAAGAGCAATGGGCCAAGAACAGAGCCTTGTGGGACTCCCAGATTCGTTTCCAGGGAACTCGAATTTCCATTGTTTTTGGATATAACGATTTGCATACGGCGTACACAGTAGCGCTGTTCATGAAAAACCCAATTGGCTCAGCTTACTCAGAAGCTTCGTTGGGAAGATGGAATCGAAAGCTTTATTAAAGTCGAATAAGAGGAGTAAAGTGACTTTTTTCTTATCTATTGCCATGCGTATGTCATCGGTTATTTTAAGTAGGGCTTTTGAGTACTGTGGTGGCGACGGAAACCGGTTTGAAAGGGATCTAGAATATGGTTTTTATTTAGAAACTCGGTGATTTGGGCATGAGCGATCTATTCGAGTCTTTGGAAAGGAAACACAGTAATGCGATGGGGCGAAAGACCGACACTGAAGCCGGTGTTGTAGATTTTTTCAGTGCAATGAGCTGTGTTTGCTTCCAAGTAAGCACATCGTAACTCGCTTTCGAGGGTTTTTCACTTCATCACACGAAACTCGTGTATACACTTATATTGTTCGATGCAGTACAAACTCCGGCATACGATAGCACAATTCAATTTTTAAAATACGCCACAGAAACTACTCAAACAGGCAAAAAAGTCGGAGCCGTAGTAGCGCATGTCTACTCTTATCGCGCCACCTGGAGAGACAGAGAGAGAGAGAGAGAAGAGAGAGAGGGGGGGGGGGAATGATGACTCGCGCAATTTGAAAGCGGTTTGATATAAAAAGAGGATTAAAGTATTCAGGACGAGATGTTCGCGACTAAATCAAAAAAAGAAAATGAACTCAGAAAGGTATATTATGGGGGGATCACATAAGCTTACAATCATGCGATAATTACAGTAAGGATAATTCGAGATAACGAGCGAATCAAAGCTCGACACCTGGGTATACGTGCGCAAGCCTAGCATATAAGCTATCACAAAAGAGCTTGTGCGCAATTTAGATATATTAATAGTTAGATTATTAAATATCTATCGATGGGGATTAAAACCGACGATCAAAGGACGCTCGCGAGCAGTTTTCCAGCAGTTTCTGCTCAGTTTTCAGCTCTTTTGAGTTCCAGAATATCTTTAAGCCGAGTGGTACTGAATATTTCGTCAATTTAGGCGAGTCATCATGCAGCCGTTCTTTCCCCTAGTCATCCAGAGTTAAGCGGAGACGCGGGTTTCTCCCACAACTGCAGGTAGCATAAAAGAAGGGTCTAGGATTACTCCGAAAGGATAAACCAGGCCGAGTCATCTAGAGTTGATTTAGGTTGGCGATTTATTTTTTTTTATATAAGCGCGAGCGAAGGACATCTTAGTGAGGGGCTGAAAAAGACTCGCCTTGCCCCAAAATCTGAGTGGAACTTTTAATGACACTGATCAAAGGGATTAGGGGATGTCCTTGCACTGAGACCTATCTGTCGCACATATTTAAATTGTGATAGTGGAGTCGGACACGCGTCGTTCCTTGCTCGTTGTTCTTTTCTATTATTTCGTTGAATCATCTCAGATTGATATTTACACGTACGGAATTATTGATATAGGTGTTAGAAAGAGTATTTTCGTTATATATATATATATATACGTTAGTTCCCAGGACCCCATGTTACTGCATATCTATACGTGACTAAAGAAATGATGTCTCTTATGGGGGCCGATGTCCTCAAAACTGACGTTAAACATATGTAGATCCAGGGACTGTCCCCAAAACTAACAAATGTCCCCGAAACCAACGTTAAACATCTGGAATGTCCTGGAAACTCACATAAAACATATATATATATATATATATATATATATATATATACAGGCTAGTAAGTTTGAGGAGCTCAACCCCGGTCGGTCAGAGTGGCTAAAGAAATAATAACCCTCAGGTTACCGACTCTAGACAAATAGACTCTAGAAAACCCCTCAAACTTCCGCTCGGATGCTGAATATATAGATTGGAAGTTTGAGGAGGCTCCTCAAACTTCCCATAACCCCTCAAACTTCCAAGCGGGTGCTGAATATAATCCTCAAACTTCCAGAATTTCATATTTATATATATATATATATATATATATATATATATATATATATAATTATTCCCCCATCCGTTTATGGAGCCCATCCCTGTATATTAGTACCTACAGCCCAGAGATCCCTATGGCAAGTGACTAAAGAAATAATGGACCCTGGGGTTATAGACTCTAGATCGGGCTCCATAAACGCCCGAGAAAAATATTTTATGGGACCCGGGCTCCATAAATCTGTTAAAACAAATGTGTGTATATATATATATATATATATATATATGGGGCATTCTCTGTCAACGCGACACCCCCTCTGCCCAGAACAATTTTGATCCAAATGGGGTCTATCTGGGCTCAAATGAAAGCTCTTGACTTCTACTTTCGAACGCCGTCTGGCGATTCCGAAAATTCAAAATGGCGGATCCAATATGGCGGCTGAAAGTCTCGGAATGATGGAAAAATAAGTTTTTCTTCACTCTAATAGCGAATCTGATACGAAAATTGTTATTTCTTGCCACTAATATAAAGTTTGCGACATATTTTCTTACTACTACAGTTCAAAGCGAGCGGTTAAAATTATATTTCAAGGTCATTTTGAAGGTCAAAAGTTATTTTCTGGATTTTCGGGCTAGTATTCCACGAAACTAGTAGAAAACTTGATTAAGATCATAACTAGACTTGACCTTGGATCATTTTTCAAGGTCATTTTCATGGTGAGTTCTAATTTTAATAAACCAATTCTTTCGCAGTTATACTTCTTCAATTCATGCTATCAATCGGTTCTAATTCGGAACAGTAACAGAAAAACTGTAGTTATATCCACACTTTGAAACATTTCAGAATCACTGAAAAAAGTTTGGTGGAGAAGAAACACGTTAGCGTAAAGTATCAGTACCAAATGCAAGAATTGTTTCGTAACTAAACATTAAGTCCTTTACTCTCCCATTTTAGAGCAAATGTAGCATAAAATTGTTCCGCATTTAATCTATTTCATCGTTCTTCAGGAGTACAAAAGTTTAGGGCAGAAGAAGCACTAAAAAGTGTGGCAATGGTACAACACATTTGTGCTGCTACTGCTTTTTTGATTTGGTGCTTCTCCTGCACAAAAATCGTGCAGTATATGCATTGCGAGAAAAAAACCGACGTGACGCCGTGGATGCTATAGTTGGTGTAAGACCGTGTGACTATACACGTATACAATGCGATCAAAAATTGCAAAATTTTTGAATTTAGCAATTTTTGAATTGACTTTGAAGGTCAACGACGAGGTCAGATTCAAGGTCATCAGACCAGACAAATCCTCGTTGAAAATTACTTACGGTATGACCTTAGCTTTTTCAAAAAATATCGTTTCTGGGAAAATACGGGGGTCCCATACTTTTTGATAACCCTGTAATTAAACTTTACAATAGAACATTTCTAAAATCTCTCTAATTTTTTTTATTCCTCTTTCCAAACTCTTTAAGTACCGATGCTTCTCTAAAAGTTTAGTGCGGCTGTTACTCTAACTCATTGGTGTATCTGTGGTTCTATATTTCGTGCATTATCTTTCCTAAACGTTTCGTACATATAGTTCCCATCGATTTTCGAGAGGATTCAAATTAATTCGAAGAGATTTTTCACAGCACCTGTTCTAACAGTCCTACGTTATTATATTCGAGTATTATCACTTACTTAGATGGATTGAATATGTCTACTGTAGCATGGTCCGATCGTTGTATCAACCCTCTCAATGGTAAGGGTCACATAGGTAATGATTTACGCTTGTTGTCGAACAACTTAAAACGAAGATTTCCAGATTTGCCAGATAATTCAAAAATTTGTAGTAAGTGTAGAAAGTTATGTAGATCTCCCATTTCATCTATTGGTACAAGAGATAACGAAGGCAACAACGGATATGAAAACATGGATATAGAGACGACATCAGAAAACACTGGTATTGATAAATCTGTTCAAGAAGCTACACGATCAGCTAGAGAAATCGAATTGGAAGACATGTTTTCAGAATTAAAAGAAAAGTTTTCTAGATTAGCAGTTAATGACCCTTTGAAACTAACTATACTTACAATCGCCACATCAACTTCGAATATTAGTCGAATTTCCCGTGAATTCAATACATCAAGACATTTAGTAAGAAAGTCGAAAAGACTCAAAGCCGATGGAGCTATTTTAGCTACAACAACGGCTAAACATGGTAAAACTTTGTCAAAGGCAGTGATAGAAGTCATTGTTGAATGTTATAATAACGATCTGCACAGTCGGATGATGCCGGGTCGAAAAGATACTGTCTCTGTTATTATTGATGGAAAGCGGACTCAGGTGCAGAAACGTCTTTTATATTTCGATTTACAAGAGCTTTACGAATTATTCAAGATAGCAGAACCAACAGTGCAAGTAGGATTCAGTACTTTCGCGAAATTACGACCAAAACATTGTGTTCTTGCTGGTGCTAGAGGAACGCATAGCGTCTGCGTTTGCACCATTCATCAAAATTGTAAATTGATGTTGGATGCAATCGATATTCAGAAGCTCACGAAAAATCAAGAAGAACCCATTTGCAGTTATAAAGATTGTTTACAGCAAATTATGTGTAAGAATCCTACACCTGACTGTCACTTGGATGAATGTTCGATAATATTACGTCTCGTTTACTTGAAATATTGGATGGGGCAAATATCTCACAAATTGAGTACTGTGCGTGGTCAGGAATGGATAGATCAACTTTGCAGAATTTAACTCTACCAGTTGAAGAATTTGTTGATGAATTATATGCCAAATTGGCGATACTCAAACCCCACTCATATATTGCCAAAGAACAAGGTAATTTCATTGCTCAAACAAAAAGTAATCTAGGCAATGGAGAAGTGCTGGTAATGTTCGACTATTCTGTGAATTACTCTTTTGCAGTTCAAGATGCATCTCAAGCCTTCCATTTTAATAATGACCAGTGCACTGTTTTTCCAGCTATTTACTATTATAAAGAAGATTCAGAGCTGAAGCATGAAAGTTGTGTATTCTTGTCGCATAGTTTGAAGCATGACACTTCTTCTGTCTATACTATTCAGAATTTATTGATTCCAGAAATCAAGAGAAAAGTAAAAAAACTTAAAAAGATTATTTACGTGACAGATGGAGCAAAACAGCATTTCAAGAACAGCTTTCAGATAGCAAATCTTCATCATGAGAAGGATTTTGGTATTGAGGCAGAGTGGCATTTTTGCGCCACTGCTCATGGTAAAAGCTGTTATGATGGTCTTGGTGCAATATTTAAAAGAGAAGCTTATAGAGCTAGCTTGAAGGCGAAACCAAAAGATGCTATTCTGACGCACACATCTCTTGTGAAGTGGGCTAAAAATCATTTTGAAAATATAAGGATTTTTTATTTTACGTAGACTCAACATGATAAATTCAAAAGGAAACTCAATCGTAGGTTTTAAGATGCATTACCTGTCCCACAGATTCTTAAACATCATTCTTTTCAATTATCAAGTGACGGAAAAGTTATCATGAAAAGGTACTCGAATGCTGCTAAGTCTGTATCTGTTCTACTTTAATTTTCAATGGGAAAATAAACTGAATTTTTTTTATAATATTCAAGTTTTTCTATTTTTTATCCTCCTTTTTTAAATTTTTTTTATGTTCTGAGAGAAGTAGTACCTCCACGTGGTTCAGAATGGGTTATGCTAAAACTACCTGATAGTTCTATTGTGGAACTTTATCTTCTCTAAGGATTTTATACATGAAATTTTTAGATCGCCGGTCCCACGACATGCATAAAGGAACAAATGTCTCATAGGAGGTTACGTTCAACAAAACATTAATTATGCAGAGACAGAAATCATGACCTTGAAAAATGATCCAAGGTCAAGTCTAGTTATGATCGTAATCAAGTTTTCTACTAGTTTCGTGGAATACTAGTCCGAAAATCCAGAAAATAACTTTTGACCTTCAAAATGACCTTGAAATATAATTTTAACCACTCGGTTTGAATGGTAGTAGTAAGAAAATATGTCGCTAACTTCATATTAGTGGCAAGAAATAACAATTTTCGTATCAGATTCGCTATTAGTGTGAAGAAAAACTTATTTTTCCATCATTCCGAGACTTTCAGCCGCCATATTGGATCCGCCATTTTGAATTTTCGGAATCGCCAGACGGCGTTCGAAAGTAGAAGTCAAGAGCTTTCATTTGAGCCGAGATAGACCCCATTTGGATCAAAATTGTTCTGGGCAGAGGGGGTGTCGCGTTGACAGAGAATGCCCCATATATATATATATAAAAATCATTGTACGGTATTTTGAGGATTTCATAAAGAATTTGTACAATAGTGGTGACACAAATATAAACATTGTTATAAACAACCAATAAACAAGCGCGTGGCTAAAGAAATAATGACCCTAAGGTTATTGACTAACACCACGACGCCTGCGGCGCCCGCTTTTACGGAAAAATATCACGGAATTTCCGAAATCGATGTATTAACACACTATTGTGGAAACCGCTGAAAAATCCTCAAAATGCCTCTCGAGTGCTTTGGACTTTTGAGGAGACTCCTCAAAATGCCTACAAAATCCTCAAAATTCGGTATATATGACTTATATAATCCTCAAAATGCGTCCCAGATGTGAATATATATATATATATATATATATATATATATATATATATGTGTGTGTGTGTGTGTGTGTGCGTGCGTGCGTGCGTGCGTGCGCGTAATTGTGTGTGTGCGCGCACGCGTGTGCGTGTGCGTGTGCGTGTGCGTGTGCGTGTGCCCATATATTTATATGTAACGTTTATCGTGCCGAAGCATCTGTGTGAAGCATTCACAGAATTACCTCGTTCCTTTTCTTTTCTTTTTTGATCAGGTCGTGTGCTATCACGACTGATATAGGGTCATGCATTTGGAACAATCACTTTCCAATCATATAAACATATTGAAATATATATTTATACTTAACCTCGCGCGTTGCAAAATCATCTCTGTAAGGTATAATAGCTTATGGGATTACTTTCTAATCTTTGTAATCGTCAGATCGTGTGCGATCACGACTGAAGTAGAATAAAATTGATGTATATAATTTAATAAACTAAGTTTATTTTGTAAAATAATAATAATACATATTTACGATATATTGGGTCATGTGCCAGCATGGCCAATATATAATAAACAATTATTAAATCTTACACTTTGTGTTCTTGTTTACTGCGCCTCACACCAGGACCTGTCCCTCTTATATATAAAATTTAAATAATATTTTCTTTCACAATTATGATTTAAATTATATGATGTGATATAAAATAAAATTAGAGGAAAGAAAACGTTTCAAAAGCGGTTTTGCAAAACATTTTGAACAGCTGTGCCTATGAATTCCATACCTTTATCAGTTTGTAAGGAAACAGGAAGGCGATCGTCGGTGTTTAAAAATTTTTTCAAAAGCCGTTGTGACGGTCTACGCCGACTTGTCGCGTAACGGTTCCACCCAAGAAAACTTACTGAGAGTACATCTAAAGCCACCAATAGATAGATATAACCGTCGTTTTCATTTATGAGCGATGATAATTGACACAAATCAGTCTCCTAAACATCGTCAATGTTTGTAACGTTGTATCGTAATCTTAGAAATGTTCTGTGTATTGGCCGATGATGTGTGTAGGCATCCTGATTACTCAGCCATTCGTGTATGTGTTCCTCCTCACTCTTTGAGACGGATTTACCTTGTATATTGACACGTATGGGATTGTGTGTACCTGCGTAACCGGCCTCGTGCGGCGGCTCGTAATATTGATTTTCGTATGACATCAGATGGATAGTTTTAACCACTGTTTCTTGGCTGTACGTCTGGTCAACGGTGGAAAGGCTATTGGCGCTTGTATTCGATGTTTAGCTGTATTTGAAGGAACGGCCAATCTGTTTGCGATTTTTAATATATTTACATTACCGATAAGATTATTCGGTGTGTCGGTACTGCCGATTAATTTGGCGAATTGAAATCGATCCATTGGTTCCTCCTCTTCGTCTTGTTTTTTCTTCTTCTTCTTTACAACGTGGTTCAATAATTCTGCGGTATTTGACTGCGGGACAAGTTTTCCATCGATGATGACGTTTCCTGTGCTATTCCACTTTAAACGCTCGGAGTCGAATGTCCACCAGTGTCTCAATAGCATACGAGTCCTTTGGAGTAAATTTTAGGAACACTCTTCAGAACAGCCTCCTCTGAGGGTAGTGCTAGCGTGGCTTGGATTTCGTCAATTTCGTGCACACTGTCTTTGTCATCTAAACGTTCGTTCTCTTTGAAGAATAAGTAACTTCTGAGCATTTGCAAGCAATTTTTACACTTTTCACGCTCATCCGAAAATTTTTTTGAGTTTAAAATCTCAAACATATCCGAGTCCAAATGCGATAACGGTCACCCGAAGTTTGTGCTGTGTTGTCAGCACTGTCTTTAACAGGAGATTTTGTATCATTGGGTGAGGTCAACTAACTAGTCGATGGATTTGCTGGAACAAGAATCATATTGCGCGCCCGATTCATCTCTCAGTTATCGAAAATCTTTGAAAATACAGTACTTATCAGAGGCGCCAGAGGAATAGGTAAAAACGAACCACCGTTTTGAAGTATCGTGCGTTTCTTGCTTCTTCAGTCGATATTGCCACTGTTGCCTGTCAACTTGCGCAAGACGTTTGTATATTTCTTTAGGCGAATCTTTTCCGTATTTTTCAGCTTTACAACACCTTATAGTACGTTCAATGCACACTCACAGATACACTTTACCAAATCTTTATCGGATCAGCGCTCTACGTTGCTGGCTGCCGATGTGACAGAGTGCATTCAAGAGAGCCACACGTTTCTTTGAGACCTTTTTACCTGGTGTCGAAATTATCTCAGTCATCGCTAAGATGAAAGTGACTGCTGTACACTTCCATACACACTTTTATTAGTTTTTACTCTGATGAATATTTCGGGACGTACGCGTGCTGAGTCGTGCCATCGGGGAAGATGAATTTTGGGTCTTCAGGATAAACTTGTCACGCCAGATACTGAATTTGGGCACTATCTCGCGGATTTTTGAAAAGCACAATGTAATTGGTGTTGAGTGATAAATCGTGCTGATTCTGACTTTGTGGAAAATATTTTGCGTTATAAAGATTACACTTATATTCTTGTGATGAGAACCTTTCGTGAAAAGGTCTAGTATGACACTGGAGTAAAACTCGTACATCAAATCGTCAAGAATGAACAATTTTGTACGCACGTCCAACATTAGTCTCCTTAACCGTCAGTACTTTACGCCATCGATAATCCATCGATCTAATTGGGCATTTTCACTGTGACGTGTTCAATCAGACCGAATTTCTCCTCAACGCCGTGCAAATGAGAGTGAGACTAGTGGGCAGTAAAGATACTTTCTGTCTCATGGATTTATCGGAAAATAGAAAATTTTCCGTAAACATAAAGGAAGCGACGCTTATCGTGCGTCGAGCGTAAAATTAGTTGAGGTATATCGCTTACTCATGCCAGTGCTCTAGCTAAGACTACGGCAAAATACCCTATTACCACGGTCGAGGTTAAGGCTTTCACTATGCACAGCGGTACCATGGGAGAAACGCTTGGTAACGTAATTGTAAGTCAGTTATCCAAAAGACTCATCGTGGGTTTCGTGAAAAACAAAGCATTTAACGGCAATCGACAACTGAACCCATTTAATTTTCAACACTTTAACGTAAATTTCTTAGTGCTCTACGTGGATGGCGTACAGATACCGAGCAAACCACTTCAACCACGCTTCAAACGCGATAATAAATTGTACGTTGATTAATTCCACACTCTCTTTACAGGCATTGGTATTCACTATATCCATGAGGGAATCGACGTTAGTCGTGTTTCTTACCCATCAGGCTATTGTCTGTTCGATCTGACACCCGATTTATCCCATTTTTCTTCTCACTGGAACCTCGTGTACTTAGGGTCTCTACCGATCGAAGTTCGTTTCGAGGAGGCAATAATCGAAACGGTCAACTGCATTATTTACGGTAAATTCGACAACGTCCTGGAAGTAGATTTCAGCCGACAAATCATTACAGACTTTAACGCATAAGAGGAGGAAGTATTCAGTAGTGGGGAGAAGCGAATATAAGTCGATGAATCCCATCGCTGGCAGGGCAGTCTGCTTTCCGCTTCATGACGAACACATCGACATTTCTCATCATGGATTACTTAATAGAAATTCAGGGTTTGACAGACAAGAATAATAAATTTTTACCAAAGGAAGTTGCCATTGTCTCTTTGCAAGGGTACATCTCGGGACATTGGATAATTAGTCCACCTCACACATACGACGAGCAGCTTAAGGAGGCTAGAGAGACCAACGATTATTTTTCTTCGAAAATACTTGGAATATATTGGTTCGATAGCGACTTACGTAAACTAAAACACCATTTTTACAACATTGCCAGAAACGCTGCTAAAATCTACGTGAGAGGTAGCGATACGAGTCGATTGGTTCAATCCATGATGACATGCAGTATAGTCGACATCAAAGACTACACCAGAGAAGGTTTCACCGATATGCAGAGATTTAAAAGCGAACAAGTATTATCTCTTATGGTTCTATGGATAATCCATATAAAAAGCCATACTGTGCTCTCTAACCGTAAAGAATTACCGGAAAAAAGAAGCTATCTGTATTTTGACGCAATAGAAAATCTCATCTGGAGTAGAAGAAGTCGCATCAGATTTGGAATAGGAGGCAGAGACGAAGTCGACGGCGCAAGCGGGACAGGATACGAAACAGCGGAGGAATCACACGACGATGAACGCGAATCGGACAGCGAGAGCGTTGGAGGGTCTGAAAGCGAAAATAATCGGAGTATATGTGACTGCTCGAATTCCAAACGTGATGATGACCCCAGCCGCCATTGTATGCAATACGGATGATCATACGAGACCAGCATCACACTGGGTAGTCATCTATATAGACAAGAACCGATTTGAAACGTACTTTGACAGTTACGGGTTCCCACCTGTTTCGTGACACCACCTCCAACGACTTAGACGAAACTGCAAAAATTTCCGTTGGAACATCAAGACACTTCAAAGTATGGATTCAATATGCTGCGACCAATATACTATCATGTTTTTGTATCACATGTGTCGTGGCATCGATCTCGATACCTTTTGTTGACTCTTTACGCGTGACACAAGAAAGAACGATGCGTTAGTTATCAATTATTATAAAGAATTCTTAATAGAAAGAAGTATAAAAAATGTAAGAAAGCACTCGCTTTTTCAAGCGAACGCTCTCATGACTCAGACATATGTAATCAATCATTTACTCCTAGACTAAGGTGTGTCTAATAAACAGTATTTAACCGTCAAAAGAGTTTTCGGTTTTTTCAAACCTTTTCCTTTTCCAATGGTGTTTCCCACCGAGACTTGATACGATTCTCTAATCTACAATAATGGTTTTTTTCTCTCGCCTCCAATAACACAGCCCCACAAAAAAAAGAAAAGTTTCTGTACTTTAGATCAGACTATCATATCTCGGTGAATTTGGGCCCCCTAAGTATAATTCCAAGGTCAGAATTCGTCCACCATGTCTGAATTTAGAGATACCATTAGGTATAAGATTTTTGAGATATCTAAAAAAAAAAGTAAAAACAATTTTTTTGTTAATCTTTTGTACAAAACAATGTAGCATTGTTTGCACCGTTCAAGACCAACTTTCCACAATCCCTCTACAATTTTTTTTCTCCGAGATCTAAATACCTGAATTTTGTAAACTCGAACATATCTCTTAAAATCAAATTCTGTATTGCTATCTCGAAATTTACATATTCAGAATTTTGTAAACTCGAACATATCTCTTAAAATCAAATTCTGTATTGCTATCTCGAAATTTACATATTTAGATCTCGGAGAAAAGAAATTGTAGAGGGATTGTGTAAAGTTGGTCTTTAAAGGTGCAAACAATGCTGCATTGTTTTGTAGAAAAGATTAACAAAAAAATTGTTTTTACTTTGTTTTTTAAGTTAGGTCAAAAATCTTATACCAAATGATATTTCCAAATTCAGACATGGTGGACGAATTCTGACCTTGGAATCATACTTAGGGGGCCAAAGTACACCGAGATATGATAGTCCGATCTAAAGAACAGAACCTTTTCTTTTTTTTGTGAGGCTGTGTAATCCTCAGAAAGCGTGAGTGGGGGTTGACTAAAAGAATAGTCAAATACCCAACGCTTACCAGTCGCAGTCGACCCTTGCTTCTGAACACTTGGTGAAAGAATTGTTCGCGATTAAAAACAGTATTATAATATGGAAAACTGTCACGAAAAACCCAGAGCATTCGCAGAAGTGCCCAACGTTCTGCTAGCCACCACGTATGCTCTCAATAAATCAATAATAATTTTGGTGACGCTTACACGTTTTATCAAGACTTTGGAAGAGCAACTAAAATTTTTTTGGACGACCATGATTTTAACTTTACATCGGCATACGGTAACAAATCTATCACAATCAATCAATCAACCTTCGTCTATCCATGCTCAAAGAACGAGTCGGTAAAGTCATTCGCACCCTTGACTACATACTCACATACCTGAAAAATAAACTCCAAGAAGCCGCAGACAATATGCGGAACTTTTTCAAGGACTTTAAAGCGTTCAAACAATACTACGCCATACGCCAACTTGACATAGAAGGGTTCATTTCTGAAAACACGATCGACGATAACGATAAGTATAAAAGTGAAAATTTAAATACTGTTCTGGTCGAAATGTACGCTTTCGACCTTCCTATAGTTGCTGAAGATATATGCGATTATTTATTGTCTAAATAAATATTGCATTAGTTCCTCGAATAAATTATACTCTACATAAATAACACTTTTATTCAAAACACACTATAAACATCACACCATCCATACTCCTCTCCTGTAATGTATACAGGCCAACATATTTTATCCTCTCATTCTCTCTCTCTCTCTCTCTCTCTCTCTCTCTTCTCTCTCTCTGCAGCCTCGTCTGACGGCCACCATCGCCTACGCACGGCGAACCACCGAGCTTAGTCATGCCCACCACCAGCCACCACACTGCGAAGAGGCGTGTCTCAACTTCCTCTCCATCCGTCCTGCCTGTTTCTAAGGTGCATTACCCAAACCCTACTGTCGCCGTGGTTCCGACAGATATGGAAAACATGGACCAGAAGAGTGTGCCGACTACCTCTAACGCCGAACTTGATGCTGACGGAAGGTTGCTGAGACCCATTTGACGCTATCGCGATCGGCAAGACGAAGCTCAAGCGGCTCGCAAACGACTCGCACCTTGCCTTCGACGGTTTTAATTTTTTTTATGTAGATAGAGAGGGAATGGGCGGTGGTGGTGTTGGCCTCTACGTCTGCGATACCTTTAGCGTCGACGTTTTGGCTAGCTCTGATCCATCGTAAGACAAGACCCACGAATTTTTTATATGCGAGTTCTGGAAGGATCAGTTAAAACCTAACCTAACCTAACCTAAACAGTTAAACTCCTTTTCGCCGCTCTCTATCGCCGTCCACACGCTGCATACCCACTTTTTTAACTGCCTTTCTAATTACCTCTCTCACTTCCACTCTGTTATCATCACCGGCGATTTCAATATAAACATGGCCCTCTCCGATTCCCCTTCCGCTGTCCACCTCTATAATTCCATCACCTCAAATTCGTACAACTCGTCCATTCCGATCCCAGTCACCATCGGCTGTGGCGCGACTCGCACACCTGGATAGACCTCTTTGTCGTCAAGAGTGACGATGGCATCATTTCATACTCTAAGTCCGCTGCCCCTTTTATAGCGGGGCACGACTTCATCAAAATTTCTCTCGCACGCGCAAAGCCCCCTCCTACCGAAAAAACAGTCACGTATCGCGATTTCAAGAGAGTAAACACTGAATCACTCCGCCAAGCCCTACTGCTTCACCTCCCTGCATCTAACACCATCTCACATTTTTCCTACCTTTATCGCTACAACTACCACCCCTGAGCTCGTCCTGGACCCATACTCCGCCAGCGTCGGTGGCGTGAGCTTCGGCGACTGCATGTCACTTCCCCGAGCTTGCCTTCGCAACTCACTAAGTTTGCCGCCGACGATTTAAATGCATACTACACTGCCCCCGTTAGCCGTCACCCTCCCATCACAGAGCACGACTTCGAAACCATTGCCGAACGTCCCTTATCCCTTAACAGTCTTTTTTCCCTTCAACCCTTGACTGAGCGCAAAGTGGCCGACACACTCCAGAAATCCTCTTCTAAATTAATGGGGCGCGATTGTCTCTCAGTGCCCATGATTAAGCTAACCTTGCCTCACTCACTCCCTCACACCACAAACCTGTTCAACACCTCCATCGCCTCCGAAACCTTTACCACCAACTGGAACAAGGCGATCATTAGGTCGCTCGCTAAGTTAAAGGCAATATCGCAGCCCTTCGATACTCGGCCCATCGTCCAGTTACCTGAGCTATCGAAAGTACTCGAGCATCTGGTCCACAACCAGCTCCAGGGCCACCTCAAGGTGAACGGCCTGTTTTACTATCGCCAAGTAGGCTTCCGCTGCGGACATAGCACCCAGACCGCTCTCATAGGGGTGTTCGATGACATCCGCCATGCCATTGACGAGCGGATGCTTACTTTTCTAACTTATAATCTTATTCGATTTCTCGAAAGCCTTTGACTCTATTCCCCATGCTATCCTCCTTGCCAAGCTCAGGGCGATAAACCTCTGTGCCCATGCCCTGCGGTGTTTTTTTCCCTGTCTTGCGGATAGACTCCAAGCTGTTGTTGACTCAGGTGGCAACATTTCGGACTGGCTCCGTGCAGCGTTCTTGGCCCGCTGCTCTTCGCCATCTTCATCGACGACCTCTCGGCAATGGTCAATTTCTCCAAGATCATGATCTTGACACTCAACTCTAACACCACTTCTTTTCGACCGACTTCCATCTCGCCCTCGGACGCATTACTCAAGACGCTCAAGCGGTTGCAGATTGGGCTCCAACCAACGGCCTCACTCTCAATTCCGGTAAAACTAATATTGTCATCCTTGACTGTAGCGAGGAGCCTCGGCGTTACCTTCTCCATCTCTCTCGATTGTCCACACAAGACACGTCACGCACAAGGTGTTCAAGACGTTCTACACCTTGCGCTTCTTTCGCCACGCCCTATCGAGAGAGATCAGGTAACACCTCGTCGAAACACTCGCTTTCCCGCTGATCGATTATACCTTACCGGTTTACAACCATCTCGATAAGGAGCGCATAAAAAAGCTCGAGGAAGCCCTCAAAGCCTGTGTTCGCTTTGTGACTGGCAACATTCCGCATCGCGATCACACCACGCCTTATAGGCTTGCACTAGGGTGGCTATCCGCCCAGCAGAGGCATCAATACTTTATTGGTCTCCAGGCCTTCAAAGTGGTGGCTAACCATCACCTGCAGTACCCCGTCGAGCGCTTCAATTGCAGGCTTGTTGTAGATATCGATCTACACCGTTCAGATCGGTGCCCGTTATAACCATTCGAGCCCCCACCGCGCCGGACCGAGGCGTATAAGCATTCATTTGCCCTCGAAGCCATGGATCTCCTTAACTCTATCTACTTTGTCACTTTTCCCTCGCCTACCTCTCGACGTTCAAACACTGTGTGACTCTGTTCTGCAGTGATGTAGCTGACTGGAACACGCGCGTCCGCAACGAAGGCCTCCCAAATCATCTACTCCACCACCTCCCGCTGCCGGTGGTAGTCCCTCGTGCGCGCCTCTGAACATGCGAGCCTCAGCCGTCCGTTCTGCACCGGCAGTGCATCCCACCCCCGCCCCTATAAATACTTGTGCCCCCTCCCTCCGCCTCGTTACCTTTATACATCGCTACCTGCGCTCATGTTTTCGAATTTTCTATTTTTTCTTATTTTTTATTGTTACCTGCGTCTCACCTATTTACTTTTACGTGCGCCTCTCACTGTATTTTCTTTAGCTTCAATACCTGCGTCTAGCATCATCTATCTCCATCACATGCGCCAATCATCACCCCATTTTTATGTCGCGAAACTTTATATTTTATATTATTATGTGCACTATTTTATGCATTGTATTTTATTTTATTTCCTTTCGTATGCTTTTTTTGTTATTTTATTTATGTGTTCTACTTCTGTATTTTCTCTTGAAGAACCAGACGGAGTTTTACCCCAAGGTGTAAATAAGAAACAATCAATCAATGTCTGTCTCTTTCTCTTTCTTTCTCTCTTTCTCTCTCTTTTTCTCTCTCTCCAGAGAGAAACTAGAGGATAGATAGTAGAAGATAGATAGTAGAAGATAGATAGCAGAAGAGCATCGACCCACCACAGCGAAGAACGAGGGGAACTTAGCCGACACAAAGCATGTGCCCTCGAACTTTAAGAGACAGATCCTCCATCAAGAGACAGGCCATGGTCTTGGTGCACTTCAACTAAGACCATCACTGCACAAGCCACCCCAGCACTGCACTCCAAGTTGAATGTTAACATCAGCCTTCAATAGAAATTCCAACAGGCCTCAAGAAGTTCAACGGAAATTTTGAATTTCGAGCTGGCCTGCGCTGGTAGCAGATCGAAAGAGTAATCACAGCACATACTACAGCAGAAGCGACCTTCATTTCTGCGTATTGAAGAATGGCGAACAGGTGAGTCGACTTACAATGAGTTTCCGACACGCACACTTGGTTTGTGTAAACAATGCAACCAGCCCTGCCATTTCAAGTGCGCTGGGAAAAAGAAGGACGGCCCATGCAACCTGTGCCGCAATGCCGTGCAGTCACCAGCCACACAGAAGCCTATCAGCAACAAGCAGAACGCACAGGTGAGCAAGCACGTTTCGCCTATATCTACGCAGCGCCGCACAGTGGGCCCAAATGAACCGGTCGGTTCAAAATCAAATATCTCCTTGAGATATTAACCGATTTAAAATTTTTTTTAAATACAGGTAATAATAGGTACTTTAACGGAAAACTACAGGAAAATTAAAAAAAAATATTCAAGGTCAGTTTTCGGATCAAAACGTATTTTTGTATGACTATAAGAATCTGTGTATTTCTCCAGCAAACTGCATAGATTTAGAGTGTGTTTGCAGGTGTACCGGATAAAAAAAGTTATATATATTCATATAAAATCATAATATATGATCATGTATGAATATATAAAAATTTTTCATACATATGATAATATACATAGTTATATATCAGAATATATGAATATATATTAACATATATTAGTATATATGATCATATATACTTATATAAGGTCAAATTCAACATACAACCATATATGCTTATATACATAATTTTTTTTTACATGGGTATATGCACGCGCATTGTGCGTGCGTGCGTGCGTGCGTGCGTGCGGGTGTGTGTGTGTGTATGTGCGTGCGTGCGTGCGTGGGTGGGTGGGTGAGTGTGTGTGTGTGTGTGTGTGTGTGCGTGCGTGTGTGAACATGAAATATGCAATATGGAATATGTTAAAAAAACTCGTGACTTTCTGGAACTTGATTTTGTAGATTTCTAACATTATCTTTCAATTCCAAAAATTTCATTTTTAATTTTTGTATACTATGCAACGGGTAGCATATCATTGCATTCGTGTAAAGGATTCACATAATTTATTGACGTTGAAATCGCATAGCTATATATGTTATCATATATATGAAAAATTTTCGATGCTACATCACGCATTTATATATGGTTTTATTTGAGAATATATGATAATATATATTCATATACAAGTATATATGGTCATACATGATCATATTTTATGATTTTATATAAATATATATGACTTTTTTATCCGGGTACAACTGCAAACACACTCTAAATCTATGCAGGTTGCTGGAGAAATACACAGATTCTTATAGTCATACAAAAATACGTTTTGATCGAAAAACTGACCTTGAATATTTTTTTTTTAATTTTTCCTGTAGTTTTCCGTTAAAGAACCTATTATTACCTGTATTTAAAAAAAAAGTTTAATCGGTTAATATCTCAAGGAGATATTTGATTTTGAACCGACCGGTTCATTTGGGTCCAGTGTGCGCTGTGTACCATCTATCTAAAGAATACTGGAGCTGACTGTGCGGATCTCCGACCTGGAGGAGATTATTAACAAACAAACCTCTCTTTTGTATGAATTAAATGCCAACTCAAAGCTGCTTTCCGAGGAAAACTCATCTATTAAACTCAAACTCGATAACGCACTCAGCGGCTCTGAAGGCCACTACTGGGGTCACAGGAAGATTATTAGTACGGGAAGCGTTGTAACACAAACACAAACGCAAACGAGAACACAGCTGGTATTTCCACCCAAACTGTAGGCGATAATGAGTCACAGCTATTCTCTCGGCCGGGCCTCGGTGCTAGGGGCGCTGCTTCCCGGGTGGAGAGTTCTGGGTCCTGCGAGGTAGTTATCAATGGCATCTTAAAAAAGACAGTGTAATATCACCTGATATATTGGATACGATTCCCTTTGCGGTACTGATAACCGTCTTCCCTTCCTTTCAAAAAGAGAACATCCCTGGGTCCCGCGTTTTGGACCCGCCCGGGAGAGTTGCAAAAGATGCCGGGGAGGGCTTGGGGTCGCACTTAGGCGTACTTGCCTCCTGTATAGTAAGGCTCAGCGGTATGGGCCTCGTCAGGGATATAATGCAGGCCAAGCGCGCGCACGCCAACAACTATCCTAACGTCAAATGATATTGACGCTCAGCTGCTTGATCCGACCTCTGCTGCCTGCATGCCAGGGCTCAAAGTTTTTATAAACGAGATGTTGTTCCATGAAAAGTTTTAGGTGTTTAAAAGTTTGAGGTCCATTGCAAGAGGCTGTGTTTCAAATATGTCCGGCATGCGGGTGATAGATTTCTGGCCAGGCGTAAAGGTAGTGAGCGTGCGCATGTCTTTACTACTGCTGCCAACTTGCAGGCCATTCAAATGCTGTGCCAGTCTGCTCCAAAACAACACTTGCCTAATAAAAACTCGGATATTAACGGTGAATTGAATAACAAAGTTAGTAAGAGGCAGGGGGCAGCACAGGCGGATAAGTCGACACAAAACTCTTGACTAAGCTCAACTGCTGAAAGAGAATCGAGGGGAGGAAGACCATTAAAGGCAAGGTTTCTCAACGTGAAGTCGCCAGATCTCGCATTGAGAAGCTCCGTCTGTTTCTAAATGATGATCCCTCCTATCACATGTACGCCATTGCTGAATCATGGCTGGGTCCAAAAGTTGATGATAATCTAATTCAAATCAAAGGTTACTCGGTCATCAAATATGATCGAAACATCCATGGTGGAGAAGTAGCCCTGTATGTACGAAATTACTTCAACGTCAAAAAATAGCATCATCGGACACAGAGATAGCAGGAAAACCTGATATCCCTGAATATATATTCTGTAGCCTGCAGCAAGGTAGCTCTCCACCGATCTCTCAAATGATGCGGACGCAAGAATGATCACGCGTCTCGCCAAGGAGCTCTCTTTATAGATTGTCGAACATGGTCTCACACACCACAAAACCTCGACGATTCACACATGGATCGACCTCATACTGACGGACGCGAATGGCGTCGCAGCGCCAGCGGACAGTCTTGAAATATAAAGGTGGAAGGCGATTCTACAATACAGATTACACTTTCACAACGATTCGGACATCTTTTCCCGTCATGGCCGGTAGAGGATGCGGCTGGATTCAAAAAGGGCTCTTCGACACTGGATTTGATCCTAGGAAACACAAGCCAGGTCGGAGCGTATTATCTTCATTTCATACGCAAGTGGGCAGCCCGTTTTGAACGTCGCGTTCTATTCTTTTCTGGGTTCCTACTCAACACGATATTTCTGTGATCACTGGTTCAAATCACGCCTGAGATCGTTCGCGTTGCGCTCTGCCGAATCTCGATCTCAAGTGTGCGTGTGCTCCTTCAGTCCGTGTGCTGTCCTCCTCTGCCAACCACAACGAGTATTCTCCGATTACATGTCACGCATTCATATGATTAATATATACACCAAATCATATAAAATATAGTAAGCTTAAATAAATAATAAATGAGTAATTAATTAAACAATAAATAATAAATAAATTTTGTTCTATTGGCAACACACCCTCCTTAAGTGCGGAACAAAGTTCGCGCACTTTAATTTTTGGTTCCCAAAGGTATGAGTTTGTGCACAGAACGCAAATAAACATTAATCTTTGTGTGCACTTTTACTACTCGAGTCTTCCCATCCATTCCAGGATAGATTTCTTCGACTAGACCTTTCAACCATAAGTTGCGCGGAAAACTATCAACTATAATTACAACATATCCGACTGCGATAGGATCAGTTTCCTGTTGCCATTTTCGACGCGGTAATAACTGTGGGAGATATTCTCGAAGCCAACGGATCCAAAATATATCGGCTATTGCTTGCGAATGACGCCATTGTTTCCGAGAATCGAGATCAGATGTTTTATATCTTATCAATATAGGTATTCCCGAAATCGTGCCTGTCAGAATTTCGTTTGGAGTTAAGGCGGCTGGAGCGTTGGGATCGATAGGTACGTGGGTGAGGGGCCTGCTGTTCACCGTATGTTCCACTTCGGTTAATATGGTCAAGAGAGTTTCCTCTTTTGTTTTTCTTTCCCTGAGAACGGCGTTCAGTACTACTTTGACACAACGCACCATTCTTTCCCAACTGCTCCCCAAATGAGACGCATGAGGTGGCATACATTTCCAATTGATTGCTATATTCGAAGTGAATTGTCTCTGGTTGTTTATATCTAATCCTATGATTCTTGTCGCAATTCCAGGCATGCATCTCTTAGATTAGTTCCATTATCAGAGGAGATAACTGACAGGTAACCTCATTCACTCAGGCTAGAAGCTAGTTCAATGTGTACTGTACGTGAGGCTAGGCACGTAAAGAGCACTCGCCAGGGCTTTTCTCTATGCCTTCCGACTGTGACCTCCATTGGCCGAAATTAATCGATTCCACAGCACGTGAATGCACGTTTATGGTAAGAAATCCTGGTTTCTGGGAGAAGGCCCATTTGGGGATTGCGAGGTTGAGCTCGTAATCGTTTGCAAACGAGAGAATGACTAGCTACCGTTTTTTCACTTGCGCGTATTTTCGTGATCCAACATTTCTGCCTCAATTCATTAATGGCAGTTTCATGGTTTACGTGATGGAAGGTTTTATGATAATATTCGATAAGCAACCGCGTATACCGGTGACTGCCGTCTAGAATGATTGGAAGTGTGACTGATTTAGATATTCTAGGGGCTAACAATATCCTACCTTCTGCACGTAAATTTCCATCTGTATCTAGTTTTGGGTTCAACGCTCTCAGAGAGGTTCTTTTTCGATTTATGTACCTGAGTTTAAGTACCTGATTTTCTCTCTGAAACAATCATATTGTACTTTTCTACACCACAAGTTCTCTCTGACTTCTCTAGTAACTCTTTCTCTATGTTACTTGACTCTTAGTTGTTAGTATTGGTTTTTTATATTTTCTCCAGATAATTATGCATTTAAGAACTACCGCTGTGCTTCGGATTAGTCGATACCATGATGAAAAACGAGAGATGTCCGGCAAAGGTTCCACCTTCAAAAGTTATCCAGTGATGACAGCGATACAGACTGTTTTCGAAGATGAGTTAGCTAAACATGGCTCTTTTTCCGGCCAATTTTCTCTAGGTAGTTTCGAAAAGAGTGGTCCTGCAAACCATCATGATTCACTAACTGTCGTGATTCTAAATTTTGCGGCATCATCAGCCGGGTTATCCTCCGAGTTCACCCACGCCTATTCATTATTATGTGAGAGCTCGTCAATCTCGCTCAGTCGATGAGATACAATGGCTTGATATAAACGTGGGTCTAACCGTATCCACTGCAAAACCGTTCGCGAATTAGACCAGAACTTACGCTCGTCAAACCGACTTTCTAACTCACCCTGTATAACGTTTCCTAATCTTGCTCCGATCACTGCTCCCTGTAGCTCTAACCGTGGGATAGAGAGTTGTTTGATTGGAGCCATTTTACTTCTACCAGCAATCAAGCCAATGTGAATCTGACCGTCTGCGTATATTATACGTCTATAAGCTACTGTTGTGAAGGTATATTTGCTTACCTCGCAGAATACATAAAGTTCATTTCTCGTAATCCCTCCATCTGAGCTCAGGTAGCACCTAGAAATCGATAGCTTCTTAATGTTTCGTAAGAGGGTGATCCAGTTAGATCATTTTGGAAGAATGGAATCGCATAGCGGTTCATCTCAATCGATCCCGCTGCGCCAAACGTCTTGAGTCAAGATTCGACCTGTAATGGTAAAAAAGGCTAAAAATCCAGTCTGCTTAGCTACGATATTCTCGTTCATTAACCTTCCCTTTGGCGGTCATAAGTTGGAAGTTTCCTTTACCCTTTGATATTCTACTTGAGCAACATGTCTCTATAGTGGGTTTTTGCATGCGTGGCTAGAGACAGAGAGAGAGAGAGGGAGAGAGAGAGAGAGGGAGGGAGAGAGAGACGGAGAGAGAGAGAGAGAGAGAGAGAGAGAGAGAGAGAGAGAGAGAGAGAGAGAGAGAGAGAGAGAGAGAGAGAGAGAGAGAGAGAGAGAGAGAGAGAGAGAGAGAGAGAGAGAGAGAGAGAGAGAGAGAGAGAGAGAGAGAGAGAGAGAGAGAGAGAGAGAGAGAGAGAGAGAGAGAGAGAGAGAGAGAGAGAGGGAGAGAGAGAGAGAGAGAAAGAGAGAGAGAGAGAGAGAGAGCAAATACGACTTTGGACGCATCTCTCCAGCTGAGGTGATCTACGATCAACCAATTAGCGACGACCACGTCAACGGCGAGAAGGACGACGCAACACTCTAGGATTCCCTTCCTGGCCGCCGACGCAGTAACATCGTAGAACCAGCTGAGGAGCTTTGCCGCATAGGAAAAATTCCGTGAGTGCCTTCTTCCTAGCGTAATTTAATTGTATACTAAGTTATAAATTTAGTATTAATTCTTATTAACATTCCTTAGCTGACGCAAGCCGAAATCATATATTACTGCCTCTGGGGAAGTTCGGGACTTGATTGAAAGCGGTAAGGCTTGCGATAACTGCCAAATATTCCCTGAGTCGATTTTTATGCCTAAGGTTAATTTAATCCGGATGCCTTTATCTCTGCACGTTAATTAGTATTAATCATTCAAGTCACGCAAATTATTGTAGGCGGTTTCTTTTAGTGTATCATAATTATTGTATACGAGTGAATTGCGATTTAGCTATAAGTGTAAAGGTGAATTAGAGACAAATATTGAAATTAAATTGTGAAATAACTTTTAGAGATTTCGTACGCCTATTTGTCTCGCAGAACGCCATTTTGTAGTCATCGCCTCTGCGAAACTGATCATTAGTTAAAGAGTTTGATTGTAAGGAAAGAAAATCTAAGAATACTTGTAATTCTGCCTGAAACAGGCGTCGTTTAAAACCCGATGAAATTTAGAACTTAAAGAACTAGATTTAGTTTTATATTTGCTTAGAATTTCTGGTTCGTATTAATTTATGTTGCATTAAATATTTTGACTGTTATTTGTGTTGTCATTGTAATTGTCTGAACGTGTGAAATTACTCCTACCATCTGAACTCACTCTTCACGAGAGCTGCCAAGTAATCTGGAAATTTAAAACCTGTAAGTAATTAAATTTATTTTAATTAACTAGTGAGAAAAACTGCTCACTCAATTTGTTGTAAACTTTTTGCATTAACAGTGCCTGGCACCCAGTATATCGTGTCTTGCCTTCCGCATCACGATTTATCTTTATATAATTAAATCTACCGACTAAAAATTAGTCTTCATTTTTACCTGCCTTCTATTGGCCAGTCATATCTATTTCACCACCAAAAATATAACGGGAGAAAATAGTTATCTCCCACGTAGCTAAATCTCCCCGTTATAGCACTTATTTTCCATCTCACCACTACAATTTACTGTTTTATGATTTCCTGCGCACTTTAAACACGCAGGCTCATTTCTGCGCTTTAATTTACTATGACCCTGTCTCCCCCATTTTAGACAGGGATCAACTTTTATTATATCAAACACTTTGCAGTTTTGATAGACTACAAAAATTGTATTGTTATTTTCCTTTATATATTTATGCATTTCAGCTGTTACTTCTAAGATTATTGATTGTAAATTAGTTTTTTCGGTTGTGTATGCGTGTAGAATGTGACATTTCTTATCAAACTTTACAAAATTTCTCAAATTGATATCCTCTGCAAGAGTATTATTATCCAGCTGTTCGATATTGTTTATGCCTGCCACTCTAACTTTGGGATTTAAGATTTACTTCTTTTGCACTTCACAAATATTGCTTAATTCACTACCTTTAATAAACTAATCGCTGTGTTTACGCTTTCTTCCTTTAGGCAGGTTATAATTAGTTCACCGTTGTTCTTTTTGTACATATTTTTGGCCTGAATTGTTTTTTCATTAATTAAAGAACGAGTTACGGGAAGATCTATATTTTTCATTCTTCTTTCTTAGTTTTTTTTTATAACAATTGTCAGTACACGTTTTGTTTTAGGTTTGGCATTTGTCACTCTTTCTGCGTAAGTATTATTAGTTGTTTGATTTTTACCTCTGGTGTTTAGTTTCTCTTTCAGCAAGATGTTAATATTTGTTAATTCTTCGTTTAGCTGCTTGAGAATAGTATTCTTATCAGCCAATTCCGAGTTAAATTTTTTAAGTAGTGTTGTTTCGATTTTAAAGTTTTCCATACCATCATTATCAATGATTTTTGAGTTTCTCCATGTACTTCTTCTAGAAGTTCTTGTCTCAACGCATTCTTAGCTTCCCGTTATATTTGAGCGATGATAGTCTAAATTCTATACTCTCAAACACGTGGTCCACTGTTGAGGTTAAGTCCAAGTCGGCATGATCTTGACAAATTATGAAAGGATCACCGATTCGTTTTGCACCGTTTATAAATTTAAAATGTCCCACATCATAAGCTGCTCCACAAAATATTCAAATTAATGTTTTTACTTTAGCTCTTTGACAACACTTATACGATTCGCCGGAGCACCTGTCAGGCGGTTCCGTCTCGTCCGACGGAGCCATGATGAATTAATTGAAAAGTCGTTCTTCCGTGAAAGAAAATTGTCGACGGAGTTTCATCAAAATTTATTTTTATTAAGTAAAAAAAAAAACATTAATCATAAATAACGTTGCGATGTTGCAGTATTGTTACGAGTTCCTGTCGAACTCGACGCTCGATCTCATAATCGGCTCGCAGTTCTTCTAATCGTTGTTGGTAAGCGTCTATTTGACTCTTCGCTTCGTTGAGCGCCAACAATCCTTCATGAAGAGCAGGTGGAACGTAGCCACCGCCCATGAGTTATCAGTCATCTGACGTGAGTTGCTTTCCGCCAAGCGTGTATCGTCAGGCGAATTTTCTAGATCGTCGAAAATCCCATTAGTATGTGTAAGGTTAACGGTACCTGGATTGTCAACATGTTCAGTAGCGTCCCTTTATTCTTGGTTGGAGTTTTTAGCAATAGCTTCGGTTGCGGTCTGTGCCCTGATCATGATCGTTGACTTGACTGGCGTGTATCGCATGACTTTTCGTAATCCCGGATAAACCCCCAAAATGTTACACTCAAATACACACACAATAAATAGTAACAAACTATTATTAAAAGAACGAGAATGTAATTTGTCAAGACCGTGAACACGTAAGGTTAAGCGTGTTATTAACAACAAACTCTCGAATCAACTAAACTGAACTGAACCGAGTCGAAAACAACAAACTAATTGCTTAGCAACGCTTTCGTTCTTCTCATCTTCGACGATGGTTGATGAACACATAACAATACTATTAGAATCTTTGACCGAGATACCACTTTTTAAAATGAGATACCGTAGGTTACATATTTTAGTTCCATCACATAACTAAGAATAACCTGAATACTTATCCAGGAGAGTGTACTACCTTCGGGTCTTGAAATGGCATGCAGTTGAGCAGAGCTCTTTCGTTCACCATAAAAAGATGAAATCTAAAGCTCTAGCGTCTAACGATCAAGGATTTTTTTATAGAAGAGCCGGATAGTCAGCAAAATTTAATAATATTAAAAAGAACATGCAACTGCGAGGTTCAGAGTATATCCCTTACTTAAGTGTTATTAATTAAGACCATATATATATATATATATAAATATATACACTTATCGGGGTTTATGTAGCCCAAGACTGTATATTAGTACCTACAGCCCAGAGTTCCCTATACCAAGTGACTAAAGAAATAATGAACCCTGGGGTTATAGACTCTAGGTCGGGCTGCATAAACCCCTGTATTTAGAAATATTATGAAGCCCGGGCTGCATAATCAAAATCGGACTCGATAAACCCCTACATATGGGAGCGTCCAGCAGAAACGGGCCACCGAGCGCGCGCGGTGCCTTTTTTCGCGTAAAAGGCGCTCTGTTTAACTCGCTCATAATCGTATGCTGCGTCTTTGAAAAAAAAACCAAGGACCTATATCGATAGATTTTTTTCTGCTCTTTCCAATTGCGCCACTGTTTTTATTGCGAAACGCGTATATAGTCTCTATATTATATAGTCGTAAGCGTTATTTATGTTACGCAGCCGCTCCTCGCCCCCCTCGCCCCCCCCTCAGACCCCCCTCAGACCCCCTCAAAATAACATAAAATTGTGACTTCTTTTACGTTATTTCTCGAAAGGGGTTTATAAAGCCCGTTTTTTTATACGGGAGCGTCCAGCAGAAACGGGCCACCGAGCGTGCGCGGTGCCTTTTTTCGCGTAAATGCTGCGTCTTTGAAAAGAAAAACTAAGCACCTATATCGATACATTTTTTCCTGCTCTGTCCAATGGTGCCATTGTTTTTATTGCGAAACGCTTTCTTCCGGACGAAAACTCGAGTTGAATATTGAAAGCCATTTGTCTCAAAGTATATCACGTTTTTTTTTTCAAAATAAACTACACCATTGGAAAGTACAACTCTTAAGCTTCAAAACCCTATCTTGGAGAAGTTGGAGAAATAAAGAGTTTAAAAGTAACAACATGAAAAAGACAGCGCCGAGGGTCCGCGCGAGCCCCTCGCGCTCGTGCGTACGGCACGTTTAAGTGCACACTCTATTCAATTCGCTAATAATCGTGTACCAAGTCTCTGAAAAAAGAACTAAGGACATACATCGATAGATTTTTTCCTGCTCTTTCCAATGGTGCTATTATTTTTATTTCGAAATGCTTCCTTCTAGTTGAAAATTCCATTTGAATGTTTAAACTCTATTTTTTCAATAAAATATCAGTCTTTTCTTCAAAATGAATTATATTCTTCAAAAGTACAAGTCTTAAACTATAAAATATTATATTTTTAAGTTGAAACATGAAAAGTTCAAAAATAGTAAGATCAAAAAGACAGCGGCTGCCCGAACTTTTTACGCTATGCTCAAGGGCGGATTAATACACGCGATGTGCTATTTCGCCCTTTCTTTTTTGTAAAGATAAAATGTTTTGTAACTTACAATGCCAATGCGTGGACATAATTTTGTGGATCTAGTTGTAACAGTTAGTATAATATTACAATGAACTTTGTTCATTTATATAACAAAATTTGAAAAACATAATATATTAAACATAAAAATATCCATGAACGCACTGAAAGCAGTGAAACAGAAATTTAAAATAACCTTATAGATTGTTTAATCTGGCATAACAATAAGCATTTCGGAATAAAAATAATAGCACCATTGGAAAGAGCAGGAAAAAAACTATTGATATATGTCCTTAGTTCTTTTTTCAGAGACTTGGTACACGATTATTAGCGAATTGAATAGAGCGGGCACTTAAACGTGCCGTACGCACGGGCGCGAGGGGCTCGCGCGGACCCTCGGCGCTGTCTTTTTCATGTTGTTACTTTTAAACCCTTTATTTCTCCAACTTCTCCAAGATAGGGTTTTGAAGCTTAAGAGTTGTACTTTCCAATGGTGTAGTTTATTATGAAAAAAAACATGATATACTTTGAGAAAAATGGCTTTCAATATTCAACTCGAGTTTTCATCCGGAAGAAAGCGTTTCGCAATAAAAACAATGGCACCATTGGAAAGAGCAGGAAAAAATCTATCGATATAGGTCCTTAGTTTTTTTTTCAAAGACGCAGCATTTACGCGAAAAAAGGCACCGCGCGCGCTCGGTGGCCCGTTTCTGCTGGACGCTCCCATATAAAAAAACGGACTTTATAAACCCCTTTCGAGAAATGTATAATATATATATATATAAAATATATATATATATATATAAAATATATATATATATATATATATATATATATATATATATATATATATATATATATATATATATATATATATATATACTAGGGGGGCTACGTCCCCTGCTCGCTCCGCTCGCCAACCCCCATAATAACAAAGTATGTAAATATTAGATTTTGATAATATTTGAGTTCATGAAATTTTTTTATGGGTAAAAAAATAGCGGACTCGAGACGAACCAATGGTAGTATGTAGGTATTCTGTATGTTTTATGTTATATTACATTTCATAAAATTAAAATTTATTAATAAAAACTACAACAGACGGAACGTCTCACAAATAATTTAAAATAATTATGAAAGACAATATTTCATTTATGTACATACATTTCATTTATTTACAATTTGATGCTATTGGACGATTAAATATTGTTTCACCTAAAGATAATGAAAGATTTTTTCTCAAATTATGGGTTTAATCGAAGACGATTCTCAAATTTATGTTATTTTTAATGAAGCAAGTAATATCATGCTTCCTTTTCAATTGCGCAAATTCTTTGCATGGTTTCTTTTAGCTGAAAATATTCAAGGTAATTTAATTTGGAATAAATTCAAAAAATATTTTACTGAAGATTTCAATGAAAATAAAGAAAATAATGCTTTGTCACACATTCAAAGTATATTACAAACTGAAGATAAAAGTTGTAAAGATTATAATTTACCGGAACCAACAATAAACATTCTTGAAGAAAATCCTGAAAATATAGTATACAGTAAAAATATTTTTGAACTTTTGTTTAATCAATTAACAATTGACCAAAAATTAATTTTTACTGAAATCATAGACGACAAAAATAAAATTTATTTTATTGATGGTCCCGGAGGCTCAGGAAAGACTTTCATATATAAGACTTTAATACATTACTTTTTATCTTTGAACAAAAAAGTTTTATCTATGGCTTGGACAGGTATTGCATCTATTTTATTACCTAAAGGAATGACAAGCCATCGTACTTTTAGACTTCCTTTAGATTTGAATAGTATTGAAAGTTCATTTTTAAAATTAGAATCAGATAAAAAAAAAATACGAGAAGTTGATATTATCGTTTGGGATGAAGCATCAATGATCCCAAAAAAAGCTTTAGAAATTGTTGATCAAACACTGAGAGATATATGCTATAATGATGTTCCGTTTGGTGATAAACTTATAGTATTAGGAGGTGATTTCAGACAAATTTTACCAGTCTTAAAACATGGTTACAGAGATAGTATAGTAGAAGACACAATCAAATGTTCTCCTTTATGGCCTCTTTTTAAAGTTTTAAAATTAACTCAAAATATTCGCTCAAATAATATGAACTTTGCTTCATTTCTGTTAGATGTAGGTGAAGGTAAAATTAATCCATTTATAATTCCAAATGAGTGGAAGACCGAAAATGTTTGCAACAAAATTTATGGTGATATTAATCTCGTAAATTCCATAGATCGTGTTATATTAGCTCCACATAATGACGACACAAAACTTATAAATAATAAAGTTTTAACCTTATTACATGGTGATACGCATACATATTATAGCTTAGATTATGCAACTCACAAAGGAGTTGATCAAACCGATGAAAATATTCATTTAAATTATCCAGTAGAAATGCTTAATAATATTAGAGAAGGTTTACCACCACATGAATTGAAATTAAAAATAAATGCAATTGTAATGTTAATCAGAAACATAAGTATAACAGAAGGAATGTGTAATGGTACACGATTGAAAATCATGGGTTTATTTAAACATAATATTAAAGCTAAAATTATTACGGGTGAACGAATCGGTGAAGAAGTTTTTATACCACGAATAACATTAAATACTGGTGATTCTTCTTCATTTCCGTTTGTACTTTTTAGAAAACAATTTCCAATCGTTTTAGCTTTTGCTATAACAATAAATAAATCACAAGGTCAAAGTTTTAATTCTTTAGGTATTTTTATTAGAAGACCATTATTTTCACATGGTCAATTATATGTTGCTTTGTCACGATGTAAAAATCCTAACAATATATTTATTGAAAACCTTTTAGAAAATTCTTTAATGCTTGAAAACATTGTATGGAAAGAAATTTTTAACATTTAATCTGTACTTTTAAATATATTTTTATGGTTTAAATAAAAAAATAATAAAATCTAAAATTTATAATATAAATTAATGTTGTATTTTTATTTGTCAATATACTTTGTTTTCATGTTAATCTAAATATTTTCGTAGAGGGATTACTTCCATGGTTTTTAGGGCTATTGGCGATGAATTCCATGGTTGTGTTTAGATTCAATATAACAAATAATTATCAATAATTATTTGTTATATATAAAATCTAAGCACAATAAAATCAAAAATTCAACGCGCTCATAACAGTACCCTAGTGGTGGTGCGGAAAGCTGTTCGAAAAGTATAGTATGACTTGAAAAAAAAAATTTGACGTGGAAACTATAAAGGATAAAGAAACCGAAGTAGGTGGAGGGGTAGGTGGAGGGGTAAGTGGAGGGGTAGGTGGAGGGGACGTGGAGGGGGCGTGGAGGGGGGTGGAGGGAAGTGGAGGGGGTGGAGGGGAGTGGCGGGGAGTGGAGGGGAGTGGAGGGGAGTGGAGGGGGTGGAGGGGCGGAGGGGGTGGGGGGGGGGGAGTGGAGAGGAGCGGAGGGGCAAAATTCCTTCAAAATAACGTAGGAAATGAAACAATTTAACGATAAAAAGTGGAGGGGTAGGTGGAGGGGAGGTTAGGGGAGTGGAGGGGGATGTAGGGGGGTGGAGGGGGTGGAGGGGAGTGGAGGGGAGTGGAGGGTAGTGGAGGGGGTGGAGGGAGCGGAGGGGCTCGGTACCCATTTTAACGCTTACGCCTTTATAATATAGGGATATATATATATATATATATTACCGGTAACCGTCTAGAGTCAATAACCCCAGGGTCCATTATTTCTTTAGTCACTTGTATAGAGTAACTCTGAAGAAATAAACTATAGGACCCTGTATAATCCCGGAAATAACGGTTAAAGCTCTATATATATATATATATATATATATATATATATATATATATATATATATATATATATATATATATATACACACACACACACACACACACACACACACACACACACACACACACACACACACACACACACACACACACACACACACACACACACACACACACACACACACACACACACACACACACACACATTTGTTTTACCAGATTTATGGAGCCCTTTTATACACATGAGCATATTTATGGAGCCCGTTTTCTTTTATGGAGCCTGGGTCCCATAAAATATTCTTATACGGCGTTTATGGAGCCCGATCTAGAGTTTCTATACCCAGAGAGGGATTATTTCTTTAGTCACTTGTATACGGAAACTCTGGGCGTAGGTACTAATATACAGGGATGGGCTCCATAAAGGGGTTAATTGATAATTATATATATATAGAAACAACACACTCATTTAACTTTGATATATATATATAAAATGTGACTAAAATACAAATATCTCGATGACAATCATCATTTCTGTTCTGAAAATTTAATATAATCATCTTCAAAGAATTTCCGAGGACCTAATTAAGCGTTTTTCTCATAAAAATTATTGTTAGTTAAATTATTGTTTAATATATTATATGTTACCGACGTATCGGTAACGTAGGGATTTTCACTTGAGTATCACATGGCCTTAGAAATAAAACGCATTTCTTTCTATTTACCTCCAAGGTGATGTGGAAAAAATAGAATAATAAATATATTGTTTTCCAAATAGCATATTTGGCATAAATCTGTATTTATTTCAATATTTATGCTATCTATTAATATGATTTCATTTTTATCCTTTATAGTGACTGTAGAAAGTGGATTGTGTCTACTGGGGATACCATTTAAAAATAAAAAGCATCTCTTTACTTACCTCTAAGTTGACGTGGAAAAAATAGAATAAAACTTATGTTTATCGTTTGAGGGGGGTTGCGAGGGGGGTCTGAGGGGCGTGCGAGGGGGGAGCGAGGGGGGACGAGGGGTCTCTGCCATACTCCTAATAACGTAAAAAAAGTCACAATTTTACGTTATTTTGAGGGGGTCTGAGGGGGTCTGAGGGGGCGAGGGGGGCGAGGGGCGGCTGCGTAACATAAATAACGCTTACGACTATATAATATATATATATATATATATATATTTATGTTTTATGTTAGTTTCCAGGACATTCTAGATGTTTAACGTTGGTTTCGGGGACATTTGTTAGTTTTGGGGACAGTCCCTGAATCTACATATGTTTAACGTCAGTTTTGAGGACATCGGCCCCCATAAGAGACATTAGTTCTTTAGTCACGTATAGGTATACAGTAACATGGGGTTCTGGGAACTAACGTTATACAAGTTTATACATATATATATATATATATATATATATATATATATATATATATATATATATATATATATATATATATATATATATATATATATATATATATATATATATATATATATATATATATATATATATATATATATATATATATATATATATATATATATATATATATATATATATATATATATATATATATATATATATATATATATATATATATATATATATATATATATATATATATATATATAGAGGGCACCCCTACTCGCTCCGCTAGTCAACCCCCATTTTAAGTAACAACCCATTTGTTCTATTTTTTCCACATAACGCAAGAGGTAAATAAATGAATACGCTTTTTTTAGTGGTATCCCGAGTAGGCCTAATCCACATGTAAATAAATATCATATATAATTTTTATTTTGATATTGAATAAAATATTTTATAACATCATTTAAATACTTCTATTATATATATTTTTTATTATGTAATTTTTTTTAATATATAAGAGTGATTAAATGACTCTAGTGATAGCCATAGATTAATTTGGATAATAAGACTAGGGTGGTAATACTATCAACTTATTTATTCACTAAAATAAATAACGACGTTTCGGCCCGTACAGAACGACGTACGTTACAAGGCCCTCATCAGGTTCCAATTTCTAAAAGTTAAGATACATGTAAATTCAAACAAATGTTAAACAAAAATCACGTATTATTACAAACTTACAGTTATTTCTACAAAAACAACTTTCGGCAACACGCTAGATGGTAGAGCGGTGAATACAAGCTTCACTGTCGCGTTATATTCTTATATATGTTTTGTTACATACGAATGTGTTTGTGAATAAACACAATACTTGTACCTGTCTCACTTTACGTATAAAATTAACGAACTACTATGCTTTCTAAACTTAATAGTCAAAATACTAAATATTATTATTAAGGAAATTTTTATAACAAAATTTTAAATTGTTTGTGTCTAACATTCTATTAATATTATTCGCATTAACATGAATATGTAGCATTTCAGAGAACAATCGCTTGAATTTATTATTTTCTGTGTCTAGTATTTTTACCTTATCAAAGTTAAATGAGTGTGTTGTTTCATTAATATGTTCTACTAAAGCTGATTTCTCTCTAAAATGTTTACAGTCGCTTTCATGTTCCTTTACTCTAGTTTTGAGATGCCTGGAGATTGGCTTATGTAACAAGCTTTGCAGTTATTACAGTTTATTTTATAAACAATGTTACATTTGTCTATGTGACACATTCGATCTTTTCCCAATTGAATAAATCTCGAGTGTTTGTCAATGCATTTGAAAATTACATTAATATTATTTTTGTCAAAAATTCTCTTAATAATAGAGTCAAATTTTTGAAAATAAGGTAAAACTATCAATTTTTTATTACTGAAAATCACTTGATTTGAAGCTGCGTAATTGTATATTTTTTTTAATCTTTTTTTTATATATTTATTAATAAAATTATGTGGGTAATTATTAGTTAGTAAGAATTTTTTTGATATTTCACGATTTTCACTGTGGAAGTTAACGTTGGACAATTTGATACTGTAATCTACTAATGTGTAGACTATTGCGATTTTTTGAGATAAAGGATGCTGTGAATTAAAATTTAAGTAACGACCAGAATGAGTAGGTTTCCTATACAAGTTAGTAATTATTGAATTATTATCTTGAATTATGAGCTTCAAAACAAGAAAACTAATTTCATTATTATTTGTGGTTTCCACTGTAAATTGTAGGTTACTGTCAAAGTTATTAAACACGTTCAAAGTTTGATCGATTAAACAAATGGGAATACATATTAGAGTGCCATCTACATAGCGTAAGTATAAAGGTACATCAAAACTTAGTTTATTAAGACAATGTTCCTCCAAGCGTCTCATAGCCAAGTCACACAAGACAGGACTTACAAAAACAATAAAATTATTTCTAGTTTTATGAGAACCATTCTTACCAATGAAATAGCTGACGCTAATGCACACAAAAGTTTTTTAATTAAGTTAATATCTAAAACAAAAAATTTACTAATTGATAAATTGATCGACTGTGAAATAAATGCTCATTTTGAAGAGTTCTTTGTTTCCAAAACAACAGTAGATTTACGCAAATTTGATTCTAAATTAAATGAAAAATTAAAAAGCTTATTTTATTCGAAATATAAATATAATCTGGAAGATGATACAACTAGAAATACACAAATTCTCGACACAGTAATAGATCAACGTACTCATAGAAAAACATCGTCTGTAGCTAATATAAGTAACACCGATGTAAATTCTAAGTGGTTATATAATCTTACTAGTACAGCTATTCCAGAATCAGTATTTAACGTTTTAAAATTGGGCGAAACTTTTAATTTCACTAGTAATATTGACACTCGATCTAAATTTGAATTTTTTAAATCATTAGAATCTGGATTATATTTTTTAGAATTTAACACTGATAAATTAAGAAATAATATTTTAAAATCCTTTGAGAGTTTTTTAAAATCTACCAAAAAACAAAGTTTCTTCGCCAGCAAGATGATAAATGACATTGAGAATACTAATTATTTTCTTCAACAACACAAAAATTTACTAGTGACAAAAGTAGATAGGGGAAACACCACAGACGTTCTAGATAAAAATACATATATTGACAGTGTTGAAAAACAACTACAGAATGATAAATATTACAAAGAATTGTCAAAGAAACCCCTCAATAAATTAATTAGAACTACAACAGCATTTGTAAAGCGTTGGTACAATTTAGGCATTTTTCAAGATTATGAATTTGATTTAAAACCAACGGAAATTAATAAAACAGATCTTGCAAAATGTTATGGTTTAGTTAAAGTACACAAGACTGGACATCCTATACGTATTACTGTTTCCGCCGTTAATTCTCCGACATATAATTTATCTAAATTCTTGACAAAATTTTTAAATGATAACATTCCAAAAACTAATTCATATGTAAAAAATAGTTTTCATCTCAAAGAAAGGATAGATTCATTTGTTATACCTCCAGGATTCACATTCATTAGTTTTGATGTGGTTAGTTTATTCACTAATACAAGCAAGGAAATTATTATAAAATTAATAGAAGATAATTGGAAATATTTACGCAATAAAATAAATCTTTCTTGTAAAGAGTTTTGTGAAGGTATTAACATAGTCCTTGACTCCACTTTTTTCCAATTTAATGACAAATTTTATAAACAAACATTCGGATCTGCGATGGGAAGTCCTGTAAGTACTGTCTTGTGTGACTTGGCTATGAGACGCTTGGAGGAACATTGTCTTAAAAAACTAAGTTTTGATGTACCTTTATACTTACGGTATGTAGATGACATTCTAAGATGTATTCCCATTTGTTTAATCGATGGAACTTTGAAAGTGTTTAATAACTTTGACAGTAACCTACAATTTGCAGTGGAAACCACAAATATAATGAAATTAGTTTTCTTGATTTGAAGCTCATAATTCAAGATAATAATTCAATAATTACTAACTGGTACAGGAAACCTACTCATTCTGGTCGTTACTTAAATTTTAATTCACAGCACCCTTTATCTCAGAAAATCACAGTAGTCTACACATTAGTAGATTACAGTATCAAATTGTCCGACGTTAAATTCCACAGTGAAAATCTTGAAATATTAAAAAAATTCTTACTAACTAATAATTACCCACATAATTTTATTAATAAATATATAAAAAAAAAGATTACAAAAAATATACAATTACGCAGTTTCAAATCAAGTGATTTTCAGTAATAAAAAATTGATAGTTTTACCTTATTTTCAAAAATTTGACTCTATTATTAAGAGAATTTTTGACAAAAATAATATTAATGTAATTTTCAAATGCATTGACAAATTCTCGATATATATTCAATTGGGAAAAGATCGAATGTGTCACATAGACAAATGTAACATTGTTTATAAAATAAACTGTAATAACTGCAAAGCTTGTTACATAGGCCAATCTTCCAGGCATCTCAAAACTAGAGTAAAGGAACATGAAAGCGACTGTAAACATTTTAGAGAGAAATCAGCTTTAGTAGAACATATTAATGAAACAACACACTCATTTAACTTTGATAAGGTAAAAATACTAGACACAGAAAATAACAAATTCAAGCGATTGTTCTCTGAAATGCTACATATTCATGTTAATGCGAATAATTTATAAAAATTGGACGATAGGACGGGTCAACCCTTCAAAAATAAACAAAAAAAACACAACACTTCACATTCTATATTCCAACGTTTCGCTGATCCTTGTTGTCAGCCTCATCAGGGAACTGTTTATTGAAAAAATTGAGATATAAAAACAATTATAAATATCGTTGTCACAAGCGCTTTTTAAATGAACACCATTGAAAGATAAAACTTACAAGACTAATCTCAACAACATGTCAACCAGATAATTATCAAATTATTTAGTAGTAACAACTACATTGTCAAAAGTAGAAAGCCACATTGTCTCACTCATAGATAACTGAAATTCGGCTAAATTTATCTTCGAGTACATATATAAGCATTGCTCCCTATGTTATTGTCGAGTAGTATACAAACGCAATTTTACACATATATGCGAGGATATATTGTCCAGTCGCATACAAACGCAAATTTACACATATATGCGAGGAGGACAGTACGAACGTGTGTTTGTATGTCTATATGTATATATATGTCGCATGTAAATTCACGTTATGTTTTGCATAGATTGAGTAGTCTATTGTATTGTGCATTCAAAAATTTTTTTTGTATCCTCATGTCTATTTATGGTACACCCATTACTTTTTATGTGTAACATTTCTAAAATCCGTCTTTTATTAAAATTATGTTCTCTGTCTAATATTACAGTATTTTCCGAATCAAAACAATGATTGGGATTTTCAAAAATATGTGTGGGTATAGGCATTAATTTGTTATTGTTAATACCTAGGGCATGATCAATTTTTTCTACCGATTTTTTATGTTCTTGAATACGAGTTTTTAAGGAACGTTTACTTTCACCTATATATACGTTACTACAACTACCGCAATTAAATTTGTAAATGATTCCAGTCTCATTCCATTTACAATTTTTATCTTTGCCTAATTTTATAATGTTATCCAATTTTGCTTCCTCCTAGAGGAAGCTTTGTGATAGTAAAAAAAAAAGTTTGTGAGATAATGTCTTAGGAATGTTGTATAGAAAATTTGAAATCGAAATACACCATTTTTAGAAAATGTCCGTATGGATGTGTGTGTGTGTGTGTGTGTGTGTGTGTGTGTATATATGTCCGTATACTCTGATATCTCATGATCTACTCAACCGATTTTAACGAGAGAGTGATCATTTTTTCAGATTTTGCTTCAACAATTGGGGTCAATATTTTATTTTTGTCAAAATCGATTTTTTTGTTTTTTATCGCCATTTTTAAATTTTCAAAATTTTTATTTTCAATTTTTTTTATATTTAGAACAAATATTATTTATATACGATAAATTCTCTGTATGCAGAATAAAATTTTCTACAATTTAAAAAAAAAAAAAGCCGTTAGCTATATTTCGTCATAAGTTATTCATGAAAACGTCATTTTTAGTAAATAGGTTATATTTCAAAATTAAAAAAAGATATTAATATGAATATTTTTTTGGTTATAAAGAATACTGAGTACTATAACTTACTAAATTTTTATTTTTTATTCATTATTTTTGGAGAAAAAAAATAATTTATAAAAAAAAGTGTTTTTTTTTGTCGTTCAATAACTAGAGTAAAATTGGCTTAATCAGTTTGAAATTTTTTTTAGTGGTACATTTTGTATCACAATCGATTGAGTTCTTTGGGCAAAAGGATTGATCCATACATTTCGGAGATATTTGAGGTTAAAATTTTTTTCACTTTTTTTTTAAATCGTAATTTCTCGAGAACGGCTTTATGTATTTGAATCGGGTGGGCGGCATTCGAAAGAGAATTTCAAGTCCTATATTTTCTAAAAGAAATTATTTGTCTAGCTATTACGGTTCTTTTGTTATTAATAAAAACGTAAACATTGAAAAATGAAAAAAATGAGTTTGGTATGTCCAACTATTGCGGGAGTAAAAATTGACTTAAGCGCTTCAAAATTCCTCGTAGAGGTGGATTTTGGATAGTTTTCGGTCGAGTTATTCGGGCAAAATGATTGGTCCTTAAATTTCAAAGATATTTAAAAAAATTTCAAGTTAATATTTTCCATAAAATTTTCCCAATTTTTTTTAAATGTATTGAGGATGGCTCTATGTATCTGAATGTGATGGGTAGCATTTGAAAGAGAATTAAAATATTAATATTTTCTAATACTTATAGCATTGACTCAGAGATTCAATTGCGGCGACACTTTTGGCCTTGCGGCCTTGTCCGTCAGCTCGTGTCCGGGGGCCTTTCTACATAAGTATGTGTGTTCTGTGTGTTCCGTGTGTTCCCAACAAAGACAGATAGGATCTGTTCCGTTTATGTAATACAGAGACAGACATAGAGAGAAGTTGTCTAGAACACTAGAACAGACAGAACACACATATGTAGAAAGGGCCCCGTGTGTGTTGTGTAGGTACGCGTATGCCCAAGCGCATGCGCTGCCGCTCGTTTGTCGTCGTAAAGGAATCGAGCCAATGAGGATCTCTATTGCACGACTGCAAAGTAGAAAACCCATCTCCAAAGCAGCATTACCTAGTGCAGAGAATATAGTTAGTTATTTTTAAAGGGCGGCTTTGTACCAAAGTCTCAGTAAATCGTTCTCACTAATTTTAATTGTCGTAACGGACGAAGAAATGGAGTGAATATTTCCGCCGACGAAGAAGAGAATGAAAGTTGCTTGCCGACCGTCGGATGACGAGCTCTAGAAATTTGACGACGAGAAAATCGACAAGGTGATTATTGAGGATGAGGACAGCGATGAGGATAACGATGATGACGACGAGGTTCAGGACAGCATGAAGAACGAGGCTGAGGTTCAAGCTATTGAGTCTACCCTAGCCCAAAATAACTATAACTACGAGGCTCACAAAATGCTTATAGAGAAACTGCATTCGATGGCAGAGTTGGAAAGGATTGCCAGGGAGAATATGAGTTCCAAGTATCCACTGACACCAGAATTATGGTTGTCTTGGTTGCGATATGAAATGAAGATTGTTGTAACACCAGAGCAGAAGATTGCTCTTATGGAACTTTGTCAGTAAGCTGTTCAAGATTACCTCTGTAAGTTAATTAATATTTCTTGTCATGAATCCTGCTAATGGTTTTAATTTGCAATTATAATTCTTAGTTATCAATTTTATTTGTTGATTATAATGACCACGTTGTTTTTTAATACTTGTAGCTATCGAGGTATGGTTGGAATATTTACAGTTCATTACAGGACTGAAACAACAGAGAAAATTTGGAATTTATTCGAACGAGCATTAACAACAGCTGGACTGCATGTTAAAAAAGGATCTTTGATTTGGGATACAAACAGGGAATTTGAAAATTTTATTGCTTTAATGGTATATAAACAAATGAATTATTTTATACTTCTATAGTCTTACATTCACAAATTTTATTAAATTTGAATTTATGTTTAGATGGATTCAACTGATCGAGAAATAATTGATCAAATAAATCGGATTGGAATACTTTATAAGCGTCAATTAGCTTGTCCACTCTTAGGCATGGAATAAAATTTTGGAATAATTTTTAATTTGGTGATGTGGAGAAGGTTGTTACTGCACTGAAGACGAAAATATTGTTAAAAGTGGATGTGAAAAAGCATTAAAACATATAAAGCTTATTTAATTAATGAGAAACAAATTGGAGACACTGGATTTTTATTTTATATGATGATGAAAATTAATTACAATTGATAAATGAAAATTAATTCACATCTTACATGGTGGAGGAAGGAAGGGCTAGGTTGGAGTCAAGGAGGATTACGGAGGGATGATTCCCATGGTTTTTAGGGCTACTGGCGATGAATTCCATGGTTGTGTTTAGGGTCATTATATAAAAAATTATTGTGTAATTTTATATAATTTCGGCATGTCCCAAAATCATATATAATTATTATTATTTCTTATATATAAAACCTAAGCTCAATAAAATCAAAAATTCAACGCGCCTATAACAGTACCCCAGTGGTAGTGCGGAAAGCTGTTTAAAATGTGGTAACCCTTGGAAAACAATGTACCCTCTAAATAGCCATTTTCATGCTTAAAAATGCATAACATTCAAACCTACATATACAAAAAAAATGAGTATAGAGATCTGGAATCAAGCAATTGGCATCCTTTTTTTTAAAATGTATTGAGGATGGCTCTATGTATGAAAGAGTAAAAATAAAGTAGAACCTTCTTATTTTTTTTATATAACTTGATAGGATTTAACTTAACAGAAATATGTTAAATGGGAAAAAGTTTTATGTCAATATTATCGAACACTTTTATATTTAAAATATTTGAGGAGTTATAAATAAAATGGGCGATTTTTGGCTATAACTTGATTGGATTTGATTTTACACGAAAATGTTAAATACAAAAGTTGTGGATAATATTAAAACAAAAAATTTTACTATTTAATATTCTCGTGTATTTGGTTCATGAGGGGAACACAACGAATATTGTATTTTTTGAGTAGTTTAGCAGAAGTATAATAAAATTTTTCTATGAAGGGCAAGGCTAATGTCAAAGACGGCTCAACCGAATTGGTGGTAGTTTTTGCAATAGTTGTATTTTTAAATTTGTGATAACGTAATCTACTTGAAATACAAGAATCTGTGAAATCCGTAGGATAATTGATGTTGCTTAAAATATTTTTTACGATATCGATGTTTTGTTTGTGAAATGAAACATCCGAAAGTAGAATGGCCCTGTCGATCACATTAGACACAATATTACGTTTCTGTTGTGTGGTATGGTTTGAAGAAAAATTTAAAATTCTGCCTGAACTGGTTTTCTTTTGGTACCAATTGGTGATAATTTTGCTATTGTTTTTTATCAGGGTTAAATCTAAAAAGTTAATACTATTGTTGACTTCAAATTCATGAGTAAATTGTAAATGTGAATTATAACTATTGAATATGTCTAGAGTAGGTTGTAAAAATTCTTTTTTTATGCACATTATTGTGTCATCAACGTACCGAAAATAAAATAACGGGATACAATTGATTTCGTCCTTTAATTGTTCTAAACACTGGGCTTCTAGATCTTCCATTACTAAATTAGCGAAAATGGGAGAAATTGGTGAGCCCATAGGGCTATCAAATATTTGTTTATAAATTTTATCATTAAACTGAAAAAAGGTTTTGTCAAACAAGAATTTTACTAACTCTATAATATGAACATAAGGAATTTTTGAACGACTGTTTATTTGTGAAAATCTTTTATCTAGACTATCGATGACTAACTGGCATGGAATATTAGTAAATAACGAGGTAACATCGAGAGACAATAATATATAATCAGTTGGAATGTTTATATTTGATATCCTATCTTTCAATTGAAAACTATTATTCACGTGTGACTTAGGCTTTTTTTAAATAGAAGAAAGATCACTACATAGAATCTTAGCCAGCAAATGCCCCGGGCTGTTGATAGACGAAATAATTGGTCGTAATGGTGCGCCGTCTTTATGGATCTTGGGCAATCCATAAGCTTTTGCCAACACTGTGTTGGTTTGTGTCAGACTGTTATTATGATATTTTTTCGGTAGATAATCATTATCATTCAGATAAGAGAGTAATAGATGAGCTTTTTTCTGTAGAGAATTGAGAGGATTTTTCTTGACATTAGTATAGGTGGTTTTGTCACTGAAAATATTTTCCATTTTTTCAATGTATTCATCGGTGTTCAGGCAAACCGTAACGTTACCGTTATCTGCACATGTAAAAAATAGATTAGTGTGTTCTTTTTGGAAATTTTTTGTGATTTTGAGTTTCTTAGAAAATTCAATATCCTGTTTTGAAACAGCGTTATTGTTATTCTTGTGTTTTAAGATGTTATCGACGATGATCTTTCTAACTTCCTTATTGTGTTCAAAATCTTTCATACTTAGGCAGTGTTCAACGTTTTTGACTGAGGTGAAAATATTATGTTTTGTGAACTTAGTTTTTAGATTGAAATTTCTACCTAATGAAACTACATCTAAAACATCTTGTGGTATTGATTCTTTTGTTAAATTTATCAACCAATTACTTTTATTGCAAAATTCTTTATTATTTTTTGGTTTTCGAGATACTAGCCTAAAAAGTTTTTTTATCTAATTTTACTTTTAAGCTGTTATAAATTTTTAATGTTTTAGTTTCTGTAAAACTTCTAAATGTTGTAATAACATTATTGTCTAAATGTAATTTTCCCAATAGGACGGCTAGGGCATTTAGTCTACTTTTGATATGAGCAATGTGGTTAAAGAGGTCTTGAATTTCAAGTTTTAATATTCTTTTGGTGAATAATTTTGAACTATTTGTGAAAGAACGTTGGCACGATTTACTATTGAAACAATATTCTCTACTCATAGAGTTGTTGATATGCGTTGGTATGACTTCTTCTCGACGACAATTGATGAGAAAAGAATGCTTAGCATTAAACTTAGATAGTTCGTGTTTAAACGTAGTCCAAGACTTGAAAATGCGCATTGCTTGGCAACCATATTCATCAGAAACATGTTGAAAAAAACCTCTCCTTGTTGAGGTCTGGCCATTGTTCCATTGGAGGCCGTGATTAATATACGTATTATGGCCACCCTCCATTATTTGAAACTTATAAAAATTGGACGATAGGGAGGGTCAACCCTTCAAAAATAAACAAAAAAAACACAACACTTCACATTCTATATTCCAACGTTTCGCTGATCCTTGTTGTCAGCTTCATCAGGGAACTGTTTATTGAAAAAATTGAGATATAAATACAATTATAAATATCGTTGTCACAAACGCTTTTTAAATGAACAACATTGAAAGATAAAACTTACAAGACTAATCCCAACAACATGCCAACCAGATAATTATCAAATTATTTAGTAGTAACAACTACATTGTCAAAAGTAGAAAGCCACATTGTCTCACTCATAGATGACTGAAATTCGGCTAAATTTATCTTCGAGTATATAAGCATTGCTCCCTATGTTATTGTCGAGTAGTATACAAACGCAATTTTACACATATATGCGAGGACATATTGTCCAGTCGCATACAAACGCAAATTTACACATATATGCGAGGAGGACAGTACGAACGTGTGTTTGTGTGTCTATATGTATATACATGTCGCGTGTAAAGTCACGTTATGTTTTGCATAGATTGATTAGTCTATTGTATTGTGCATTCAAAAATTTTTTTTGTATCCTCATGTCTATTTATAGTACACCCATTACTTTTTATGTGTAACATTTCTAAAATCCGTCTTTTATTAAAATTATGTTCTCTGTCTAATATTACAGTATTTTCCCAATCAAAACAACCCTAGCGGAAATGATTTTTGTAAATAACTGTTAATAACTGTTAATAACTGTAAATAACAGTTTATAAGTGTTTGATTTGAGACGTTAATAACAGTTATTTATAGTTATTTACAGTTATTAACAGTTATTAACAGTTATTAACAGTTATTTACAGTTTTGCAGAAAAGCACCTGCGAAAACGGAGGTACCGATAAACGGTATTAACAGTTATTAATGGTTATTAACAGTTATTAACAGTTTTTAACAGATATTTACAGTTATAAACAGTTTATTTTTTTCGCTATAATACAAACTTTTTTCTTATCAACACAACTGTAAATAACTGTTAATAACTGGTAATAACTGTTAAAAACTGTTAAAAACTGTTAATAACCGTTAATAACTGTAACTAACTTTTATCAACACCTACGTTTTCGCAGGTACTTTTCTGCAAAACTATAAATAACTGTTAATAACTGTTAATAACTGTAAATAACTGTAAATAACTGTAAATAACTGTTATTAACGTCTCAAATCAAACACTTATAAACTGTTATTTACAGTTATTTACAGTTTTTTACAGTTATTTACAGTTATTTTCATTTTTCATTTCCACTAGGGAATGATTGGGATTTTCAAAAATATGTGTGGGTACAGGCATTAATTTGTTATTGTTAATACCTAGGGCATGATCAATTTTTTTTACCGATTTTTTATGTTCTTGAATACGAGTTTTTAAGGAACGTTTACTTTCACCTATATATACGTTACTACAACTACCGCAATTAAATTTGTAAATGATTCCAGTCTCATTCCATTTACAATTTTTATCTTTGCCTAATTTTATAATGTTATTCATTTTTTGGTTCATGAGGGGAACACAACGAATATTGTATTTTTTGAGTAGTTTAGCAGAAGTATAATAAAATTTTTCTATGAAGGGCAAGGCTAATGTCAAGGACGGCTCAACCGAATTGGTAGTAGTTTTTGCAATAGTTGTATTTTTAAATTTGTAATAACGTAATCTACTGGAAATACAGGAATCTGTGAAATCCGTAGGATAATTGTTGTTGCTTAAAATATTTTTTACGATATCGATGTTTTGTTTGTGAAATGAAACATCCGAAAGTAGAATGGCCCTGTCGATCAAATTAGACACAATATTACGTTTCTGTTGTGTGGTATAGTCTGAAGAAAAATTTAAAATTCTGCCTGAACTGGTTTTCTTTTGGTGCCAATTGGTGATAATTTTGCTATTGTTTTTTATCAGGGTTAAATCTAAAAAGTTAATACTATTGTTGACTTCAACTTCATGAGTATATTGTAAATGTGAATTATAACTATTGAATTGAAGACGGATTTTAGAAATGTTACACATAAAAAGTAATGGGTGTACTATAAATAGACATGAGGATACAAAATTTTTGAATGCACAATACAATAGACTAATCAATCTATGCAAAACATAACGTGACTTTACACGCGACATGTATATACATATAGACACACAAACACACGTTCGTACTGTCCTCCTCGCATATATGTGTAAATTTGCGTTTGTATGCGACTGGACAATATGTCCTCGCATATATGTGTAAAATTGCGTTTGTATACTACTCGACAATAACATAGGGAGCAATGCTTATATACTCGAAGATAAATTTAGCCGAATTTCAGTCATCTATGAGTGAGACAATGTGGCTTTCTACTTTTGACAATGTAGTTGTTACTACTAAATAATTTGATAATTATCTGGTTGACATGTTGTTGAGATTAGTCTTGTAAGTTTTATCTTTCAATGTTGTTCATTTAAAAAGCGCTTGTGACAAGATATTTATAATTGTATTTATATCTGAATTCTTTCAATAAACAGTTCCCTGATGAGGCTGACAACAAGGATCAGCGAAACGTTGGAATATAGAATGTGAAGTGTTGTGTTTTTTTTTTGTTTTTTTTTGAAGGGTTGACCCCCCCTATCGTCCAATTTTTATATGTTTCAAATAATGGAGGGTGGTCATAATACGTATAATGCGAATAATATTAATAGAATGTTAGACACAAACAATTTAAAATTTTGTTATAAAAATTTCCTTAATAATAATGTTTAGTATTTTGACTATTAAGTTTAGAAAGCATAGTAGTTCGTTAATTTTATACGTAAGGTGAGACAGGTACAAGTAACATATATAAGAATATAACGCGACAGTGAAGCTTGTATTCACCGCTCTACCATCTAGCGTGTTGCCGAAAGTTGTGTTTGTAGAAATAACTGTAAGTTTGTAATAATACGTGATTTTTGTTTAACATTTGTTTGAATTTACATGTATCTTAACTTTTAGAAATTGGAACCTGATGAGGGCCTTGTAACGTACGTCGTTCTGTACGGGCCGAAACGTCGTTATTTATTTTAGGGAATAAATAAGTTGATAGTATCACCACCCGAGTCTTATTATCCAAATATATAAGAGTATTATTCACCATAAAAATTTTGATTTGATCTATACTTAAATAAATTTCATATACAATTTTCATTGAGTCGTTGATTAAGATCTTATAACATCATTTGAACAATTTCTACTTTATTTTATACTGCTATTGCGTGTATTTTATATTGGAAAATTTGTTTTTTGAATATATAAGAGTATATTTACGTTATCAAGTTTCATTTAAAAATCTTTTGTTCTATTTTATTTTTATTATTTTATGTATTAAACTGAAACTTAAATAAATTTTGTATACCGATTACATTTAGCTATTGATTTAGATCTCTTATAACATCGTTTAAACAATTTCTACTTTATTTTATACTATTATTGCGTATATTTTATAAAATAACATTTTCCGTACTATTTAAATATAATGGCAATCTAAAGGTTCTATGAGTAGTCATTCCTTTGGGTAAGAGAATAGACGCTATACCAGTCCAAGCCATTGATATAATATTTTTTCCTTTTGATAGTGTTTGGGAATTATGTAATAGCCAAGCTTCCCGCGGCCGCTCGCGGATTTGCTGTACTCACTCTGCCGCGGCGCGCCAGCACTACGCTTAAGGGCCGAGTATAGCTAAACTCATGCTGTCTCTCTCGCTCTCCCACATGCTAATGAGAGAGACAGTGATTTGACTCTCGACCCAGTGACAGGGACAAGACGAAGAAGGATGTGTTCGCGCGCTCTCTCTCTCCTCTCTCTCACTCAACGTACATACGGTGTGCTCGCCACGAGGCCGCATAGCCAACTTATACGACTCCTCTCACGCTCTCTAATTCTCTCTACTGAACGGTCTGCCACGTGGAAAAACTCGTGTACACCTGCGGCAGTTCTCACGTGAGATAATCTCAAGTGCAGTATTGACTCTCTTTACATGGACATTTGATACGACGGCGGATCTCACATGGCGTCCATTCGCACGGCAGTGCTTCTCAGACGGCATCTCTAACATGGCGTCTGCGAACCGGCTTCACTCACACATGTTCACTGGCTCTTCTCACTGGCTGCAGCTCATCTTGTTGCAGCTCATCTGGTTATAACTCAATCTGCTCTATCTCCATGGACTGTGTGATTCAACCGGCTTTCCCATTCTTCTCCAAATTAATATAATTTGGATAATAATATAAATTGCGATGAATTATAGTGTGCGCACACGCACACGCACGCACGCACGCACACACACACACACCCAGCCATTTTGATGACTCAAGCAAGCAGTAATCTAATATGAAGTACTCTGCACATATAATTCTTGGCAAGTCTCAACCACATGAAATCAATAACATTCATTGTGTATTTAAGCTAGCAGTAAACTCAACCGGATTTAGATTACATACAAACTTCATTACACGACTTTATAACACTAATTTTATGATACTTATATAACCACTGTAAATATGTAATAGTTATTTTAATCATCGAATTTGTATACAATATATTATGGTTAAATTTACTTAAGTGTTTGTGTCAAATTTATTTAAAAATCCCACAGCATGTAACTCATATAAATTATGGCATTCTTAAACAGATAGAAAATAATAAATTAAAGTTTTATGTACAAATGTTTTACCCGAACATCCAGAACCATCTATAAAATTGATTTTATTTATATTTTTTATAAGTTGTTTGAAAATAAATTTTTGATCTTTATTTAATTTTGTAAACATATCTTCGAATATTTCCTTACTAAATGGGTTATGTTAAGAGGACACTGTACCGCTAACAGTCCACACGAACATATAATGAATTTAATATTGTTTGAAGACTTCGTTAAAAAAAATCCCCCTTCTAATAATATGAAAAAATACAATGCTTTTTTTCGTGCTTAGTCAATCAAGTTTTATTTAAGTCACAGGGACGCGAAAGGACATGGAGGAACGCGGGGGGATAGCTTTCATTTTGCGGAGGGACAACGCGGAGGGACGATGCTGAGGGACAATGCGGAGGGACGCGGAGAGACGCAGAGGGACGCGGAGGGACGCGGAGGGTTGGCGTCTTAATTGAGCTTACAACTATATAGTATAGTAAGATATATATATATATATATATATAATATATACAATTATCGGAGTTTATGTAGCCCAAGACTGTATATTAGTACCTACAGCTCAGAGTTCCCTATGGCAAGTGACTAAAGAAATAATGGACTCTGGGGTTTTAGATTCTTGGTCGGGCCGCGTAAACCCCTATATTTAGAAATATTATGAAGCCCGGGCTGCATAATCAAAATCGGGCTCGATAAACCCCTATATATATAAAAAAACGGGCTTTATAAACCCCTTTCGAGATATATATATATATATATATATATATATATATATATATATATATATATATATATATATATATATATATATATATATATATATATATATATATATATATATATATATATATATATATATATATATATATATATATATATAAAGACCTATACACGTTATTTCTGGTAATCTACAGGGTCCTATAGTTTATCTCTTCAGAGTTCCCTATATAAGCGCGTGACTAAAGAAATAATATCCCTGGGGTTATTGACTCTAGACGCGTCCCAGAAATAACGCTTACGTACAGAAAAATTTCCGGGACGTCCCGGAAAAAACAGCGCGTCCCGGAAATAACAGCGATGTACAGTGTAAACGTCCCGGAATGAACCGTTGCAGATAAATATATATATATATATATATATATATATATATATAAACAGATGTATAGGTACATATGTAGACTCGTCCGCATAAGTCCCGTTCCCTTTACGTATGTTGTCCGCATAAGTATCGTTTCCATTAGACCCGTGTCTGCACAAGTCACGCTTGGCTAAAGAAATAACTCCCTCTCTATGTAGACACTCAAAAATGTCTGCACAAGTCGATGAAAGTCCGCATAAGTACCGTTCCCATTAAGGATGCGTCCGCATAAGTTACCTTTGAGATAAATATTGTAGTATATGTTACAGTAATTCACTCTTGTTGATTGTCATCAAACACTAAATTTTTTTTAATTGAACCACTGTGAAAAGTTTGCAAAAATCATAAGTTACACGAAATTAACACTAAAAATACACCCCTTTTGTTTTATACATGCCTAATTATCATGAATTTATACTTATATAATTATAATACATATTTTCAAGTATCTTTTACAGCTATTTAATTACTTCATGATAAAATATATCTTCTTTTTTCTCTTCTCTCCTCTAAGTACTTTTCTTTAGTATCTATTCTCTGTTTCAACTTCCTATATGCTTTTTTTTATCTTTCTTTTCTTCTGCGTACAACAGCCAGCCCACCATTTTTTATACCCAATTGCCACTTTTTTTATTTTAATTTCTTTTTTTTTAACTGCCTCACCTATTATCGTTTTAGTATCCGCCCATCTTTTCTCCACCGTCCCCTCTTCTTTTTCCTCTATCTCTAGTTCCTATGTGCTTCTTCTGAAGATGTAAATGGCTTCCTCGTTACAACTATACACTATTTTAATTTTATCTTTTTCTGTATCCCTATAGTACTCTTTTCCTTTCAGCGATTGTCCTAACCCTTCAATTTCCACACTGATTGGGACGTAATCTGAGTCAATTCTCTCTTTTACTTTAAATTTAATCGCCTTATGTCTAGCTTGTTCATTGACTAGCACCTATATATGAATATTTTCCTAGCTCGTTCCCTTCTACATTACCATTTAGTATAGACCACCCTCCTGCTCTATAAAACTCTAACAGTTTGCTGCATCCATTACTGCTTGTCCTGTCTTTGCTTATTCTTTTATCTTGCTCTCTTGGTATGTGACTTCGAAAGAGCAACTAATACGCGCTTTCCAAATCTTCTGATTCTTGTGGAACGAAATTAGTTTCTAAGTCTATGCCGCAAACATCAATGCTGTCATAGCTGTGTATTAAGTCTTTGTTTCGTCCTTGGGCATTTTTCCACTTATTAAATTTTCGATTACTGTGCATAGGTTTATTTTTTGCACCAGACAAGATTAATTGTTGCTTTGCAGTGGCGTTTACATTTTTAGACGACCACGTATTTGCTTTGTAAAATGTTTGCTGATTCGACGCGTAGGCCCTTTCGGTTGGAGTGTTGAGTTTGTTTTGGCTATTGAGCTTGTCATGCTTTCTATGACGTTGATCGTCACCATCGTATTCTGTTAATAATTTTAGTAACATGTTTTTATCTTTGACTTGATGTCCTAATACTGCGTGTCGAATATTCTTTTCGAAATGTTCGCTTACGCGTAAAACAAACTCAGCCTCCGTGTAATCGAGATCTAGCTCTTTTCCTAAACCGAACAGATTTGTCGCACCTTCGACGCGATTCAGATTGTCCCCGGGCTATACTGTCCAAATTCTATTTTCCGACTCTTGTAAGTACCACGAATTCTTAGCATCACCCTCGAGTGCTTGAGAAATCAGGCATAAGTGTTGAACGAAATTTGGCTTTACTACGTTTATGTACTTATCGAATTCCGATAAAAATTTAACTGTCTTCTCGTTCTCAAGTCCTCGATATCTGGAGATATCTAATTTTATCTTTTGAGACGCTTCGCTCCCAGAGTTGTTTTTTTATTGGTGATTTTTTCAAATCCTGAATCGTATATCTCAATTCTAAAATTTCCCTGCAATTCTGTTTAATTTGGTTTACTTCTCGAGAAAAACCTCACTTCAAATCTGCACTGAAAAAACTCTGGCACGAGAGACGTCTTTATTCCTTTACGGAGGTCGTCTTAAGGTTATGTACGTCTGTTGTCCCGCGCGGCAAGTCTGTTGTGCGGCAAGGGGGCTCTGCCGTCCTTTTTTCGGGTCGTCTGCTCAACCACCGCGCGGCGCACTCGTCTCGGCGCGGCTCTTACTCCGACAGGAACGTGAGAGCTCCCTTAGCAGGAACAACAGACATAAGCAATCGTCGAGGCGAGTACTGTTTTCATTTTTGAACGTCTGTCGTGCCAGAGTTTTTTGAGTGTGCGAGTCTAGAGTCTTGCGATCGTTCTGTGCTTCGTCATCTTTTTGCGAGAGCATAGAAATTTTATCGATCAAGGTGTCGTTCTCCGTTTCCAATAATTAAATAATCGGTGTTTCAATTTATTAATTTCCATTAACATTTCCGCGTTTTCTGCGTTTTTCTCCGTGCGGGTTTTTCCGACCGATTGCGTTAATGCGTCATGCTTTTCCTTTATTTCATTCCAAATTATCGTGACAAAAGTTGCCCTTAATTTAGGTGATTTTGATGTGCCAGTTTCCTCGTGTTGGCCTTCGAGCAGATTTTCGACGTCATTTTGTCGTTCATCTAACAATCGTAATTCTTCGGTTACCACCCGTTCCTATTCGAAACGCTTTCGTTTCCTAGTGTTCTCCACTTTATCATCAAACGAGGCTTGCATCTCGAGCATAAATGCTCCTGATTGGCGTTCTTTCGCCATTTTAATTTTTAATGGAATATCAAATTAAATGAAACGCTAACGTGGACAGTAATAAAAAAAAGAGTTTGAATAAATCTAATTGAACAGACTACGTAGAAATTTAACTCTAATGTATATATTTATAAAAAATTAATTTTTACTCGAAAATTTTTATTTTCAATTTTACGAATATTTTATATTTTAATTATCGCGGATCGACAATTTTTTGAAAGAGTCGGCTATATCCCAAATTCTATCTTCAATCCAATCCATCCTAATATTTAACATTTTTCTCTTTTGCATGTTTTACTCGCGATCGCTTTCATCGTGAATCCTAATTTTTCATTCTCCCTATCAAGCTCGTTCCCTAGCTTTCGCGAGATCTTCTGACATAGTTAATAAAACATAGCCCTGCCTACTCACGATACCGCGTAGTTCTTTTACCTGACTCATTAAATATTGCATAGCCGTGTGATACTGTTTATCTGCTTCCTCGACTTCGTCGACCCGTGTCGTTAGATATACAATTAGCGCTTCTATATGGCTTTCCAAAAAAACATTATGCCGATCTGGTATCATGACCTTTTTCGAAAATTCCCGCTACACGATTGAGTTTGCTCATGTCCTTGTTCGGGCGCCAGCTGTAACGTACCAAAGTAATGACTTGCTGGATATTTATTTTATTTTCAATTCTATATTACAAAGAAGATAACAGATGTCGTTACTTGGACGTTTAAATTTTATAAGTGTTATTCAAGGTTCATGTATTGGACTTGAGCGATTACCAGTTTAGGGATTTTCCTCTGGTTTCAGGGTAAGATACCGGCGTGCAATGTGCCGAAGTCCGTGCCGTCGATACAGAGATATGTTAGGTAAGTCGTGTAGATAAGGAGTTAGCGCTGAGTGACTGCTACCATGCTGCGTAAGTGTTACGGGTAAGTAGTCAGCGCCGAGGGCCGACTACCGTGCCATAAGAGGTCGGTAAGGTATTTGTCTTTGGACCTTGTAAGTTTACAATGCCATAATTATTTTTAAACAAAAGAATAAGTTAAAATGGATATTTATTTATATAAATAAAAGCTACAATGATACCTTGTAAAAAATGTTTTACGAGCGCAAAGGGTAACGCCAGCATCACTTACCTAAGCACAATACTTGTAGATAAGTGTTCAAGGCAAGCTCGGGCACAGAAGTGCGTGCCAATACCGATAATTCAGGATCTACATATACTCGGTGGCTATTTATTCTTCGCTCCTGTGCATGAAAATAAAGGTGTTTACATCGTGACGTCAGAGGCACCTTAATTACCCGCGAGAGGATACGAGCCTGCTTGGTATGTGCTGGGCTCTCGCGATCAGTGAGCCGGACCCTTATTTACCTTTTGGCTTTCTATTTATAAATTGACAATTTATGGATGGATGCGTATACACACTGACCAGCTAGTCGTGTACGTCACAGCTACTTATTGTTTTAGGAAGATGCTTCCTGAAAAGAGATATCTTTTCAATTTTTGTATGTAAAATCATGTGTTTTTAATAACACAGGGTCACCAACAAATAAAAGTGGATGGTCCGGCGGGTCGGACCTTAGTATTGTTATGTATTTTAAGCTGCTATACACAGATAGTAGATAAGAAGGCAAGTTCTGTTCAAGGCGGTTGCTGTATTACTCTTCGCTTACCCCCTTTTTTTGAATTTTTATTTTTTTTATTTATTTTAAAAAATTTTATTTTTCTATTTTTTCTCCTTTTTTTATCTTTATTATTTAACGCCTGTTTCTTCCTTGACGAATTTTGAATTAGGCTATTCTAGACCCCTCGCGCTTTACTCCACAATTCCCCTCCTCCCAATATTCATGCATTACGGGTACAGTCAATAAGATAGAGTACAACTTATCGGTAGTCGATGACTGCATTATTAATATTTTGTAGTATCAGATAACCATTATTAATATATTGTAACTGCGTTGATAAAGATTAATATTTTATCGTAAAATGTTTTTATGACAGAAAAAAAAAACCGGAAGGTATATTTGAACCCACGATTTCCAGATTACTGAGCTACTCTCTTACCACTCTGTTATCGAGTCATATGTATAGTCTCAGCTGAATTTGTATCTAATAGCGCACAAGGTAGCTCTGCAAAGGTATATAATTTTGAAGCTATGTAAATTTCTTAAGAAGCACAATTTTGAGGTTATGTGACTTGACATATATAGCATTTTTTGTATTTTTAATAAGAAAAGTTAAGCAATATATTTACTAATATGATACTGACTAATTAAAAAATATTATTTTATTTCATGAATATTACACTTTCTTTGTTAATGGAAGATAAGAGCCCCCCTCGCTTTTATCCTGTGATAAAACCTGTTAATAACCTATATAAATAACCTCTCGAATAATATCTCCATTTGACTTCAAAAATGTATTCACCTGATACAATGTCTTAACACTCCATAACACTTCCCCAATCCATGCCACTAGAGAGTGTAAATAGTCTTACACGCTCCTTTATGGTTAGTACATATCTTCGGCTGAGAGATGAAAGAAGACCATTAGGCCAAGCGCTAGGGAATCAGACAATTCGGCCGAGCACTAACAAGGAAGGTATCACAAGTGTAAGTCGCCGAATTGGATGATATTGCAATATGTTGTACATATTGACAGGTATTTTTTTACGTGCTGACAGACACTTTAAGGGGATGAAATATATCCCTAAAGTTCATCCTCAAAAACAGTTTTTTTTCAAATATTTCAAAAACAAACAAAGCTAGCTTAATGAAACCGATGCCAAAAATTGTAGAATAAAAAAGGCTTCAAAACAGCATCACTATCAATTTTAAGGGTAGCGACCCCTATTTTTTTCAAGAAAACTAAGCTTTTTTGATCAATTTTCGGCTATAAGAACTACAATAAATTACATATCGCCTTAAAACTGATTCCATTTAAAAGAAAATTGAAAAATAAAGTTGATATGTTTCGTGGTTTTGGCCAAAATTATTTTTTCGGGGGTAACTACTTACTTACATTTTTTTCATTATTTCAGAAACAACTAAAGATACCTTAATAAAACCAATGCTAAAAATTTTAAATAAAAAAGGCCCAAATCTGCATCCCTTTCAATTTTCAGCTATAAAAGTACAATAAATTATATATATCCTTAAAAGTTATTCCACTTAAAAGAATATGAAAATACAAAGTTGACCTGTCTCGTGGTTTTGGCCAAAATATATCTTCTTGGGGGGTACTATCCCTTTTTGTTATTAACTAAGCGATGGAAGATTAAATATAATTTTTTTAGAAAGTTTTTTCTCTAAGTGGTTTTTACGGTCACATGCATTCTTCAAAAAGTAAAATAGACATTCTTAATTGGTAAGAACCACCCCTACATAAAGTTTGATTAAACTATTTGTTTAAACGAATTATTGTAAAGCTTTTGTTTGAAAAACTAATTTTTAGTTGAATCCCACAAGAACAATAAGATGGTTATTTAAACTTTTATATATGTAGTGAACCAAAAAGCGAAAAATATTTATATTTTTTATCTGTGAATAATAATATATTTTGAAGGGGTGAAAATCATCCCCGGAAGTTCATCGCCCCTAGAAAACAGTGTATTATATATTATCACTAATTTATACTATTACGCAACACTTAGTACGGGGCTGTAAACGTGTAATGCACGTTTCGCTCCTTTAGGAATGCTTCCAAGAGTACATTCTTAAATTCAGTCCCGCTATCGGAGAGAAACACCTCCGGGAAACCGAATCGCAGACATACTCGTTCGTTGAGTCCTTTTATTACCGATTTACCATCTGCCCTTCTTATCGGAACTACTTCAATCCAGCGTGTGAACAGGTCCTGGATATGAGAATATATTCGTGGCCACGCGTGATTTTAGTGGTTAATGGAGGGCGCTGTTCGACTTTGCAGTGCTCGCAAATTTGGCACTGGTTCACGTACCTAGCAACATCTCGAGACATGTGTGGCCTATAATACTTCAGCCTTACTCTCTCTAGTTTTCTCGCGGCCCAAGTGCCCAGCAGTTGGAAGGTTATGGCATTCTCTCAGTACTTCGCGACGCTTTTCTTGAGGGATTGCGAGTTTCCATGCATCGACGACGCCGAGCGACTCGTCTATGACTTCATTTTCATACTTGTACAGTCTCCCACCCGCCAGCTTGAACGTGGGGAAGTCTAGTAGGCACTCTTGAAACCCTTCCACGGTCTGGAGATACCACGAGTCGCTTCTACCACGTTCGAGCTCTATCGCAGCGACAGCTGGTTCCTTTTCCTCGAACATTCGCGAAAGGGCATCTGGGACGTTGTTTAACGAGCCATTTCGGTGTTAGATCGTGAAACTGTGGTTTTGTAACTCCAAAGCCCACCGAGCTAATGTTCCGGTCGGGTTTTGGAGATCACGGAGCCACTTCAAGCTGCTATGGTCCGTGATAACTTTGAAGACGTAGGCCTCTATGTATGGACGGAACTTTTTAATTGCCCAGAGATGATGGGCTTTATTTTCTCGGGATCTGACTTAAAACCATCTCTATTTACTATGACCCCGATATATTGAACCTCATCGCGGCAGAAGATGCTCTTCTCGCGATTTATCGGGAGGCCCGCGTCCTGTATCCTGTCCAGAACTCTTTTTAGAACCTCTTTATGCTCCTCGAATGTCTCTGTGACTATTATTATATCGTCGAGATACGAATAAGCAAAAGGTTCGAGTTCGGGGCCAATGACTTTATCAATCAGTCTCTGGAAGGACGCTCCGGAATACGAAAGACCGTAGGGCATTCTAGTAAAATAGAATAGCGCTTTGCCTGGCACGGTGAAGGCCGTAGTCCCTTTGGATTCCAGGCTAAGTGGTATCTGGTGGTACGCACTGCTTAAATCCAACGTGGAGATGTATCGCACTTTCTGCAGTTTGCACAAGATACTTTCCATGTATGGCAACGGGTGCGCGTTTGGCCTTGATGCTGCGTTCACTTTTCTCAAGTCCATACAGAAACGGAACTTCCCGTTGGATTTACGTACCATCACCACTGCGCTTGACCAGCCGCTTCTCCAGGGTTCTATTATTCCCACGACTAGCATTTCTCCACCTGTTTGTGCATCTCTTCCTCGAGTTTCTGAGATACAGGGTAGTACTTCTGTTTAATGGATCTTGTAGATACGACTTCTATTGCATGCTTAACCCACGGAGTATACCCTAGCAGTGCCAGGCTATTTCCGATCAGCTGAGCTACTAAAGCTTCTGCTTCTTTGCGCTGTTCCTCTGTTGGGTCCACCAACCCTATAGCTGATATGGACACGGTGTTGTTTACGGTTGTGGCGGCTACTTTTAATTTAACGCTTGCATCGTCATCCTTGAGATGCAGCGTGTTGTCTGTGGGGTCTAAAATGGCGCTAAACTTCTTAATGAAGTTTACCCCCAAGTAGCACTCCGTGCCTAGGTCTGTCATTATTGCGACGCGCACGTTTTTTCACACACCGGCCACGACCATGGGCAGATACACATAGCCAACCACTGCCATGCTCTGCCCGTTTGCCACCCGCGCCACCGTTAGGCCGCACGCTGGAATTAATTCTTTTCCACAGGCCGTAGCGAGCTGTAAGCCGATGGAATTCATCCCAGCCCAGAAAGCTCCTGTGTCGAAGAGTGCCCGTAGCCTGTAGCCTGCTACTCCTATGTAAAGCCACCATCGCGAGTAGGTTTCTGGGTTGACTTCGTTTGGTTTAGTCATGGGCACTTCTTTGCTCTTGCTTTCAGATGATTGGACCGAGTTACCCTCGGTCTCTGATGTGAGAGCTGGGGGTGGGCATGTGGTCGTGTTTACCTGCCCCCTTGGCCATTTTCCTGTTGGTTTCCGGTAGCATAGGGATTGGGAGCGCCTCCTTTTTGCTCATAGCTGGATCCCCTTCGGTACTCTGACCTTCGTGGAGGTCCGTTATTCCTCGGACTTTGCGGCTTAGCCTGGTAGATGGAGCTATTACCCCCACTAGGCTGGTTTGGAACTTGCCTGCCCTCCCGCTGCCTGTTATCCCAGTTACCCTTCTTCTTGGGCTTTCCTGGCCGCTGCGGGTTAGGCTTTTGCCCCTTGTTCTGGTTGGTAACTATCCTTGTCAAGGTCGATAAGCATTCGGCCATGATCCGACGGAATATAGCCTCGAGGCTCTCACGAGGCTTGTGTTGGTGCCCCATCGCCGCCACAGCTGGATTCTGCTTTAGCCGCTGCTCAGTGGGCGGTTCTGTCGGCGCGTATGCAAATTTTGGCAAGTATGTGCGCTCTCGTGATGGCGACGAGTGATACATTTTATCTGTCGTGAGCGCTAATTCGGCTTCCCGGACCAGGTCTAGGAGCCCTCGGTAATCCGTAAATTGGTTACGCATTGCCATCTTTTGTAGTTCTGCCCGCATGTTCTGGTGCAACATGTCTATCTGTGGAGCTATGCTAGGCACGCGTGAGCTCGTCTCTGCCCTGAGCCCTCGTATTTATTTACGCCAGAACACGTTGTTTATGTCCCCTGCCCCCGCCATACATATGCGTTATGGCCTCTTTGAAATCTTGCCACGATCGCCATGTATGGCGGTTACTTCTGTAGCAGGTAGCTGCTACCCCCGTTAGAAGCTCTGACAACGACGAAAGCACCTTATCGTATGTCAGATTAGCTAGAGTTCTACATTCCTCTACTCTCGTAAGGAATAACTCGACGCTCTGCTCCTTTGAGGATCCTGTGAACTTGATGTGCCATTTTCGGACTATTTGGCCCACATCACGGTTCGTCTGCTGAGGCAAATACGAATGCCTCTCAAACGAGTCCTTGGTCGCGCCATTCCTTGTTTGGCGCTGGGAAGAATTTCTGGCGTTATTTTTCCCAGTCTCTATTGGGGACTGGAACTCGGGCTGCTGCTGTTGAATTCTGCATACGTGAACGTATCTTGGAAGTTCACGTGCGCTGATCCTCGTCTACGGTCCGTGTTTGGGGGTGCACTGCTGCTGCTGTCGTTGCTGGTCCTCCTGCTGCTGTTACTGCTGTCGCTGCTGCTCCTGCTGTTGTTGCTGTTGCTGCTTCAGCATTTGCTGCTGTTGCTGCTCTAGCTGCTGCTGCTTCATCTGCTGTTACTGCAGTTGCTGTTGCAGTTGTTGCTGTTGGAGCTGTCTCTCGGCTTCAGATGGCGATATCCCGGTGGGTGCTACAGAGCTCAACAGATCTGTCTCGGGATTCTCCCGACTGTCTGCCCTTTCCGCTGGCTCCACCACATTACCGCGCGATTATGGTGGAGCGTTCACCCTCTGGGACTGCGATAGCTTCTGACAAACTATCGGATCAGCAAGACTGCGAACGAGTGCCGGTGGTCCAGGTCGGTGTTTGGATCCACAACCGTCGATCCAGACTTGTTCATCAACGTTAAGTCGATGAACGCCCTTCGAGACTTCTCGCGTTTGGCAACCGCTTGCTGCTTCGACAGCTCCGGCTCTGGTACGAAATCGGGGGCACTATAATCGCCTATAAGCCACCTGACCATTGTCAGCATGTTCACTGACTGTAGATCTGACTGCTTCAGGTCAAGGGCTTCCGCAAACTACGATGAGCGGGCCATGGTGTCAATTGGCTCTGCGCTTCCCCACAAACTTATTTACTAGCGCAAGTAGTATCCGGGCGATGGCAGAGAGAGATTTTGACTTTTCCACCGCTCAGCTAGATTTTCCAACACGAACCCAGGTTATTTTCTAAGAGTTCCGGCGGTTGCTCTCAACCTCGATAACGCCAGAGGGTTTCCCGTATGCGACACAAAAAAAAATAAAAGCTATTTCTGTAACTAATTACTATTTGTAATTAATTATGTTCAACTACTCGCACTTGTAATTTTAAAATAAATATATGTAAGAAAAAAAAAATTTAAATATATGTGTGTCCAAAATAGACTATATCACAAAAAACAAAAATAAATATAATTTTCACAAAAAAAAAATTAAAAAACAATTTTAAAGTTCGAGGGGATTTTTGCGCACGAGTTTTTACTCGGGCGCACAGTCAACTTTTTGCTTCGAGAGTGCTTGCCGACTTTCTCTCGATTTTCCACGAACGACGCGAGGCAAAAAAGAAATTTTATTTTCCGACAAAAAAAAAAATTCGTATAAGAAAGGTGAGAGAAAAAAAATTATCAAGGCGAGAAAAGAAATTTTAATTAAAAAAATTCATTATCGCTAAAAAAAGTAATTGTCATTAAAAAAAAAATTTTAGTTGTTATAAGAAAATTGTTTAATTGTTAAAAACAATTAATCAACGAAAAAAAATTTCCGCGATCGAGAACTCTCCTCGCCGGCACTCTAGGTGGAGGGTTTTTGGCTATCGTTTGCATAACCTCTCCACCGCACTCTCGCAATAGCACGGCTGTGTCACACACATGCACACACGCGCCTACAACCTGCGGCGCGAAGAGCCTTCCTATACAGCTTACGCTCAGCTACGCTGCTGAGCTTCTTCATGCCAAGCTTAGCCGTGAATCACGTACGCGCCGCGGGTCCTTCTCCACTCCAAAAACGTTGTGGCGCCAGTTGTAACGGGATGGCTGTTGGAGGAAAATCCCAAAAAACCACAAGCCAGCGATAGCCTAGATTACGGTGCCACAGGTGTCAGACTAAAATGACTTGCCAGGGGATCAGCTCCTGCAATCCCAAAAACAACGCGAAGATCGCACGCGAAATTCGCTTTCCAACTTATTGGATCGCTGCGTGAAAAGTGCGCGTTCGGAGAGTAAAGCTCGCGGCCGCTAGACTCAGATATGAAAACGACTGGCGGAGTCATTTTCCCGCGGAGGCAGCGGTATCCAGGAGAAGGACGGATTGTGGATAACAATGCGACACGTAACGAGATATCACAGTATATTTTAAACACAGTAGGTTACAAGCACAACGCACGTGCTGGTTAAAACAAATGTTAGGTCACGCGCGACGGTTGTCGTTTAAACGTGCAAACGATACGGTACACGGCGAATCTGCTAAAACGCGTGAACTGATTAAATACGGTGGGCTGACACTGATCCGCACGTACACGGAATAGAAAGCTTGCACGGAGCGATTTCCGTGCAGGCCTTTACAATAGTCCCGCAAGAAGGGAGCAGAAAACTTACGTGTTGAAGGAGCAGCTGGTGCACTCGACTCTCTCCCGCTCTCTGTAGCTCGCACAGAAGCTGCGCTCTCTCTCTCTCTCTCTCTCCCTATATATCTCTCTCGCACTCGCTGGACAGAATCGGCAGGCAAGCGGGCTGGCTGTCGGATCCTCGCTCGCTATCTCGTTCGTGTGCCTCACGCGGCGCGTAATCGCTCTCTCTCTCTTTATCTCTCTCACTTGCACGCATGCGGGTCGGTGCTTCCAGTTCTCACACACACGACTTACAAAGCACAAGAGTCGGCGCGGACGATAAAACACGGGAGAGAAAGAACACGCGATGGGCCTCGCACGGTGGCAAACACGAAGATGGATGCAGTGACTCGCAGAAAGCAGCATGAAGCTTCGCGAAGGGTGACGGGCATATTACGCGTTCCGGGACAGAATTGCTACGCGCGGGGCGCAAGCGCACTGGCGCACGGGCCTCATTTCGGCTGCGCCGGAGTTGCGCGTGCGCTCACTGCCTTCGCGCGGCAGGTTTAACTAGCGCCTGGTGTACGCATTACAGATCATAGCTTTTTGTACTAGATTTTTATGCGCGTGCGAGTAAGCGTGAGCGTATGCACAAAGAACAACGTTACAACATTTTTCCTATTCAATTTTTCTCAAAAAAAATCTGAAATTCTTTAGATACATCGGTAATTAGTTCAAGAAAATGTATGTAGAGAAAGAAGTAATACTTAGATTAGACATATTTTCCGTTATTTATGTGTGCCACGAAAAAATGATGATTTCTTAGACAAGGAGTGCATCGACATCAGGTTCTTTAGAAGACATGAGCTTGAAGTTTGCTGCGCTCGACTCGAGCACTTTCAGAAATTTTTTTTTTTTTTTATTTCAGCGTTCTATTCTGTAAAAAAACCGCAGAATAACACAAGAAATGTCAAAAATAACAATTCCCGAACATATCCATACACAAAACAACCCTTAAATAAGAGATTGAGGCGAAACGTGAGCATACAGCGTATGCGTGAACATAAAGGATGATCTATCGAAAACCCTATCTCGAAAATAAAGTCTTATACCCCGCCAAATTTTGAATATTTTTTTTGTATAATAATACAAACTTAAAAAAAATTAACAAGAAAATCGTATGACCTGAAAATCCTGCTTTGAAGGGGAGATTGGGGCGATATGAGCGAATACAGCGTACACATGAACACATACACCATGACATCTGAAAAATTCTATGTCGAAAACGAAGTTTTATACCCCGCTAAATTTTTAATATGTTTTTTAGTATAATAATACAAGCTTAAAAACAAATTAACAAGAAAATCGTATGTCCGGAAAACCCTGCTTTAAAGGGGAGATTGGGATAATACGATAGCATAGAGCGTATACATGAACACATACGCCATTACATCTGAAGAATTCTATGTCGAAAACGAAGTCTTATACCCCGCCAAATTTGAATATATTTTTTTAGTATATTAATACAAGAAAAAAAAAAACGAGAAAATCGTATGTCCGGAAAACCCTGCTTTGAAGGGGAGATTGGGGCGATATGAGCGCATACAGCGTGCACGTGAACACATACCCCATGATATATCAAAAATTCTATCTCCAGACGAAGTCTTATACCCCGTCAAATTTTTAATATGTTCCTTAGTATAATAATACTAGCTTAAAACAAATTAAAAAGAAAATCGTATGTTCGGAGAACCCTGCCTGGAGCGGAAGATTGGATCTATACGAGCGCAGACAGCGTATCCGTGAACCTAAAGGATGACCTATCGAAAATGCTTTCTCGAAAACGAAGTCTTAATCTCCGCCAAATTTTTAATATGTTTTTTAGTATAATAATACAAGCTTAAAAAAAATTAATAAGAAAATTGTATGTCCGGGAAACCCTTCTTTGAAGGGGAGATTGGGATGATACGATAGCATACAGCGTATACGTGAGCACATAAAGCATGACATATCTAAATTCTATCTCGAACACGAAGTCTTATACCCCGCCAAATTTTTAATTACATTTTTAGTATAATAATACAAGTTTAAAAAAAATTAACAAGAAAATCGTATTTCCGGAAAACCCTGCTTTGAAGGGGAAATTGGGGCGACTGGAGCGCATACCGCGTATACGTAAACATCTAAAGGATAATCTATCGAAAATTCTATCTCCGAAACGAAGTCTTATACCCCGCCAAATTTTTAATATCTTTTTTAGTATAATAACACAAGCTTAAAAAAAAGAAATTTGGAGCAAAATCGTATGTCCGGGAAACCCTGCTTTGTAGGGGAGATTGGGGCGATATGAGCGCAGACAGCGTATACGTGAACACATAAAGCATGACGTATCAAAAATTCCATCTGGAAAACGAGATCTTATACCCCGCCTAATTATTAATATCTTATTTAGTATAATAATACAAGCTTAAAAAATATTGGGAGCAAAATGAGAATTACTTTTCGGAAGTTTGGTCTCCGGTGTTTATGAGTTTACTAAAAATTTTTGTTTCGGGAATTTCTTCTAGAGCTTACCAGAGAATCATAAAAAAATTGCCAATATCAAAATCCATCTGGAACCTTTCGTTCAGGGTGATGCAAATAGGGCAAAACTACAAAAATACATGAAAAATACTTTTCAAAAATTTTGGCTCCCTCGTTTATGGGTTTACTAAAAATTTTGTGGCGAAAATTTCTTCGCGAGCATACCAAGTACTTATAAATTTTACTTATAAAATTGTTTTGAAGGCACACTCATCAGTTTAAGTTTTTCTTATCCTTTCATTTTTTGTGAATGTGAAATAAAATATTCCTTTTTATGAATATGGAAAAAATTATTTAAAATAATATAAAAAATGTTGTCTTCTATTTAAACTACAACACTTATAAATATTGGCAACTGTCTATTTTTGATCTTTGTGTAAATAATTATCTACACTGAAAACCATAAGTTTTAAAGTAATATAATTTCAGTTTAGATAATTATGCATGCAATGATCAAATAGGAAGACGGCAGTATTTATAAGTGTAGTCGTTTAGAAAAAAGACGAAATTTTCTTCAATTTTTAGGTTTAAAAGTAGTGCCAAAAAGTATATTATTCAATAGGGCTTGCAAATAATTTTTTTCATATTCAGAATGGCTGAACGAATAAGGAAAACTTTGTCTTGTAGATGTTTGTTCAAAACTAACGAGGGACTGAGGAGGAGCCGGAGCGGGCTCGAAACGTTGGGCAATTTGGTGGTGGAGGACAGTCAGGTCGTCCTTTGCTAACAAAGTTTTTCCCAGGTTTTAATTAAGTTTTTATTTCAGATTCTGCGGTGGTGATTATAAACAAGGGCAATCTGACTGCAATAAATATTTATGATTTTAATTTAATTTGTAAGACTGTAAGACCGATGGAAAAATTCTTATCAGTTGATAGTAAATTACAGTCGACATATGTAATATTTTTAATGATACTGAAAATTAATATTTTAAAAATTTATAACTCTTTATAACTCTTTGGTTTTTTGTAGATGTTGTAAGGATCATTTCAATCTTAAAGTGTAATGTAAACTATGTATAATGGTTATGAAATTTGTAATTTATTGTACTTTACTCTGGTTAAATAAATAAAATAAATAAAATAAAATAAAAAAATAAAGTATCCTTAATTTACAAGAAAGAATTATTCTGTTCGCAAAAGACTTTTTATTTGTATAAACAAATGCAATTAATTGAAGGTTCTTGCAATTTTGTTAAATTATAACCTCTAAATTTAGATTCCATGATTCAAAAACTATAAAAAGCGATGGTTAGTTTTTCCAAATGCATCAGCAGGTTGCTACATGGGAAGAAGGAAGTGACAAATTTTCCGGCGCCTGGGACATAGCTAGAATCGCTAGAAACTGAAAAACGGCTCGCGAACGGCGCAGACACTGAGTCCCCGTGCGCTCATATAAGCCGAGCTGTTGGTTCCCCCCCACTCTTCGACGTCCGCAGAGGCAGCGTCAAACGTATAGTTCAAGCACATCGTGGATTTACGCGAGCCACCGGCGGCCGAGCCGCACCTTCGATTTCCCCCGCTCCGCAACGATTCGTGGAACTGATCGCACGTTGTATACAGTTTGGAGCGAGCACCGCAGACTTTCGTGAGTTGCGCCGGCCGAACCATCTTCTACCGGTTCCCCCACTCCGCCTCGAAGCAATGCACTGATCGCGCGTATATCTATATATATTTCCTGGAGCATAGTAGTTGCGCGAGCGGCGCGGGCCCTCTTTTGTCTATTCTCAGACTTGCTCCAACTATGGGCGTTTTCATAACTCGTATAAGGTAAAAGTACCAGTTATAGAACAAATTTGGTGGGGTTTTCAATTTTATCATATAATCATCGCCGTAAACCATGTTTTGACCAAAAATCTTTTTGCTATACCTTAAACACGTTTTTCCGTACATAAAATCAAATTACTGAATGTGTTTTAATGTTTTAATTCAATTTAATTATATTAAGGGGTACTACAGTTAACTTTTTTTTTGGATTCACCTAAAAAATAAAAGTTTTTATCAGTAATGATATTTTTTACATATATATTATACAAATATAGTTTATTTTTGAGGAAGTAGGCCCTACCAGAGGTCTGCAAACCCATTTGATCCAAAGATCTTGAGATTTTAAAATTTGTATCCTGCCGTAACCTACGGGCTGAATCATTTGATATTTTTTGACTGGATACGGGCCAAAATCTTTAATTTTTATATCTCCCTTGACTGAAGGTATTCGCATCGCTTAATTTTTCAAATTATTATTTTTAAAGTAAAAAATTTCATTTAAAATCCATCATTTGGAAGGAAGTTTTAAAAAATGGTGAATTTTAACAGTATAAATCGTCGCGCGGTACGAAGAAAAGCCAACTTGGAAGTTATAGGCGACGAAAAGCCAAAAATGCGTCTAAGGCGAAGAAAAGCCAAAAACGCGTCTAAGGCGAAGAAAAGCCAGTTTGACTTGTCTCAGACGAAAAGAAGCCAGTTTGTGCCGTCCCTGGACGCAAAATCGCTACTGACGACATTTCACGCTAGAAAAAAATCGAATTCTGTTAGCAAAAATACTTTTACGTACGCGTATTGATAAATAATGCTGTATATTTTGCTTGTAAATCTTAATTATGACAATACAATTACTATTAATACTACTAAAAAGTGGTTCTAGGAATCCCGAATCAGTGCACTGATAATTCCCCATTTTGTTATCATTGTCACTGAATATTTGTCAAACGCACTGCAATAAGTCGTTCATAAATGAATGTGTACGCGTAATTGTACATTTATTATACTATACTTACACAGAAAAACTCTTAGAAACGACGATCGCAGTAGCCCCGGCCGGTGGTACTACAGCGTCAAACGCTTGGCAGGCTGCGGTCATGCGCGTCTGCAGGCCGGAGCCATTGCTCTTTTTTCGGGTATATCTGACAGCGCAATAAATCAGCGATTGCGAGTACACTATAATTCATGAACAGCGTTGCAGTGCTTTTGACAAATGTTCAAAGCCAACGGAAAACCAGGAACTGACTGAATCTTGAATCAATGTACTGACAGTCAGTACATTGATTCAAGATTCCTAGTACCACTTATTAATAGTATTAAGAGTAATTTTATTATGATAATTAAAATTAACAAGCATAATACATCTTTAGTTATCAATAAAAGAATTGAACTTTTTTTCACGCGCGAAATGTCGGCAGTTGATATTTTTTGTCTAAACTGGCTTTTTTTCGTTTGAGACAAGTCAAACTGGCTTTTCTTCATCTGGGAGGGCGCAAACTGGCTATTCTTAGTCTGGGAGGACCCAAACTGGCTTTTCTTCGCCTTAGACGCGTTTTTGGGTTTTCTTCGCCTGTAACTTCCAAGTTGGCTTTTCTTCGTACCAAACGACGAAATGGTGATGGTAATAATTTTTTCTATCATGTACTGTCTAGTCGGGGTGGTTTTAGGGATGATTTGGGGGGATAATCACTTTGGAAATAACTTAGGTTGCACTTTGTCCATGTTTTATGCATACCTCTAACAAATAACATAAACAAGAACAGAATATGGAAATTCTCGATATTTCGTTCACAATGAACGTTCAGAAACTCAAACACATTCATAACGCACCAATCTCCCCTCCACAGCAGTGTGTACCGGACATGCGACTATGATCCCAATTTTTTTTAAGTTTGTATTATTATACTAAAAAAAATATTAAAAATTTGCCGGGGTATAAGATCTCATTTTCAAAATAGAATTTTTGATATGTCATACTTTATGTGCACACTTATACTCGGTATGCGCTCATATCGGCCCAATCTCCCCTTCAAAGCAGGGTTTTCCGTACATACGATTTTCTTGTTAATTTTTTTCTAAGCTTGTGTTATTATACTAAAAAACATATTCAAAATTTGCCGGGTAAAAGATCTCGTTTTCGAGATAGAATTTTCGATAGATCATCGTTTAGGTATTCACGCATACGCTGTCTGTGCTCGTATCGTCCTAATCTCCCCTTCCAAGCACAATTTTCCGGATATGCAATTTTCCACCGAATTTTTTTTTAAACTTGTACTATTATGCTAAAAAAGATATTAAAAATTTGACGGGGAATAATATCCCGTTTACGAGATAGAATTTTTGATATGTCATGCTTTTTGTGTTCACGTATACTCGATATGTCGTAACGCCCCAATCTCCCCTTCAAAGCAGGGTGTTCTGGATATACGATTTTCTTGTTAATTTTTTTTAAGCTTATATTATTATACTAAAGAAAAAATTAAAAATTTCGCGGGATATAAGATCTCGTTTTCGAGATAGAATTTTCGATAGATCATCATTTAGGTGTTCACGCATACGCTGTCTGCGCTCGTATCGCCCAAATCTCCCCTTACAAGCAGAGTTTTCCGGATATGCAATTTTGCTCCCAGCTTTTTTTTAAGCTTGTACTATTATACTAAAAAAGATATTAAAAATTTTGCGGGGTATAAGACTTCGTTTTCGAAATAGAATTTTTGATATGTCATGCTTTATGTGTTCACGTATAACCTGTCCGCACTCATATCGCACCAATCTCCCCTACAAAGCAGGGTTTTCCGAATATACCATTTTCTTGTTATTTTTTTAAGCTTGTATTATTATACTAAAAACCATATTAAAAATTTGGCAGGGTATAAGACTTCGTTTTCGAGATAGAATTTTCGATTCATCATCCTTTAGGTGTTCACGCTGGCGCTGTCTGCGCTCGTATCGCCCCAATCTACCCTCCCAAGCAGAGTTTTCCGGACATGCAATTTTGATCCCAATTTTTTTTAAGCTTGTATTATTATACTAAAAAAGATATTGAAAATTTGGCAAGGTATAAGTTTTCGTTTTTGAGATAGCATTTTCGGTATGCCATGCTTTATGTTTTCCGGTATATACTGTCTCCGCTCATATCGCCCCAATCTGCCCTACAAAGCAGGGTTTTCCGGACGTACGATTTTCTTGTTAATTTTATTTTAAGCTTGTTTTATTACATTAATAAAGATATTAAACGTTTGAGGAGGTATAAGATCTCGTTCTCGAGATAGAATTTTCGATATCATGCTTTAGGTATTCACGTAGACTCGGGATGCGCTCGTATCGCCCCAATCTCCCCTTCAAAGCAGGGTTTTCCGGACATACGATTTTCTTGTTATTTTTTTAAGCTTGTATTATTATACTAAAAAATATATTAAAAATCTGGCGGGACATAAAACTTCGTTTTTAAGCTAGAATTTTTTAGATATCGTGGTGTATGTGTTCATGTGTACGCTATATTCGATCATATCGCCCCAATTGTCCCTTCAAAGCAGGATTTTCCGGATATACGATATTCTTGTTAATTTTTTTAAACTTGTATTATTATACTAAACAAAATATTAAAAATTTGGCGGGGTATAAGATCCCGTTTTCGAGATAGAATTTTCGATAGATCATCATTTAGGTGTTCACGCATACGCTGTCTGCGCTCGTATCGCCCAAATCTCCCCTTACAAGCAGAGTTTTCCGGATATGCAATTTTGCTCCCAACTTTTTTTTAAGGTTGTACTATTATACTACAAAGATATTAAAAATTTTGCGGGGTATAAGAGTTTGTTTTCGAAATAGAATTTTTGATATGACATGCTTTATGTGTTCACGTATAACCTGTCCGCACTCATATCGCACCAATCTCCCCTACAAAGCAGGGTTTTCCGAATATACCATTTTCTTATTATTTTTTTTAAGCTTGTATTATTATACTAAAAAACATATTAAAAATTTTACGGGATATAAGACTTCGTTTTCGAGATAGAATTGTCGATAGATAATCCTTTAGGTATTCACGCATACGCTCTCTGAGCTCGTATCGCCTCAATCTCCCCTTACTTCCCCTTTAAAATTTGGCTAAGTATAAGTTCCCGTTTTCGAGATGGAATTTTGGATATGTCATACTTTATGTATTCAAGTATACGCTGACTGCGTTCGTATCGCCCCAATCTCCACTTCAAAGCAAGGTTTTTCGGACATACGATTTACTTGTTAATTTTTTTTAAGCTTGTATTATATTACTAAAAAACATATTAAAAATCTGGCAGGGTATAAAACTTCGTTTTCCAGATAGAATTTTTTAGATGACACGGTGTATGTGTTCATGTGTAGGCTATATTCGCTCATATCGCCCCAATCTCCCCTTCAAAGCAGGATGTTCTGGATAAACGATTTTCTTGTTAATTTTTGTTAAGCTTGTATTATTATACTAAAGATAATATTACAAATTTGGCGGGGTATAACACTTCGTTTTCGAGATAGAATTTTTGATATGTCATGCTTTATGTGTTCACGTATAACCTGTCCGCGCTCATATCGCCCCAATCACCCCTACAAAGCAGGGTTTTGCGGATATACGATTTTCTTGTTATTTATTCTTTAAGCTTGTATTATTATACTAAAAAACATATTAAAAATTTGGCAGGGTATAAGACTTCGTTTTCGAGATTTAATTTTGGATATATCATCTTTTAGGTGTTCACGCATACGCTGTCTGCGCTCATATCGCCCCAATCTCCCCTTTCAAGCAGTTTTCCGGATGTGCAATTTTGCTCCCAATTTTTTTTAAGTTTTTATTATTATGCTAAAAAAGATTTTAAAAATTTGACGGGGTGTAAGTGTTGGTTTTCGAGATAGAATTTTTGATATGTCATGCTTTATGTGTTCACGTAAACCCTGTCCGCGCTCATATCGCCCCAATCACCCCTACTGTTACGTGAGAGGTTAAGATACTCGCACGTAAGGGCAGAACCATAAATTATTTTGGGATGTCGCCCAGGACATCTAATATTCCTTTTACCTAAGAGATCCTAATCGCCTTACTACGGGTATCTAATGACGGTATATTTCGATCGTAGTGAAAGGGCTGATAGTTCCTTCTCCTTCATGCGCTTCCCTTTGTCTGCATATTTCTGGCTTTTATTCTTGTTGATCTGATGCGCGTATTAGTCCTAAATCTCGATGGATCGTACACCTCAATCTTCGGAAGTTTAGACGATCATGCTATAATGATCCTCTCAACTTCTTAATGCATGAGGGAAATCCGGGCTAGGGTTTAGTAAGATGGTTTTATGGTAGTTAGGTTAGATTAATGATTAATTATTAGGGAAAAAAAAGGGTTAAATTCATTAACCACTATTTGTAAAAAAAAAACAATTAAGGTTATTATTAATCATATTATTGTTATTAATATTGTATATTTTCGTTATTATTAATTACTATATTATTAGATTATTACTAATTATTAAGTTTCTATTGTTATTAATTATCGGTAATCCGCATTAACAATTTATCGCAAATTATTAGTTTAACGTAGTTCTCACAGTAGTTTTATAGAATTTACGGAATAAACGCTCCAATATCAGCTACGAATAACAAGTACGCGATTAACAACAATTGAAAATTATGAACAAATGCCCGAAAAAAAAATAATCTTTAAAATTCTTGCACGCGAACGAATAATTTCCAAATGAATGAATTGTTATAAATAAAGATTCTCACCTTTTGTTGTAACTCGATGGATTCCTTGAAGAATGGAATAATGTGTGGAATTATGGGTTTTCGGAAATTGAAATGAAATATTCACCAATATGTCAGTTTTTTCCTTTTCTTTTATTTTTCCTTCAATTATAGTCCAGTGGTCCCATATAACAGTGGTAAATTTGGTAATATTCTAATACACGATGTCAATATTCTAGCGCCTAACGAACTTATAAAAATTACTCTTAAACAACATATATTCCCGATAAAAGTTAACGACTGTACTTTTTGACTAATTATTTCCGACTGTTGTGGCAACGAATTGTCTCCGCCCGCACACCTGGATGCGCGAAAATTCGCTCCCACTACGTTCGTTCGCTGTCTCTCTCACTCCCGCAGCGGCTATCGGCGCAGGTAAGGCAGGGAGCGCGAAAGGTGGCCGGAAGGTGCTGTCACTGATCGAGCGCGGCGCCTGTTCTCCTCGCGCTCGTATGAGTTTCCTCGCGGTCGTCGCGCCGGATCAAGGCCGTTGCCCCGCTAGCGCAGCGATTTCTGGACATCGCGCGATTCTTATTTCCTAATTTCTTTTTGCGCAATGGCAAGCTACTCGGCTAACAATAAGTTGAATAAATTAAAATCAATAAATTAAGAATAAAAATATTGGCACGTAACATCACCCCCCGCTTATTTTACTTGTCGTCCCGGCAAGTGCGATGAGTACGAGGTTACAATAATGGTTACAAACAGAATTCACAATAATTTTGACGCAATATAAGTCCTTGTCCGATTTGTTATTAGGAATTAGTAAAGAGCGGTCGCTATTAAAGTTTAGGAGGTACAAAAGATCTTGGGAGAATCCGACGGTTGAGAGCAGTCCACTTATCTTGATAGCCGGGTTTAGAAAAGCGCTTCGAACCTTTTAGTGGGTAGGTATTTATGGTCACCGATTCGACTAAGATAACGATAGATTTTTCAGACCTAATGTATTCATTTTATAATTAATTGATTGGCTGTTTCTAGTTCGAGGAATTAATCTTAGTCCAGTTCGAAGCCTCGCTATGGACTGGCTATATTCTAGGTACGGCATCTTTATGCTGCGGCTACCTCTTGTAGTCTGTCTCCTAGATAACTAATAACATAGCTCCCAAGACGACTCTCGATAGCCTCCTCCTTTGCTGACCATTTTCTGGAACAAAAAAAGGAAAGGATCGAAAGGGCCTTGTTAAATAATGAGGGGGTCGGTTAGGGTAAGTGTGGTCAGTAAGGCCGGATGTCCGTAAGTTTATTGCGTGTCTTCCGATGATTTGTTGCTTACACTTAGGCGGGCAAAGGACAAAGTCAACTCATGGACTTGCTCTTCCAGGTTGTTGACTCGGTTGTCGAGAACAGTGAGCCGTTTGAGGGTTGAGTTTGTGAGATGGCCTAGATGTTGCCAAACTTTGTCCGATTTAGCGAGTATTTTATGTATTGTGCTCTTCATCACAGTTCGATCTATGAAGAGTACACCAAGAGCCATAGCATTCTTCGTAAGTCTTTCCTCATATTTCGCTACCTGAACCGCCGGGTAGCTTATTGTTGCCCACTGATCTTCGTGAAGGGCCCTGAGTCTCACCAATTCTTGCTGCATTTCTATGACTCGCTAAGTCAGTCGAATTTCCGCGAAGATAGGGTGGCTCTCCGATATCATATTGACCTGAAACAAAATAAGAGGTCCGGGGTCCTTAGTCCCTTTTTTTCGGATTATTCTTTTGTGGAGAGGAACTTCGGGGTTGTCGGAGGGGAATGGGTTTTGAGTCCAGGAAGGGAGGCTTTTAGTTGTAACGCTCGTTGTCGATGACATGTCTTTTCGTGTAATCTGAAGTTTCGACGGTCGATTTCAATTCCACATTCTTGGTGTTTAATCCTTATATTATAGATGGATTTGGAATATTGTGGTCGCGCAAGTATCGCTCGGTATCGGGTGCCGCTTCTCTGTAGGGCTCTTTGTGCGGATTCCTCCTCCAGGTATTTGACAATACCGTGAGAAAGTCGATGTTGTTTGTCCTTTATTGTATGGGTATATTCCAGTATTCCAAAGTGAGCGAAATGATAAAAAACTCTTCCTCCAATTGTTCTTGCGTCACGTTCTGATCTTTTGGCCAGGGTATTTGGCAAAAGATATGTCTTCTCCTTGGTTTCGGGTTCGGGCGAATGGGTTCGTTTCCTTGCCTTTTGTGGTGGGGTACGTATCCTGTCCTTTTCGGAGGCCAAGGTGGTTTCCAATAACCAAGGTCCTTAGATTTTTCTGCCACCATGGTGTCCTTTTGATTCTCGAATGTGATCTTGGTCGTTTGTGTAAACTTTCCGATAAGACTTCCACTGTAGTAATAGGTCCGGCCTGTTTGAAACAGGTTATAAGTCCATCGAGTCCCAGGTCCGTTTGATAAGTCACGGTGATGAAATGAGGAGGGTTTGTTGAAGGGTCCATTTTTTTTCTTTTTCTTTTTATTTATTCAATCTGAAAAGGAAGGTATATATGATTTTAATCGAGTTCCGCCAACTGGGGTGGGAGTGCGGGTGGCATTAGGATGGGAGTAGATACTGAGCGGGTAGGAACAGGTTGGATAGCTACATAAGTTAATGGAGTTTCTACAGTTGCGGTGTCTCTTTTCCCAATATATCGCGATGAGAGTTGGGGTCGTTTCCCTATTGTCCTTCTATAGAGGAAAAACGAGATTGCACCAAGTATAATTGCACTAAGTATAATATAACCAAGTTACGCCTTGGAAGGTTATCCCTCCATACATTAGGTGTCGAGTGAACGAAGTGTCTCTTTTATGTTCCCCTATCTCCTGCATACGGGAGACGATATTCGTAAGACGTTTCGTCCTTGGTGTAAAAACTGTGTCCGGTGACGATTGTCCTATTTCCAAAGGGGTGGTCTCGTTCATGTGTTGCCATAGCTCTGAATGTATGCCCGTAATATTCAGGCCTACCTCTTGTGCATAGATGTATTGAGACTTGGCGGTCTGATCCTGGTTATCAGGTAGTTCCACTGTATGGGTCCTGGCGGAACAACCACTGACCAACCTCAGCAGGCCTGTGCCCTTAATAATCGGAGTGTAATAGATCTCCCTTGGGCATGTGATTCGGACCGTTTCTTCCTTGATTATGGAGTATAGCCAACTATAAGATAGTTCTAAGTAACGCCATTGGGCCGAGGAGGATGAGGATATCATTATATCACATGGCTTGAGGACGTCAGGATGCGGATTGAGTAAGAGTTCTACTTCGCATTCCTTTCGATCGGAGATGGTAAATAAAGAGCCCTTAGGTGGGCAAATGCGTCCATAATGAGTCGGGATACATTCTTGTAGATGTTGTTCGGTGAGTTTCAAATACATCTGCAAGTCCCTTTTCACGGCCAAATAAGGGTAGGATGGAGAAATATGGATATCTACGGCGATTTCGTGGAGTACATCATGTCGCAAAAGCCTAGGGTTTTCCTCTCGATCAGCGTATTGAGGATCGTTAGGATCTCCCTATTACAGTGTATCAGATGGTCTAACTTTGTTTCCATTTGCCGAGCAAATGTAGAAAGTTCCCATGCTAGATGCTTCTCGTTAGCTTCGGCCAAGACTGCATTAAGTTTGTTATTCAAAGTCTCACCCATCTTCTTCATAGTCTCTCGATGCAAGGTGGTGATGTTATACAGCTCTTCGAGATTGCCCGAGATGAGGTGTGTCTTTTCAACTGAGAGTTCCACGAGTTTCTTTTTGTCTCTAAACAGCTGATCGACGTTCTTGTTAATAGCATCCGCGTCGTCCGTTGTGATGAGACCGAACAAGCTTTTGCTTACACTTCCTATGATACCAAGAGGGGCCATTCTGCGTGCTCGGATATTTTTAATTGATGATGGGTCGTCAATTGGCTGAGTGCCTATCCTATTTCTTTGATGGCGTGTGCGATTGCGATGTTATAGTACCTTTTCTTTCTATACTTAAAATTCGGGTGTTGAAGTCGAGTATCATTTGGCGTGTTAGAAGAAGTCCTTTTAGGAGAATATATAAAGTTCTTTGAGTGCCTAGGCAGTAGTTCATTCGCATACGCACGAAGGGGAGTTATGTAAGAATGATGGTGACCCTCAGGCGTTTGGATGTCGGGTCTATTTCTAGTGCCGGAATTTTCCATTACGGGGGCCTCACTTACTGTCCATGTTATCTTTTCGACTGCACCGGGGGAGTCAGAAATGGGCTCTTGAATTTCTAAACAACTAGTTAGTGGTCGTTCTAGGAATATAGTTGTCAATATATCTGTGGTGGTGTTGGTGAAAACCTGTTCTCGGCTGTCATTACTGAAGGGTATAGGGACGATGTGTGTCCGTACATTGTGAAGATTAATTGAATGGTTGGCAAGATTGGTCTCCGGGCGTATTTCTGGCTTGGTTAAGATAGTTGCTTCGTAGGATATCGGGGGTTCCGTAGTATCGTGCGTGTTTAACTGGAGAATGCTATATTCCAAATTGATGCTACGATGGTTTTGAACTTGAAATGGTTTGGCGAAGCGTTCTAATCCTAATTTTAATGCATTAGTCACAATAACTGGGCATTCTGTGACACCGTGTTCGACGATGACGGGGGTGTTAAAATCAGAACTTGCTTCGATGGCCTTGATCGTGACAGAATTGAGTGCTGTTAATGTCAGTGGTTCACATATCTCTATCAATTCTGTAATATTTTGTTCTTCTGAATAACTTCCCTGTTGAAAATATCCATGTGGATTTTACACTGATTTCCACATGGAATCGATATGAAATCCATATGGAATCTATACGGATTCCATATGGATTCCATGTCGATTCCATGTGGAAATCAGTCCCAAATCGTCCTGTGGACTTCCACATGGAATTCCATATAGATTTCTATATGAATTTTTCTACAAACATTTGTAAAACAAAATCCGTATGGATTTCCATGTAGATTTCCATGGGGAAATCCAGGTAAAAACGACATGATCCATATAGAGTTCCACATGGATTTCCATATGGTAATTTTAATGTTTATAAAAATGTTTATTTATAAAATTGTTATATTTTTTTTTACTAGGATACATATTTTTGACAACAAGTACTGTAGAATCTTTTCGAAGAATTACATAAGAGGAAATTATAGTTTATAATTTTTTATGCTTTACTGATATGGTAAAAACGTATCCCTAGTAAAAAAATTTAAAAATTTTATAAATAAACATTTTTATAAACATTTAAATTACCACATGGAAATCCATATGGAAATCTATATGGATCATATCGTTTTTACCTGGATTTCTCCATGGAAATCTACATGGAAATCCATACGGATTTTGTTTTACAAATGTTTGTAGAAAAATTCATATAGAAATCTATATGGAATTCCATGTGGAAATCCACAGGACGATTTGGGACTGATTTCCACATGGAATCGACGTGGAATCCATATGGAATCCGTATAGATTCCATATGGATTCCATATGGATTCCATGTGGAAATCAATGTAAAATCCACATGGATATTTTCAACAGGGTTAGCGCTGAGAGAGTATTCCGAACACTGCTATCATTAGAGATTCCAGCGGTCGAGCGTTGGCATGGAGGTCCAATATCAGCAACGATATTTTCAGTTTCATTGGGGTCATCATGCTGATAATTTCTAGATAAATTTCTGACGTGATTGTTATTGAAAAATCCACCCAACTCGTCTAGAAGGTCCATATGATTTCTGAACCCGTTAATATATTCTATGGATTCTCTTGCCTTACCAATTAATTTTTCTAGAAGAACGTCTAGAAATATTACATAAAATCGATGTGGTACGCGAGATGCGGTTTTCGTCACTTCATAAGCAATGTCCTGGAAGGAAAGGTTATAGCCGTCATATAAGGGAAACCAGTCCCTAAGATCTTCCCGAAATATCTCTTCCCAACCGGGTTGCTGGCCAAAATGATCGTAAAGGAGATCCTCAACGTCTAAGTAATGTTTATAGGAATATTGGAGAGCGATATTTCTTGCTTCCCCACGGAAACTGCTTAAAATATCGGTTATGAAATTTTGCATAAATAGGGATGATACTCCTCTGGCCTCATGCTCGATTATTTCTATAAACTCATCAACGAGCATATTATATCCGTCGAAAATAGGAAATACCATGGTGAAAAGAAATAGTAGTGATACGCAAGATTAACCATCCCTTCAGAAAATTCCATCTGAGTCCGACAAGCAAGGGCAGGAACAGGCGAAAGATACGAAAGATAATAAGAATAAGCAACGCGGTTTGAAAACTTTCAATATTTGAGGAATTAACAAATGATAAATAGAAGAGGTATCGATAGAATTCCAAATAATAAAAAAAATAACCTAATGCTGGGTTGTTGACAAAATCGTTCTCCTCTTCTTTTCCCTAATTAGCCCTTCAAAGGAAGTTAGTCCTCTTGATTAGTCGGAAATTCTTTAGAATGTCGGGGTAAAAAAAAGGGCAGCAAAAGTTAAAGTAACCGAGGATCGAGGTCACCCGGATCGAATTAAAATTACTTAAGAGAGTTCTTTAGTAATCCGAAAATAGTGCTGAGATTTTTTTTTTTTTATTTTATTTTTTTTTCTTAATAAAAAGACAAATTTTTTATAACGATTTACTTCTTTGTATAATTAGATGCCTCTAGTTCGCGAAAAGAAAAATATTTGTTGCATATAAACATACACTTAACCTCCAAATATAGATAAATCAATTTTCCAATAGAATTTTATATCGGTCTAAGATTATTAGAGTAAATGTAGTTTACGTAATTAAGTTTTCGAATATTACTGTAGAACTTACCTAAAAGGGCTAAAAGGGTCGCGTAAGGGTTGACGAAAAATATTTATCTTTTTCCTCAAAAAGAAGGCGAATTAGAATTTTTTTTAGGTTAGGGTGAACAACCACGCTCTGCCACCATTAATTCTGCTGTTACGTGAGAGGTTAAGATACTCGCACGTAAGGGCAGAACCATAAATTATTTTGGGATGTCGCCCAGGACATCTATCATTCCTTTTACCTAAGAGATCCTAATCGCCTTACTACGGGTATCTAATGACGGTATATTTCGATCGTAGAGAAAGGGCTGATAGTTCCTTCTTCTTCATGTGCTTCCCTTTGTCTTCATAATCCTGGCTTTTATTCTTGTTGATCTGATGCGCGTATTAGTCCTAAGTCTCGACGGATCGTACACCTCAATCTTCGGAAGTTCAGACGATCATGCTATAATGATCCTCTCAACTTCTTAATGCATGAGGGAAATCCGGGCTAGGGTTTAGTAAGATGGTTTTATGGTAGTTAGGTTAGATTAATGATTAATTATTAGGGGAAAAAAATGGTTAAATTCATTAACAACTATTTGTAAAAAAAAAACAATTAAGGTTATTATTAATCATATTATTGTTATTAATATTGTATATTTTCGTTATTATTAATTACTATATTATTAGATTATTACTAATTATTAAGTTTCTATTGTTATTAATTATCGGTAATCCGCATTAAAAATTTATCGTAAATTATTAGTTTAACGTAGTTTTCACAGTAGTTTTATACCTCCTTTATATGCCGTCGGCACCTAATAAGGGTAGCTGGCTCGTTTTCTCTTCTATGTTGTCGGGTTGGCCTGCGTACTGGTGCGAAAGCGGATTAGATTTCGATCGAATCTGTTATGAGATTTCCGAGTTCGAAAAGATCCATTTTTTGTAGAGATGTTACTGTCACCAGCGAAAATGAAATTAGAAATGAGGCGATGCTCTGCTTCTTCTTCGACAAGCTACCTCGGGTGGGTGGTGGTGAGGGAAATCGCAGTCTTATCAATGGCCCTTGGAAAAGACCCTGCAGCTGACTATCGACGGTCAAGCGTCTTGGGAAAAATATGCTGGTGTGTCGTAAAAAACCGCACGGTTCGTCACATGTTGATCTGAACAAACGTTGTCTTATCGTTTTCGAGGACCGCAAAGGACATGTGAGGTCGAACATATTGGTAGAAGATACCTTAAAACTTGAAGATTACGTAATACGGCTGTTTATGAGTGTAAATGGAAAGCTGCGGTAGACAACGGCCGTTGCAGTGTATCCAATTTTCCTAATCCACGCTACCCCTGATAACCGTTAATCTGTATGCTACCGCTCAAAAAAGCGCGCACACCTGGCTCTTGCTACTCAAGGCTATAGGTGATAAAATGAGAAAAACGGTTTGTGTTGAATAGGTCATATACCTACACCTTTTCCTTGCGGCATCGAAACTATATAGGGTACTTACCATAGTGTTGTATCCAAAAAATTTTCGTATATAAAGCACTAGTTGGGTTGGTGAATGGTCACAGTCTACTTAAATCCGAACAGTGCTAGAGTTCCATGATGAGAAACATAAGCGAAGATAGTTTGCGTATGGTGATTTTCCGCATCGCGAATGCATTGCGGTATAGAGTGGCGTCGAAGAGTTCGACGTATGGTGTGTGTACAATTAAAACGCGAGTTAAACTATTTGCTGTCATGCTCGACTTTCGTAAAATAGCGCGATTTCATAGACTTTTCTTTTGTGAAAATGAACTGACGGTGCGATCTACGGTGGAATACTTGACAGCTGTGCAGATGACACACATACCTGGTCTCCAAAATTTAATGATTCAATACGAAGAATATTGTAGTAAGTTGTGAACACTGATTAGATATTTCTTAAAAACATTTCTAAGATTTCCAATTAGACATTATCGACAACTGCGTTAAAAATTATAGTTTCTTCTTATTTTTTTTTTTAAAGTGTAAATAAACAGATATTTACATTTATAATTTTATAAATATTTTCTGCCGTAATTTATGGGGTCACAATAAATAGTACGCTATTTATGCAACGTGATTTTAAGAACGATTTTGTTTTCAAAAAAGATTATAATTTAAAAATGCAAAAAAATAAATAAGCCTTTTGTTATGTTTTTTGCTTCCTCCTAGAGGAAGATTTGTGATAGTAAATTTTTGAGTTGTTGTAAAAACATGTTATAATTGTATTCCGAGGTGTTGGGAATCAAAACACATGGTTTTTGAAAAATGTCTGTATGGATGTATGTGCGTGCGTGCGTGTGTGTGTGTGTGTGTGTGTGTGTGTGTGTGTGTGTGTGTGTGTGTGTGTGTGTGTGTGTGTGTGTGTATACGTACGCCTGGATTTCAGCTTCTACTCGGTCGTTTTTTACCGGACAGGTCTCATTTTTTTGTTTTTTTTGCGTGATGGCGGGTCAAAAATCCGTTTTTTGATTGGGGCGATCCGTTTTCGTTTTTTTCTTCAAATTTTCGATTTTCTCAAAACTGTTTTTTGATTTTTTTTAATGATAGGATTGAGTTATTCGAATCTGATGGGTAGCGTTCGAAAGAGAATTAAAATACCTATATTTTCAAAAAAAAAAAAAGTTTCTAGCTATCACGGTTCTTATGTTATTAACAAAAACGTGTTTTTTATTTAGAAGCTTATAGCTCCTAAACCTAACGGTCAATTTTTTTGAGAAAAATCGTGATAATACAGAATATAAATAGCTATAATCTGCTAAAATTTTGAATACATTCTGTAGGCTAGATTTTGAGTAAAAAATTGAAAAATGAAGAAAATCAGTTTTGTATGTCCAGCGATTACAAGAGTAAAATTGACTTAATGGCTTCAAAATTCCTTTTAGAGGTAGATTTTTTATAGTTCTCGGTCGAGTTCTTTGGGCAAAATGATTGGTCCATAAATTTCAGAGATATTTGAGGTTAAAAATTTTTTGACATTTTTTAAAAATCGTAATTTCTCGAGAACGGCTCTATGTATCTGAATGGGGTGGGCGGCATTCGAAAGAGAATTAAAATACCTATATTTTCTAAAAAAAATTAATTTTCTATCTATCAAGGTTCTTTAGTTATCATCAAAAACAAAAACGTGTTTTATTTAAAAAACTCATAACTCCATTTTATGCGTTTTTATGTAGGAAAACGCAGAAAATCATTCATGTGTTACAAAAAATAATTTAATCTCTAAATTAAAGAAGATTTATATTTTATTTTAAAAAAACGCGCAGTGATATCTACCGCTAGGTGGTGTGGAATGAGGAAACGTCATTGAGTAGGCATTCGATGATTTTTTTAATTTTTAAAAACCAACCAACAAAATGAATTAAAATGTTTAAAAATTATATCTATTATAATCTGTTATAATTATGAATTATGCATTATGAATGCATTATATTCTGCATTATTATAATTGATTTGTGAGTTATGAAATTTTTTAAAGAAACACGTTTTTGTCAATAACAAAAGAACAATGATAGCTATAAATTTTTTTTTCTTAAAAATTATGAATTATGAAATATAAAAAAAGACGTTTTTGTTAATAACAAAACAACCGTGATAGCTATTTGTTTTATTATAAAATATAGCGTTTGGGAATTCAGCAATTTGAATTCCCGCGGTTCCACTCAGCTCGGCTCGACTCACGGCGCAGCCACGGCGCGGCAGCACCTCGCGGCGTCTCGGCGGAACAGCTGAGACGCTATACTGATTCGTGCAGTATAGTCGCGAGATTGCTATCTTTCTCACACTCTCATAAGCAGTTAACCGCATTATGCAAGGCGGGCGGCTTTCCATTAGCAAAATGGAACTCAAACTCGTCTGGCTTCCTCAAGGAATTTCTCAACGAGCCACCAGCTAAAGAAGCTGTGCCTCTAGATGATTGCGCTACCAACATACTCGGGATGAAATGGCTCCCACACTCGAACAAACTCACCTTCAGAACAACTCCACCACCTCACCAGGAGATGATAACAAAACGGATTATACTCGCTGAAGTATACCAACTCTACGATCCCATAGGAATAATTTCACCGGTCATAATCACATCGAAAATCCTCCTACAAGAACTGTGGCTTTACAAACTTTCTTGGGACGACTCACTGCCAGACTCAACTGTGAAGAAATGGCTGCACATCCGGGAAGATCTCAACAACCTGGACACTATCACCATACCAAGGTGGTTAGGAATTCAGGAGGACTCAGTTGTGGAACTTCATGGCTTCTCGGATGCTTCACAACAGGCAATGGCTGCAGTTCTATACATTAAATCCACAACACTTACATCTCGCTCAACTTCATCATTTCTCATCTCCAAAACAAAGGTGGCACCACTCAAACGACTGTCAATCCCACGATTGGAATTGGGAGCGGCAGTACTACTCACGAAGCTGGCAAAACATGTTTTGGACAATTCACGATTGCCAATCTCACACATACATTTATGGACAGACTCTAAGGTAGCACTCACATGGATACGCTCACACCCCTCAAAATGGAAGGACTTCGTTGGAAATAGAGTTGCCTTAATACAAGAACTCATTCCAACAGCACAATGGAGACATGTACCTGGAGCGGACAATCCAGCGGATTGTGCCTCGCACGGATTACTCACTTCGCAACTCAGAGAGCATCACTTATGGTGGCATGGACCAAGTTGGCTCTGCCAGGAGGAATCAGCTTGGCCTTCTCAAGCAACCTCTATCCAAGAAACCAACCTTCCAGAAATGCGGGCTAAAGTCACACTCACCGCAGCCAAGTCAAACTCAAGCAAATTGTGGGACATCATCGATCATTACTCATCACTCACTCAACTCATAAGAATAACTGGATGGGTAATGATCGCCTGTGATCGATTCAAGGCTAAAGAAAAAACTCACCATGAATCGAAACTCACTACTGATTCACTCATCAAGGCAAAACTCTTCTGGGTCAAGAACATTCAGCAGGTTCATTTCCACTCAGAACTTATTATGCTGAAAAATTCTCAAGTCCCAAGAAATCATGTCCTCAACCGATTGACTGCCTACATAGACTCAACAGGAATTGTTCGAGTAGGAGGGTGGCTTCAAAAAACTCAACTCGATCATCACTCAAAACACCCAGCAATTACACCACGGAGCAGTCAACTCACCTCACTGATCTCACTCATCTCTCAACTCTGCACGGTGGCGCTCAACTCTCCCTGGCACACACTCGGCAGGAATTTTGGATAATCGGAGGCAGAGCACCGGTCAAGTCACATATTTTAAAGTGTGTGACTTGTGCAAGGTATTGGGCTCAACGGGCTCAGCAACGCATGGGGCAATTACCCATGGCTAGGGTCACCCCATCACCACCTTTCACTCACACTGGGATCGACTACGCCGGGCCAATCACCATTAACTCATGGAAAGGTCGTGGATCCAAAACATACAAATGCTGGATTTGTATCTTTGTGTGCTTCTCAACGTCAGCTATTCATCTAGAACTGGTCAGTGACTACTCAACGGATGGATTCTTAGCGGCATATAGACGGTTCACCTCAAGGAGAAGGATACCCTCTAAACTATACTCAGACTGTGGAACAAACTTCATCGGAGCAGCAAAGGAACTGAAGATCCTATTCTCACAAAACCAACATGAAAACTCAATCGCGTACAACTCACTAGCCAACGAGGGAACCCAATGGATATTCAACCCACCTGCTGCACCTCACATGGGAGGCAAGTGGGAAGCAGTCGTGAAATCAGTTAAATTTCACCTGCGACGGACCATTGGGGACACTCTACTCACCTTTGAAGCTTCAGCTACCTTGCTCACTCAAATAGAAGCAGTACTCAACTCAAGGCCGCTAGAACCACTCAGTGAAGACCCAGAAGATGTCAATGCACTCACACCCGGACATTTTCTCATCGGCAAGGCATTGAACTCAGTGCCTGAACCAAGCTTATTAAATCTCAACGAATCAAGGCTTTCCAAGTGGCAACTCATTCAACGGATCACTCAGCAATTTTGGAAGCATTGGTCAACTCAATACCTTCAACGGCTTCAATCTATTTCTAAATGGCATCATCCCTCTCATGAGATAAAAGTGGGTTCCATGGTTCTACTCATGGATGAACACTCACCACCAAGCAAATAGCCACTCGCAAGAGTCACTCAACTTCACCCTGGAACTGACAATCTCATCAGAGTTGTAACAATCAAGACGGCCACCACTCAACTCACACGCCCAATTACAAAACTCGCCATCTTGCCGGTGCCAACCGGAAATTAAATCAACCTGGCGGTTGATGGCGGGCGGAATGTTTGGGAATTCAGCAATTTGAATTCCCGCGGTTCCACTCAGCTCGGCTCGACTCACGGCGCAGCCACGGCGCGGCAGCACCTCGCGGAGTCTTGGCGGAACAGCTGAGACACTATACTGATTCGTGCAGTATAGTCGCGAGATTGCTATCTTTCTCACACTCTCATATGCAAATATGAGAGATATTAATTTGATTAGGGTGTAGTGAGACAAATTCAAGGAAGAAGACGGAAGTGGATCAAGAACTCGCTCTCTCTGAAATCAGCCTTGCCACGAGACACATCTCTGCGCTGTGCACCTGCTATCGTTCATCGGAAAACTCTCAACGCAAATTCACTGGATCACTCACTTGGGACTCTCATTGCTTCTACATTCTTGCTCAATCATCACACATCAAAAGGCATCTCCGATTAATATAATCGCTGCTCCTGCCAGGTAACATCTCTCTCTCCACACGAGGTCAGGTAGCGACCACTTGTTGGCCATTTTGAACGCCATTACGTTGTTGGCAAAACTCAAAGCAACAAATCAATAACATTTGTTTGCTGGTTATATTAGTTCATCGTGCTGAGTCGAGAAAGAAGTACTTCATTGGACAGACTCACTCACAAGGATCGGACACACTCATCTCATTGAAATCATCGTAAAAAACTCAACAGGTTAGTAATCCCTCATATGGGATTCATACTATAATACAGTAATTGCTTTACTGAATTACACTCACTAAGTGGACATGATTTAGCATTCATGTCAAAGTATAATGAAACCAGTGAACAAAACTCAACAAACAGTGCTACGATAAACTCGCCTTTTTATTCCTGAATAATCTCAATCAACCAGTTCGTCGCTTAGACTTCATTTAAGAAAATATAGTGAATGTAGAAATCATTTATAGTTCAATTACTTTTATTCAATATTGTACTCTACTCTAGTCATCAAAATAGTTTATTTTTATATTCTTGTTATACCCAGTGTAATTTAATGTAATTATTAAGGCCAAATATACTGTGAAAAATATAACATGCAGTTTATATATAAATTGTGTTCGACTCAACTTATTTCATCGCCCACAGCATGTTACTCATTTAAACTTATGGAATTCTCAAACATATAGATATTTTACTTCTATTTCAAATGATAACTTTATTTATCAGCTCAAAATTTATATAAATTTGATATAAATAAAACATAATAAATAAATAAATAAATTTAAAAATGAACAATTTTTAATATTCATAAATGGATTTAATTATAATTATGCAATAAATTTTTTAAAAAATTATAAATTTTGTTATAAAAATTAATTAAAGGAATCAACAAATTATGGTTGAGGAAGCTACGTACCAATGAATTGGCAGCGGTTTTTTAATGTTTCGTATTTTTATCTTGATATTTACACTATTGCGGTGTATTTTAAAAAAGATTATTGTTTTTAAATGTATGATTAAATAACCTGTTCATATATATGGGTTGTTCTTGTACTTTTCGGTCATAACCGGTCGCAGGGGGTCAACCGTTTTCCTCGCTGATTTTTCCTGTGAAACTACATATAAAAAAAGTGAGAGAGCCCCAATATTAGCTCCCTATATCCAATATTTATGTCTCAATATTAGACAGCTGCGCCGTGCTGAATTTCGAAAAATTGTCAAACAATGGCTATTTTCGAAACATTCTGTACGGCTCGTTTTTTGATCGATTTGAATGATTCAAATGCTTTTAAAAAAAAAATTTGTGGAATATAAATAATGTAATGAAATTTTTACACAAAGGAAAACGTGAATCTAAATATTTTTGTTTTTAAGGTTACCTTTCAACCTTTGTAGTTCCTCGAGTTTTATAGATATTGAGATCAGACACAACCTATTTTCTTTCTCTTAAAAAGAAATTTCATTTTCACTCGGCCAACGATTGATTTGATTAACTGCAAGCAAACATACAGCTTTTTCAAAATGGTCGATTTTCGAAATCGCAATGTTGGCACCCCTGTAACTTTTTTCTATCAAAATCGATTGGGCTCATATTGGGCGGAAAAAAAGTTTTAACCTTCTAGAAAACGACCCAATTGGTTTCGTTCGGTTTTTTGGATATTTGCAAAAGTTACAAATTTTTCAAAATGGTGGTTTTTTTGTATCAGTATCCATTAAGGGCGTGTTACACCTAGTGGCTTCTGAGCCCAAAATCAGTTGAATCGATGGCTTTTCATGGGTCTGAATTACTTGAAATTCATGTATTTAGTGCCCAAAGAGTTGAAAATATTAAAAATATTTAATTAAATAACTTTAAAATGCTAACAACGACAAAAGAAATTACAAAAACTCTTAAAATTAAGCAATTAAAAGTGGTTTTTCAATTTTTAAAAATAATTAAACAAATAATTTTAATATTTTCAATACTTCAAGCCATTACTACATGAATTTTAAGTAATTTAGGACTTGTCCCATGAAAATTCATTGAATACTTTTTTTAAAAAGGCTTCAGAAGCCACTATGTGTAAGACCCCCTTTAATACGTAAAACACAGCAGCAAAATTTATATTTCGATACATATTTTTACTATCCCATTTTTTAAAATATTGTAGTGACCGCATTATTGTTTGGATCTGTTCCTCATGGTATATGTTCCTCAAAGATGTGTAAAAGGCTGATAGATCGAACTATATTCATTGCTTAGTGTTGTTTCAAATAAACAAAATGAATGTATAGAAAACATAATCTATGGATATATGATCCCGGATACAAGAATCTTTCATGGAAAAAGAGACAGGACCATTACAGAGGAGCTTTTATAGATATAGAAACAATGTTTTAAAAAGTGGGATAGTAAAAATATGTATCGAAATATAAATTTTGCTGCGGATGCTCAAACAAGAAACTGATGGTTTGTGTATTGTATTTTACGTACTAAGGTGATTCCCTGGAGATCAGAGTTGATTCAACACATACTTGAAATTACACACGTAGGTCAATAAAGACATAACGAATGTCATATCCAAATTTCAGAGCATTTTATCTTTTAGCTTCTGAGTAATTGCTGTGTAAAGTTACATGGATTACATGGGAGATATATCTATATATATTGCAACTGTCGCGTTATGTATCTGTTTACGACAATATCTAAGCAACGAGACTCAAGTGAGCCTTGGAATTTCATGTACTCATAGGATATATAATAAGGAATGTTTTCGCGCAAGAATGAAGTTGATTCATAGTTTCATTATTAAAATAGAGCTTCTTAAATATAACGCTTTCGCAGAACTTGATATGTTTCGAGGGTTATGTACGCTCAGCGCGCCAGCTCACCGCTCGCGGGGCGTGGGGCTCACCGCGCACCCCCTCCCGCAGCAAACGAACTCAATCCTATGTTGACGTTTTGCCGCAGTACTCGGAATCGGCGTTGTCAATCGCGATCAGACTGCGTTTAAACATTCTCCTATATATTTGCTATATTGCCTGTAGTTTTTTGATTCGCTCTAACCTTTTTTAAAGACTCGCGTCCTAAGTGTTTTGTGTTTTACCAAGGTACTTCCATAAGAGCCCGTGTATAAGAGTTGAACTTTGAAGTTGAATAATTTCATAACCGAATTGACAAATGATCTGAAATTTCACACACAAATAGAAAATCGATCGAAGAACAACAATATTTAGTTTTTGGAATGACGTAACCTTTTTCATTTCGGTATCGAACCTCCTTAAAGGGGGTCTTACACATAGTGGTTTCTAAGAAATTAAAAAAAAAAGTATTCAATGAATTTTTATGGGACAAGTCCTAAATTACTTAAAATTCATGCAGTAATGGCCCGAAGAGTTGGAAATATTAAAATTATTTGATTAAGTATTTTTAAAAATACTTAGATACCACTTTTAATTGCTTAATTTTAAGAGTTTTTGTAATTTTCTTTGTCGTTTTTATCATTTTAAAATTATTTAATAAAATATGTTTAATATATTCAACTCTTCGGGCAATAAATACATGAATTTCAAGTAATTTAGACCCACGAAAAGTCATCGATTCAGCTGATTTTGGCCTCAGAAGCCACTAGGTGTAATACGCCCTTAATGGATACGTATACGAAAAACACCTATTTTGAAAAATTCGTAACTTTTGCAAATATCCAAAAAACCGAACGAAACCAATTGGGTCATTTTCTAGAAGATTAAAACTTCTTTTTCCGCTGAATACGAGCCCCATCGATTTTGATAGAAAAAAGTTACAGGGGTGCCAACATTGCGATTTTTGAAAATCGACCATTTTGAAAGAGCTGTATCTTTGCTTGCAGTTAATCAAATCAATCGTTGGCCGAGTAAAAATGAAACGTCTTTTTAAGAGGAAGAAAATAGGTTGTGTATGATCTCAATATCTATAAAACTCGAGGAACTACAAAGGTTGAAAGGTAACCTTAAAAACAAAAATATTTAGATTCACGTTTTCCTTTGTGTAAAAATTTCATTGCATTATTTATATTCCACAAATTTTTTTTTCTAAAATTTGACAAAATAGAAAAAAATTCCTTCTTGAATCATTCAAATAGATCAAAAAACGAACCGTACAGAATTTTTTGAAAATAGCCATTTTTTGACAATTTTTCGAAATTCAGCACGGTGTAGCTGTCTCAATATTAGATATGGGGAGCTAATATTGGGGCTTTCTCACGTTTTTTATATGTACTTTCACAGGAAAAATCAGCGAGGAAAACGGTTGACCCCCTGCGACCGGTTATGACCGAAAAGTACAAGAACGACCCATATATATTCTAATTTTATGAAATTTTTATTGAAATATTTTCGTTGGTACATGTGTATTTTATTTATTCTAATGAAATTTAAATAAAATTTTCATTTTTACAGCTCTTCGCTTTTTGTTAAATGACGACGACTCCGACGAGTATGAAATTGATGCTGTCGCGGGTGGGCACTGGAGTAACGAGGACGCAGAGAGAAATGATCCCGGTACGAGCGATAGTTGTTCAACATGCTATGAACCTGTTGCTGAAAATTCTGTGCAAATAACGGAAAGTGCAGCGGGAGAGCAAGTCGATGGACACACAGGCGATGATTCAGCGCAGTTTCAAGAAATATCTATGGAGCAGGCCGAAAGAGCACCTATAGAAGAGAGTGAAGAAGAGGAAGAATCGTCTGAGCATACAGAAGACGAGCAGCAGCAGCAGCACCAAGAACAGGACGATATAGTTGAAGAGATACCCGAAGAGGACAATATCTCATCGTCAGAGTACGAGTCCGAGAATGATGGGGACGACTCGAGGATCGCAGGTCATGTAGCGGGGGGAAAGTTGACCTGAACTTTGTTAATGAACTATTTAGAGCCGACTGTGCAAGTGGCTCAAGCAATTAGTCGCGTCGCACAGGCCAATGCCTCCCAAGACCCTGGTTACTTGGGAGAAACGGACGAGGCTGAACCCTCAACTTCAACAAATAGAAGACGGCCGAGGGCCATGGCGATGCATGATTTTTATACCCGGCGCGAGAGAGAGCGAGATCGATCCTACCATCGAGTCATCGATAGAACACGCATGACCTACCATCGGTTCGACGCAAATAGGCTCCTTGATCGTCGTATAAATCAGTGTGAGTAGAGAGAATCATAGTTTATTTATAAAGTTATTTCTCGTATGATAGAGTGTGTTTTTTTTATAAAGTAATTCGTCGTGAAGAAAACGGTGTGGACACCGTCGTGCGCCACGATTCGGCGACTCTCGAAGTATATGTGGAGAGAATCCGTTATTGTCGCCGCGCGCAAGAGTTGAGATGGTTTCACACGCAAATACAAAATCAAATCCGCTTTATCCGATAATCCGCTCTACACAAAGAATGATTTGGAAGATTTATTGAACAGAGTGGACGAAGCATTTGACGGACATCCGGAAGAATAATAAAATAAAAAAATAAAAAAAGAATTTGACATTATGATTTTATATTTTCCAACTAATAAAAATGAAAAATTTTTCTTATTCGTCTTGTTTTTATATTATTTCCCTTTTCTTATAGCGTACGTAGAGAGCGAGTCTTCTCTCAGTACGATAACATAGGGGACCGACAGTACTGCTAGTCATATGCAAACAGGCGGTGGCAGAGATAATACTAGTGGTGAGCGTGTAGTCGAAGATGTGGGAAACGACAATACGATAGAGCCACCAGATATCAGATTTATGGTGAGCGACGAGAGAAATCATTATCTTCAACGGTTTCACGTAAATGCCCGAAGATTTACACTACGAGTGCTAGATCCACCGTAAATTTTCAACTTGGTTTTATGGTTGGAGTTAGCAATGTGCGACATTCACGCGTTTTTTATATCTTTAGGAGATGTTGACCATTTGTTGGGTGTAGCCATTAGTAGCGAGTACTTTACTCAGGGTAGTGCGGGAATGTCTTTACGGCCGATCGCTAATTTTACACATGATGATTTGTGGGAGCTTGTAAGTAGTGTGGTTCAAAGTAAAGCGGAGTTTCATGTGGATGAAAGTTTTATTTTAGAAGCAACGTACGTTAAAATGCCAGTGGGTCAGGGTCACAAACGGAAAATTTTAAATGTAGATGTAGTTGGGCAACGGTCGTTTGTCGCGATAAAAAATACCGATAATCTGTGTTTGCCTCGTGCTTTAGTAGTTGGTGAGATGCATGCAGAGCTAAAAACGAACGTGACAAAAGAGACAAAAAAATTATGGACAAATATTCGCGATGGAAGACGATCGCTCCAAAAAGAGAAAGCCATAAAGTTGTTGCGCGACGCTAAAGTAGTTGTACAATCGACAGGATGTGGTTTTCGTGAGATTAAAAAATTTCAAGAGTATTACGCAAGACGTGGAATAGCAATCGTTGTATATGGTAGCAGACGGTTCGGGAGAATGGCCATTTTTTGATGGACGTCCAATGATAAGCGTTGATAACCCAACTGTTATAAATTTATATCATGATGAGAAGAATCGTCATTTCGACACTATATTAAATTTAATAGGTGCAGCGCAAAGTAAATTTTTTTGTAAATATTGTAACAAACGCTATCATTATGTGGACCAGCACACTTGTGCGTCGGTTTGTGCATGTTGTTTTGTGACACTAGCTTGTAAAACAGAGGGTGCGGTAGTGAAATGTTAAGATTGTATGCGAAATTTTTTAAGTGAGCGTTGTTATAATAATCACAAAACAGAGGGGTCATACAAAACGAGAAATAAGAAAATTTGCGATTTGATAAAAATGTGTACTGCATGTAACAAGCGTTTTCATACTCATCGTGGTAAACACGAGTGCGGCGTTTTCTATTGTAAGCTCTGTCGAATGAGACATTCGGTCAATAGCCTGTGTTTCATGAAGCCTGTAACCTCCTGGAGGTGGTCTAAAGATAAAAAATATCTATATGTATTTTATGATTTCGAGACACGACAAGAGGATCCGTACAAGAATCATCCGACGGCGCTTGAGCACGTGCCTACACTCTGTATCGCGCAGCAGGTATGTTCAGATTGCATACAAAACGACGACATGACCCAGCGATGCGATACTTGCGGCACGCATGAGAGTTTTTTTGCCACCAATCGACGACTTTAATGAAAAAGGGGTTGTGTTTGAATACGAGGGTTGTTACGTGCATGGTTGTCCAAAATGTTTCGTTCAAAATCGTAACAAGCGTCTAGTGTTTGATAATACTTTCGACGAGGCGTACGAAAATACACTCATCAAGTTACAAAAAATACGAGAATGTGGCTACGACGTTCGATGTATATGGGAATGTGAGTTTGAGAATGTGAAACGCGAGAACCCCGAAATTGCGCAATATGTGAAAAATCATCCGATAATGAGTCGTATAACACTGAATCCTCGCGATGCTTTTTTTGGTGGGCGCACCGAAAATATAATACCACTTTATAAAATAAAAGGCGATGAAAAGATAAAATATACAAATATTTGTTCTCTTTATCCGTACGTGTGTAAGTGCGGTAAATTTCCGATCCGTCACCCGCGTATATACGTGGGGAGCGAATGTAACGCACTTACATGCGACGATGACAACAATCTAAGTCGAGTGGAGGGATTAGTCAAATGTAAAATATTACCTCCACGTGACTTATACCTACCAGTACTGCCCGTGAAAATGCATGGTCGATTCTTGTTTGCTCTCTGCAGGTCTTGCTGCGAGGAAGCGCGCGAAAACGACTGTAATCACGAGAAAATAGCTGATCGCGAATTTACGAGTACTTGGGTTGCGGACGAACTGCGTAAAGCTGTTGACCTTGGCTACCGTGTGACGAGTATATACATTATTTGGAAATACGAGACAACGCGATTCGATGGTAACAGTGGGGTCCTCTTTACCGAGTATGTAAATACGTTTTTAAAAATTAAACAGGAGGCGAGCGGCTGGCCCGAATGGTGTACGGATGAAGAGTCAAAAAGTCGTTATTTAAGCGAGTACAAGCAAGACGAGGGGATCGCGTTGGAAAGAGAAAAAGTCGTTAAAAACAGTGGTTTACGAGCTGTTTCCAAACTGTGTTTGAATTCATTCTGGGGTAAATTCGGTCAACGGCCAAACTTGAAACTGACAGAGATTGTAAAAACTCGTGAGATGTTATTGAGGCTCCTAACGTGTCCGGATAAAGAAGTGTTGAGCATCTTACCCGTGAATGATGAAAACCTGTATGTTAACTGGCAATTTCGAGAGGAAGCCGTGACGCCAGCCTCGCACACAAACGTTGTCATAGCTGCTTATACAACGGTTCAAGCGCGATTAGAACTGTACAGTCACATGGAGAAGCTAGGCAGACGTCTACTGTACTGCGATACAGACTCGTGTATTTTCGTGAAAGATGAGAATAAACTAGAGGAATACGAACCCCCATTAGGAAATTTGTTAGGTGCAATGACGGACGAGCTCGAGAGTTACGGAAAGGGTACTTACATTGATACAATGGTCTCCGCTACGCCAAAATTTTATGCTTACCGAGCGATCACGCCCATGGGTACAATCGTAGAATGTTGCAAGGTTAAGGGAATAAGCATAAATTTTAAAAATTCTTTAAAAATAAATTTTGACTCTATAAAGGCTCTGATCGTCGACAATTTTGACAAAAAAGAAACGATCAGAATTAATTTTAAGTCTATTAAACGCACTTGCATACACGAGATTGTAACGCACGACGAAGTCAAAACATGTTCCACGGTTTTGAAAAAAAGACGTTATATTTCTGCGAGTCAGTCGTTGCCGTTTGGTTACAAATGTAATTGATTTTAAAATTTGCAAATAAAAATCCAAAAAAATTCACACACTAGAACTCTTCCTCTTACCACTGCCTAAGATTAACTGAAGTAAAGAAATGGATTACATTAGCAGGTGTGGGCTCCCGCGGTTGTGGCGGTGGTAGGGGATATGGGCTGCTTATGCCCCCCACCACCAGCGGTGATAAGCTGCTCTAACGCAAAGATCAGGCTAATCCGCGGGAATCTAGCTTGACACTGCGCGCGCAAGACTAGCTGATTGGTGCGCGCGCACCGCGTCGCGTCGTCCCCCCGCCACCCACCGCCGTCCGCTGCCGCCGCCTAGAAAGTGGTGGGGTGAGAGGTTTCTGAATTAGTAAGGGTCATGGACACGAGGTGGAAACATCCGTTCACTTGCATCTTCGCCGGCCCTACAATGGCCGGAAAGTCGGTTTTTGTCAAGCGGTTTCTTACACACCTGCCCGATATGTGCAATGTACATTTTGATCGAATTCTCTTTTACTACGGTGAGTGGCAAGAAACATATCGGACTGACTATAGGTCAGGTGGAGGGCAAAGAATCGAGTTTCGGGAAGGTGTGCCGCAAGCCAACGACTATTCACGCGATAGCGATAAGAAAAAATTCATCGTTCTCGACGATTTGATGCATGAGTCTTGCACCAGTGTCATACTAGACCTCTTCACGAAAGGTTGTCATCACAAGAATATAAGTGTAATCTTTATAACGCAAAATATTTTCCACAAAGGTCAGAATCAGCGCGATTTGTCACTCAACTCCAATTACATTGTGCTTTTCAAAAACCCGCGAGATCGTGCCCAAATTCAGTACCTGGGACGACAAGTTTATCCTGAAGACCCAAAATTTTTACAAGAGGCTTACATCGACGCGTGCACACATCCGTATAGTTACTTGCTGCTGGATATGAAACAGGATACTTTGGATGAATATCGTTTTTGTACCAACATCTTTCCCGACAACTCGACTCAGTACGCGTACGTGCCGAAATATTCGTCAAAGTAAAAACTAATAAAAGCGAGTATGGAAGTGTACAACAGTCATTTTCATCGTAGCGATGGCCGACATAACATCGACACCAGGTAACAAGTTCTCAAACAAACGTGTAGCTCCTTGAACGCACTTTGTCACGCCGACGGCCGGCAACGTAGAGCACTGCTCCGTACGGCCGATAAAGATTTGATAAAGTGTATCTGTGAGTGTGCATTGAACGTACTACAAGGTGTTGTAAAGCTGAAAAATACGGATAGGGCACGCCTAAAGAAACATAGAAGCGTATTGCGCAAGTTGACAGGCAACAGTGGTAATATCGGCTGGAGAAGCAAGAAACGCGCGATACTTCAAAACAGTGGTTCGTTTTTACCTATTCTTCTGGCGCCCCTGATAAGTACGGTATTTTCAAAGATTTTGGGTAACTAAAAGATGGATCGGACACGTAAAATGATTCTCGTTCCAGCGAATCCATCGACTAACGAGTTGACCTCACCCAATAATACCAAATCTCCTGTTAAAGAAAGTGCTGACAACACAGTACAGTCTTTGGGTGACTATTTATCGCGTTTGGGCTCGGATATGTTTGAGATTTTAAACTCGAAAAAATTTTCGTACGAGCGTGAAAAGTGTGAAAATTACTTACAAGTGCTCAGACGTTACTTATTCTTCAAAGAGAACGAACGTTTAGACGACAAAGACAGTGTACGTGAAATTGACGAAATCCAAGCCACGCTAGCACCACCCACAGAGGAGGTTATTCTGGAGAGTGTTCCTAAAATTTACTCCAAAAGGGCTCGTATGCTATTGAGACACTGGCGCACATTCGACTCTGAGCGTTTAAAGTGGAATAGCGCAGGAAACGTCATCATCGATGGAAAACTTATCCCGCAGTCAAATATCGCAGAATTGTTGAACTACGTTGTAAAGAATAAGAAGAAGAAAAAACAAGACGAAGAGGAGGAGGAACCAGTGGGCAGATTTCAATTCGCCAAATTCATCGACAGTTCCGACACACCGAATAATCTTGTCGGTAATGCAAGTATATTAAAAATTGCCAACAGATTGACAGATCCTTCAAATACAGCGAAACGCCGAATACAAGCACCAATAGCCTCTCCACCGTTGACCAGACACGCAGCCAAGAAAAAGTGGTTAAAACTATCCATCTGATGTCATACGAAAATCAATATTACGACCCGTCGCACGAGGCCGGTTACGCAAGTGCACACCATCTCGTACGTGTCAATACACGAAGTAAACCCATCTCGAAGAGAGAGAAGGAACGCATACACGAATGACTGAGTAACCAAGATGCCTACACACTTCATTTACCAATACGCAGAAAATTTCGAAGATTACGATACAACGTTACAAACATTGACGATGTTTGGGAGGCTGATTTGTGTCAATTGTCGTCGCCAAAAATGAAAACGACGGTTATACCTATCTATTGGTCGCTGTGGATGTTCTCAGTAAGTTTGCTTGGGTGGAACCGTTACGCGACAAGTCGGCACGGACCGTTGCAACGGCTTTTGAAAATATTTTTAAACGTTCCAACGGTCGTCTTCCTGCTTACTTACAAACTGATAAGGGTAAGGAATTCGTAGGCACAGCTGTACAAAACGTTTTGAAAAACCGTGGCATACGCTTTCGAGTAGCAAGAAATCCTGACGTCAACGCAGCTGTCGTCGAGCGATTAAATCGCACGATCAAAGGACGCCTTTGGAGATATTTTACACATAGAAACACACACCGATACATCAACGTGATACAAAAAATTGTCGGTGCTTACAACAACACTGTACACTCGGCCATAGGCATGAAACCAGCGCACGTAGACTTGTACAACGCTGCACAAGCCCGCGCCAATCTGCAAAGATGGTGCACCAAACAAAGACCAACGAAATACCCTAAATACAAGGTCGGAGATTACGTTCGAATTAGTCGCTCAAAGGGAACCTTCGAGAAAGGATTCGAAAGAAATTACTCCGAAGAGATATTCAAAGTTTGTCGTGTCTCACAGAGGTAACACATTTACCTGTACGTGATACAGGATCTGAACAGTGAAAATATCGACGGTTTCTTCTACACCGAACAATTGACAGGCGTAGGTTTTAAACGATTAATAGCTGAACAAGAATTTAAAGTCGAGCGCATCATTCAATCCAAAGGACAGGGGAAAAAGAAGCAGCTACTGGTAAAGGTAGAATATCCAGAAAAGTTCAACTCTTGGATAAAAGCTACAGAACTCAAGTCTGTTTAGCAAGATGAACAACAGTGAAGAATTTTATCTAGTTTGAGATGTGAATTTATCGCCCTCCATATTATTCATGTTTGAAAGATACTTATGGATCAGGATGGGGCTTTTTTAATACAAAAAAAGAGACTTGATCTTTTTTTTTGTAAATGCTTCAAAGCGACGTTTCATCGGCTTGGTCTGCCGACCTCTTCAGGCTAGATGTTTATTAAATAAAAATACAGAATTACAAATCACGTATAACATTCGGTAAAAAAACCAATGATATATAAAAAAAGGAAACGAACCCTATTTACCTTAAACGTTGGCACAAGTCAACGAGTCAAAATTTATAACGATGTACAGTCATATTAACACTTACGGCTAGTGGCAAAGAACATTAACGTACATATCAATTTATACACAACGCTATCAAAATAGACGAACGTATTGAAGTAGTCAATCATAACAAAAACAATCATGACGTTAGCAGTTAAAATTTCGAAAGTAAAGGAAAATAAATGCGGTTAAGTGTATAAATATCCTCTTTCTTGTTTATACTGTGTTTGTTACATTTTATGTGTATCATTTCCGATAAGAGTCTTTTTTTATAATTCCGCTCAATGTCTATAATTTTTGTGTCGTCCCAATTAAATTCATGATTCAAACTATTTTTGTGGGTGTGTACTACGGACTCGATGTTTTTGTTTTTCTTATGTTCATTGATTCTTGTTTTTAAAGAACATTTGGTTTCACCAATGTACGTAGCTGGGCGATTTTTACAAGTAAATTTGTACACCACACCTGTTTGATCCCATTTGTCAGACTTATCTTTCCCCAATTTAATCACGGAGTTCATACTTTTATTCACTGTGGGAATCGTGGTAATATTGTATTGCTTAAAAATTGAAGAAATTCTTTCGTAATTGTTAGTGAACGGTAATTGAATCTTAGGCATTTTTTGGAACATTGATTTTTTTTGTGTGTTTTTGTTGATGAATTTTGATTTATATTTTAGATACTGTAGACGTGTTTTGATATTTTTATTTTCCTTTACTTTCGAAATTTATTTTCGAATTTATTTTCCTTTACTTTCGAAATTTTAACTGCTAACGTCATGATTGTTTTTGTTATGATTGACTACTTCAATACGTTCGTCTATTTTGATAGCGTTGTGTATAAATTGATATGTACGTTAATGTTCTTTGCCACTAGCCGTAAGTGTTAATATGACTGTACATCGTTATAAATTTTAACTCGTTGACTTGTGCCAACGTTTAAGGTAAATAGGGTTCGTTTCCTTTTTTTATATATCATTGGTTTTTTTACCGAATGTTATACGTGATTTGTAATTCTGTATTTTTATTTAATAAACATCTAGCCTGAAGAGGTCGGCAGACCAAGCCGACGAAACGTCGCTTTGAAGCATTTACAAAAAAAAAAAAGATCAAGTCTCTTTTTTTGTATTAAAAAAGCCCCATCCTGATCCATAAGTATCTTTCAAACAATTTTATCTAGTATTACCCAGCAACAGTAGTATGACATATTTTCCGAAAAATACTACCACCTGTTTTACAACGCATTTGGCTCGTGAAATCAGATTAACAGGAGACTGGCAAGTCGGACTAGCAGAAATTCACGTCCCCTGCACAATCATGCACATCAAGAATCCGAATCTTCGTATACATTTAAACTAGGCTCGGCTAAACTCAAACCTTTAAAAAATAACGGAATTTGTAATTTTCCATACGGTGTGTACGATACTGCTGCTCAACTCGCGGAAGAAATCAATAGAGTGCACATTGTACGCGATCATCAACAACTCGTCCCAACGGAATTTCAGAAAGGCTACTACGCTTTGAGACGAACCTGTGATTGCGCAGAACCACATTACACAACGTTTAATGAAAAAATACGCAGTATCTTTGGTTTTGAGGATACTATTCCCAGACAGACGGGCACATTTATCACCTCCAAAACAGGGAAAGGTAAAAACATGGGTACTAGACCTGTATGTCTGGCGCGTGCTATACCCGATCAACTGTACGTCTACACAGACATTTGCGAGCCTTATACCGTCTGTGATACTCGAACAGCACTGCTTCGCATAGTTTCCTTGGAGAATTCAAGATATAAATTTGGCAGCAACCTCGGAAGGCATTTTGCACCTATACATTACATTTCGCGCTTACAGCATACTTTTCACAACATTATCATCGATATAAGAGACCAACACGGCCGACGCATACCATTCGAGTATGGAACGTTGACCGTAACGCTTCATTTTAAGCATAATCGGTAAAATAAACCTTTCACAAAATGAGCCAATATATCACATACTACGACTAGCAAACCGGTGGAGGTATAGGCGTGAAAAACGTTTACGCTGGCTCAACCTATCAACGTGGCTCTGGAATTGGAAGTTTCATCGGTGCAATATTTAGAAAAATTGTCCCATATCTGAGTAGTGGTGCTAAAGCTGTGGGCAAAGAAGCAGTTCGCGCAGGTCTGAACGTGCTCGATGACATAGCCAATGACGGTGCGAGTTTCAAAGATTCGGTCAACACTCGTCTTCGAGAATCTGGAAAAAATTTAAAAAGGAAAGCCGAAAAGAAGGTCTCGGAAATGATGAAAGGGCACGGATATAAATCAACGACAGTTAGACGGAAGCGGCAGTCGATGATCAGTCGTGTGAGGGCACGCAACGCATCGCGAAGGAAAACAGTCAAGCGGTTAAAAAAGCCAAAACTGATAAGAAGAGGAAGGCCAAACGGAGGAGGAAGAATAAGAAACCCGTTAGAAGTGTTACAGATATTTTTGGGCCTGCGTAAATATGGCATATTTACACGCATGCAGCGGAGAAGGAATGAAGAGCGAGCTAGATCTCTTTACTCTCCCTCTCACTCAAATATCTATAGAAAACAGTGCGTTTCTCCACTACAAGCCCGTATCATCACTCAGCAATGACAGTGATTCACCGCTCGAATTTCTGATGTCCAGTTCTACCGAACACTACATTGATCTCGCGCACACCATGCTACATGTTACCGTGCAGATTTTACCGGCTGACACGGAACAAGAAAATGTAAAAGTTGGACCTGTCAATAATTTTATTCACTCGTTGTTTGATCAAGTATCAAAAATATATTTTTCAATCAAAAATTGGTTTCACCGCCAAACAACGCTTACCCATATAGAGCATACATAGAAACTTTACTGAACTACGCCCCACCAGCTTTGCAGTCTCATTTAACGGCTGCTTTGTGGTACGCTGATTCAGCAGGTAACATGGATACGAACTCGACCGTTGCACGCGGCGCACACACGTCCAACAGTGGGCTCCTTAACCGTCAATACTTTACGCTTGGAGGTAAACCCATCGATCTAATTGGGCATTTACACTGTGACGTGTTCAATCAACCCAAATTTCTCCACAACGGCGTAGAAATGAGAGTGAGACTAGTGCGCAGTAAGGACGCCTTCTGTCTCATGGATTCATCAGAAAATGGAAAATTTTCCGTAAACATAAAGGAAGCGATGCTTATCGTGCGTCGAGCTAAAATTAGTCCAGGTGTATTGCTCGCTCATGCCAATGCTCTAGCTAAGAGCACGGCAAAATATCCCATTACCAGGGTTGAAGTAAAGGCTTTCGCTATGCACAGCGGTGTCATGGGAGAAACGCTCGATAACGTTATTCTAGAAGAGTTACCCAAAAGAATCATCGTGGGTTTCGTGAAAAACAAAGCATTTAGCGGAAATCGCCAACTGAACCCCTTTAATTTTAGTTGACTTTATCTTAAGGGAATCGATGAAATAATGAGTACACAAGATAATTTAATTCATTCTGTACAACGTTTCGGTAATACAATTATTACCTTTATCAAGCACTGTAAATTTATTTAACTTATTATTTTACAATATGTCAAAGTAGTTCTCTATTTACAAAGATAGTCAGACGTTCTTACCATATTATTTGGTGTAGTCAAGGGTATAAAGTATGGAATAATTATAAGCACAAGTATTGATTTAGAAAAAACAACAAAAACATATATGTTTTTTGCACAAAAATTGAACTCAGCTAGTTAACAATTAACCCCTTTAATTTTCAACACTTTAACTTAAATTTCTTATCGCTCTACGTGGACGGCGTACAGATACCGAGCAAACCACTTCAGCCACGCTTCACAGGCGATAATAAATTGTACGTTGATTCTTTCCACACTCTCTTCAGCGGCACCGGTATACACTATCTCAATGAGGGAATCGACGTTAGTCGCGTTTCTTAGCCGTCAGGGTTTTGTCTGTTTGCATTCGATCTAACACCTGACTTATCTGCCCATTTTTCCTCTCACTGGAACCTCGTGTGCTCGGGGTCTCTACGAATCGAAGTTCGTTTCGAGGAGGCAATAACCGAAACGGTCAACTGCATTATTTACGCTGAATTCGACAACGTACTGGAAGTAGATTCCAACCGTCAAATCGTCAGAGACTTTAATGCGTAAGAAGAGGAAGTGTTCAGTGGTGGGGAGAAGCGAATATAAGTCGATGAATCCCAACGCTGGCAGTGCAGTCGACTTTTGGCTTCGTGACGAACACATCGACATTTCTCATCATGGATTACGTAATAGAAATTCAGGGTTTGAGAGACAAGGATAATAAATTTTTACCCAACGAGGTTGCCATTGTCTCTTTGCAAGGGAACGTCTCGGGACATTGCATAATTAGTCCACCTCACACATTCGACGAGCTGCCTAGGCAGGCCAGAGTGACCAACGATTATCTTTCATCGAAACTACTTGGAATCCATTGGTTCGATGGTGATATTGGCTTACGCAAACTACAACACCACTTTTACAACATTGCCAGAAACGCTGCTAAAATCTACGTGAGAGGCGGCGATATGAGTCGATTCGTTCAATCCATGATGACACGCAGCATAGTCGACATCGAAGACTATACCAGCGAAGGTTTCACCGATATGCAGAGAAGATTCAAAATTGAACAAGTATGTATTGCTCACGGATGTATGGATAATCCGTATAAAAAGCCATACTGCCCTCTAAAACGCGCACATGTAGTCAGAGAGTGGCTTTACTCACTACTACCCGAAGAGAACCCTACAAAATTACCGGAAAAAAGCAGCGACCTATGTTTTAACGCAATAGAAAATCAGATAGCGAGAGCGTTGGAGGGTCTGAAAGCGAAAACGATCGGAGTGTACGCGGCTGATCGGATTCCAAACGTGATGATGATACCAGCCGCCATTGTATGCAATACGGATGATCACACAAGACCAGGATCACACTGGGTAGCCATCTACATAGACAAAAACCGATTTGGAACGTACTTTGACAGTTAGTGCTTCCCATCTGTTTCAAGACACCATCACCAACGACTTAGAAGAAACTGCAAAAATTTCCGTTGGAACGTCAAGACGCTTCAAAGCATCGATTCAATATGCTGCGGACAGTATACTATCATGTTTTTGTATCACATGTGTCGTGGCATCGACTTCAATACCTTCTGTCGACTCTTTACGCGTGACACAAGAAAGAACGATGCATTAGTTATGAATTATTATAAAAAAAAAATGTCATAGAAATAAGTATAGAAAATGTAAGAAAGCACTAGCTTTTTCAAGCGAACGCTCTCATGGCGAAGGCATATGTAATCAATCATGTACTCCTAGATTAAGGTGTGTCCAATAAACAGTATTTAACCGTCAAAAGAGTTTTTGTTTCTTTTTCAAACCTTTTCCTTTTCCAACGGTTTTTCCCCATCGAGACTTGATACGATACTCTAATCTAAAATAACGGTTTTTCCCAAACCTTTTCCTTTTCCAACGGTTTTTCGTCACCGAGACTTGATATGATGCTCTATTCTAAAAGAACGGTTTTTTGTATTTTTCTCTCCCCTCCAATAATAATCAGAAAGCGTGAGTGGGGATTGACTAAAAAAACAGTCAAGCACCCAACGCTTACCAGTCACAGCCGATACTTTCTCCTGAACACTTGGTGAAAGAATTGTTCGCGATTAAAATCAGTATTGAAGAAATGGACAACTGTCACGGAAAGCCAGGAGCTCTCGCAGAAGTGCCCAACGTTCTGCTAGCAACCACGTATGCTCTTAATAAATCCAAAACGAAAAGAATCTGCGTAGGACTAGAACACAGCGGTGGATACTATCGGTCAGTTATAAAGTTTATCACATCTGGTACTTCGTACAAAAACGTAACGTTCAATGAAAATAGCTAGAATAATTTGCAAGACCGATTCGATACAATAACAGCTTATTTTGGTGACGCTTACACGTTTTATCAAGACTTTGGAAGACCAACTAAAATTTTTTTGGACAATCACGATTTAAACTTTACATCGGCATACGGTAACAAATCTATCACAATCGATGAGCGACCACAACCAACACAAGACGAAGACGAACAATCATCGTGCAAAAAGAAGAAAAAATATTACAATAACCCACCAGGCATCGTGATGCAGGAAACTACTTTCGAAGGTCTTCGAAAACAAGGTAATTTAATCAACCATCGTTTAGCCATGCTCAAGCAACGAGTCGGTAAAGTCAATCGCACTCTTCACTAAATACTCGCATACCTGAAAAATAAACTCCAAGAAAAAGCCGCAGACAACATGCAGAACATTCTCAAGGACTTTAAAGCATTCAAACAATACTACACCATTCACAAACTTGACATAGAAGGGTTCATTTCTCAAAATATGGTCGACGACAACGATAAGTATAAAAGTGAAGATTTAAATATTGTTCTTGCCGAAATTTACGCTTTCGATCTGCCTATGGTTGCTAAAGATATACGCGATTATTTATTGTCTAAATGAATATCGCACAAGTCATTCTCGAATTAATTGCACTCTACACGAATAATACTTTTATTCAAAACAAACTATAAGCATCGACCCATCCATACTCCTCTCCTGTAAGATATACAGACCAACATATTTCTTCTCTCTCTCTCTCTCTCTCTCTCTCTCTCTCTCTCTCTCTCTCTCTCTCTCTCTCTCTCTGTCTCTCTCCATCAAATCACTATATCTGAGTAGACGATTACTATAAATATCATCACAATCTCACTCCTCTCCTCATTCTTTCACATCCTTCACAATGGAGAAGACCAACAGTAAAAACTCAGATCGTACACCCCTCCTCAAGGAGGAAAAAAATCCGTTGCTCAACACTGGAAAGAAATAAAAGAATAATTTTCCACTAATACACACTCTGCACCAGAAGCCATGGATACAAGAAATTCTAATTTGTACTTATAATTGCCACGGCAACAAAATGTACCTTTCATCTACATATAGTTTATAATAATTTATTTCATTATTTACTATGTATAAATATTGTATAAGTTTCTCGAATAAATTATACTATGCATAAATGATGTTTTTATTCTAAACACACTATAATCACCATCCCATCCATACTCCTCTCCTTGCAAAATAAACGGTTACACATAAGCCTTATCTCACACCATGCGGGGCCCCAGTAAACGTATATGCCTCCCGACATCTATTACTCCCACCACCACCACTCTATAACACTCCCAAATCATCCGTGTGTGCAGCCGAATGGGGAAAAAGGCCCACTATACTAAACAACTTACGCTATACCTGTATAGAGTGACGGCGCAGGCGGGGAGGGGGAAAAATCGATACCGCTGTCTCTCCATATGGGCCTTCTTACTACTGTCATGGTCTATGTGTTCATGTGTACGCTGTATTCGCTCATATAGCCCCAATCTCGCCTTCAAAGCAGGATTTTCCGGACATACGATTGTCGTGTTAATTTTTTTTAAGCTTGTATTATGTTACGATTTAATAATCGCATACAATAAATAAATGGAGGAGGACTCGATAAAAAAACGGCATGGCGTGACTCGGCGATGAGTGCTCTAACCACTGAGCTACCAATGCCGGTGTACGTCTTTCTTCGAGTCGTCCTCATGTTGCTGCTATATGCAACCCGATACGCCTCGTCACGTTGTGCATACTATTCACACGTAACACGTCAGCGGCCCCGAAAATCGACGTCCTCGTCGATTGTAGAAATCAACTTTATCTTAGAGTGTGTTACGATTTAATAATGGTATACAAATAAATAAATGGAGGAGGACTCGATAAAAAAACGGCATGGCGTGACTCGGGGGGGAATCGAACCCCGGACCTTTCGTTTTCGCGATGAGTGCTCTAACCACTGAGCTACCGATGCCAGTGCACATCTTTCCTCGAGTCGTCCTCATGTTGCTGCTATATGCAACCCGATCCGCCTCGTCACGTTGTGCATACTATGCACAAGTAACACGTTAGCGGCCCCGAAAATCGACGTTCTCGTCAATTGTAGAAAACTACTTTCTCTTAGACTGTTAGAAATCTACATTACCTTAAAGCGTTGGGTTCGTACGGTGCAGTTTTAGCTATCGTCCCTGACACCTAGCACCAGAAATATTACGATTTACTAATCGCATACAATAAATAAATGGCGGTGGACTCGATAAAAAAACGGCATGGCGTGACTCGGCGGGGAATCCAACACCGGACCTTTCATTTTCGCGACGAGTGCTCTGACCACTGAGCTACCGATGCTGGTGCACGTCTTTCCTGGAGTCGTCCTCATGTTGATGCTATATGCAACCCGATCCGCCTCGTCACGTTGAGCATACTATGCGCAAGTAACACGCTAGCGGCCCCGAAAATCGACGTTCTCGTCGATTGTAGAAATCTACTTTCTCTTAGAGTGTTAGAAATCTACATTACCTTAAAGCGTTGGGTTCGTACGGTGCAGTTTTAGCTACCGTCCCTAACACCTAGCACCAGAAATATTACGATTTAATAATCGCATACAATAAATAAATGGAGGTGGACTCGATAAAAAAACGGCATGGCGTAACTCAGCGGGGAATCGAACCCCGGACCTTTCGTTTTCGCGACGAGTGCTCTGACCACTGAGCTACCGATGCTGGTGCACGTCTTTCCTGGAGTCGTCCTCATGTTGCTGCTATATGCAACCCGATCCGCCACGTCACGTTGTGCATACTATGCACACGTAACAATTATTATACTAAAGAAAATATTAAAAATTTGGCGGGGTATAAGACTTCGTTTACGAGATAGAATTTTCGATAGATCATCCTTTAGCTATTCACGCACACGCTCTCTGAGCTCGTATCGCCCCAATCTCCCCTTCAAAGTAGGGTTTTCCGGACATACGATTTTCTTGTTAATTTTTTTTAAGCTTGTATTATTATACTAAAAAACATATTAAAAATTAGGCGGGGTATAAAACTTCGTTTTTGAGATAGAATTTGCGATAGATCATCCTTTAGGTGTTCCCGCACATGCTATCTGCGTTCGTATCGCCCCAATCTCCCCTTCAAAGTAGGATTTTCCGGACATACGATTTTCTTGTTAATTTTTTTTAAGCTTGTATTATTATACTAAAAAAGATATTGAAAATTTCGCATGGTATAAGATTTCGTTTTTGAGATAGAATTTTTGATATGCCATTCTTTATGCTTTCCGGTATACGCTGTCTGCGCTCATATCTCCCCTACAACCCATGGTTTTCCGGATATACGATTTTCTTGTTATTTTTTTAAGCTTGTATTATTATACTAAAAAAGATATTAAATATTTCGCGGGCTATAAGACTTCGTTTTTGAGATAGAATTTTCGATAGGTCATCCTTTAGGTGTTCACGTATACTCGGTAGGCGCTCGTATTGACCCAATCTCTCCTTCCAAGCAGGCTTCTCCGGACATACGAGTTTCTTGTTAATTTTGTTTTAAGCTTGTGTTTTTATACTAAAAAACATATTGAAAATTTGGCGGGGTATAAGATCTCGTTTTCGAGATAGAATTTTCCATAGATCATCCTTCAGGTGTTCACGCATACGCTATCTCCACTCGTATCGCCGCGATCTCCCCCTTCAAAGCAGTGTTTCCCGGACATACGATCTTCTTGTTAATTTTTCTTAAGCTTGTATTATTGTACTAAAAAAGATATTAAAAATTTGGCCGGGTATAAGAATTCGTTTTCGAGATAGAATTTTTGACATGTCATGCTTTATGTGTTCACGTATACCCTGCCCGCGCTCATATCGCCCCAATTTCCCCTACAAAGCAGGGTTTTCGGTACATCCGATTTTCTTGTTGATTTTTTTATGCTTGAATTATTATACTAAAAAATTTGACAGGGTATAAGACTTCGTTTTCGTGACAGAATTTTCGATATATCATCCTTTAGGTGTTAACGCACACGCTGTCTGCCCTTCTATCGCCCCAATCTCTCCTTCCAAGCAGGCTTTTCCGGAGATACGAGTTTCTTGTTAATTTTTTTTTTCTTGTGTTTTTATACTAAAGAACATATTGAAAATTGGGCGGGTTATAAGATCTCGTTTTCGAGATAGAATTTTCAGTAGATGATCCTTTAGGTGTTCACGTATACTTGATATGCGCACGTATCGCCCCAATCTCCCCTTTAAAGCAGGATTTTCCGAAAATACGATTTTTTTGTTGATTTTTTTTAAGCTTGAATTATTATACTAAAAAACATATTAAAAATTTGACAGGGTATAAGACTTCGTTTTCGAGACAGAATTTTGGATATATCATCCTTTAGGTGTTAACGCATACGCTGTCTGCCCTCGTATCGCCCCAATCTTCCCTTCCAAGCAGGGTTGTCCGGACATACGATTTTCTTGTTAATTTTTTTTAAGCTTGTATTATTATACTAAAAAAGATATTAAAAATTTGGCGGGGAATAAGAGTCCGTTTTCGAGATAGAATTTTCGATAGATCATCGTTTAGGTGTTTACGCATACGCTATCTGCGCTCGTATAGCCCCAATCTCCCCCTTCAAAGCAGGGTTCTCCGGACATACGATTTTCTTGTTTATTTTTTTTAAGCTTGTATGATTATACTAAGAAAGATATTAAAAATTTGGCCGGGTATGAGTCTTCGTTTTCGAGATAGAATTTTCGATAGATCATCCTTTAGGTGTTTACGCATACGCTATCTGCGCTCGTATAGCCCCAATCTCCCCCTTCGAAGCAGGGCTTTCCGGACATACGATTTTCTTATTATTTTTTTTAATCTTGTATTATTATACTAAAAAAGATATTAAAAATTTGGCCTGGTATAAGACTTGGTTTTCGAGATAGAATTTTTCATATGTCATGCTTTATGTGTTCACGTATACTCTGTCCGCGCTCATAATGCCCTAATCTCCCCTACAAAGCAGAGTTTTCCGGACATACGATTTTCTTGTTATTTTTTTTCGAACTTGTATTATTATACTAAAAAACATATTAAAAATTTGACGGGATATAAGACTCATTTTCGAGATAGAATTTTTGATATATCATCCTTTAGGTTCACGCATACGCTGCATACTCACGTTTCGCCTCAATCTCTTATTTAAGGGTTGTTTTGTGTTTGGATATGTTCGGGAATTGATATTTTCGACATTTCTTGTGTTATTCTGCGGTTTTTTTACCGAATAGAACACTGAAATAAAAAAAAAAAATTATGAAAGTGCTCAAGTCGAGCGCTGCAAACTTCAAGTTCATTAGAAAACCAGATTTCACTTACTGTGAGTGGCACACTTGTGATCGAGGTCACAGATTGTTCCTCTCTTCAAGACCAACAATCTACGCTGAAAAGTGTAAAAACAGAAAAGTTTTTTTCTATATTATAGCGAACTCTTTCAGAACAAAATCATTGCCCGGCTTTTTAAAGCCCTGTATACCCCGTGCGTACTTCATGACGATTGACGCGGAGACAATTGTTCGTCTTATACGCTCTTACTTCACTCCTTCGCCACGGTTTGTGGGACATGCTCTTCTTACCCTTACCTCTTAAAGTTTCTGCGCGTCTCCGTTTAACAGACTGTATTGAATTATGCGATGTAAAATTAAGTAGTAGGCAGAAGTTCCAGATGGAAATTTTACTTCGATTCAAATTCGAGACGAACATCTACGGAAGCGCTCTTTAACGACTTGTTTCGTTTGGTGCCGTCTTACTGTAGCTTTTTCAACACAGGTTTTGTGTGATATCTTGAAAAGTCAATAAATGAACAGTTATAATAACATAGATGGAGTTTACTAATCAACTAGAGTGCTGGGCACGCTACGCACGAGTTAAATGTAAAGGTGAATGTAGGTAAATTCTGATTCACAGGGAATGAAATAATAAGACAAATTCACACACACACAATTAGTAGAAAAGAGTGTTTGTTGGACGGGTGAAAATAAGGAGACCAAAACACTTTATATCAAACAATTAATCCTTTTATTGAGAGCTCTGAAGTAGAAGATGGCACAAGTGATACGGAATAGCGAAGGCGGTGTGTCTGTTCCGTTCGGCTTTCGGCACGAGAGAGAACGAGTCGCGCCGTCGTAGGCGCGAACATGAGGCAGGCACTGTGTTGCAGAGGGGAGGCCGCATACATCCACTGCGCTCCTCTGCTGCAGGCTGGCGCCATCTCGGCGATGTGGATGGCGGCGCATACCGAGATGCATCGCTGTAGAGCGTTGCGTGGACTTCTTACGTGGAGCCAACGCGTTCTACGTGGAGCCAACGTACTTCTTACACTCCTTCCCTTTGAGGGTGCGCAACTTCTGATTCTCGCATAAGTATCTTCTGATTGTCTTATCGGTTTATCCTCTGAGTCTTGTATATGTATGAGTATTTGTAGGTATTAAATTCATTCTAAGTAAATAAATTAATTACTCTGAATACATTTCTGAATTTTATTTATATTTAAATAAAAGGTTACAAGAAAACATCTGGTATTTAAAAAAAAAAAAAAACGAATCTAAGGTGTTTGGAAAATACACATATATAACCACCTGATTTTGCATTTATTATTGTCTTTCATGTGTATTAGTGTATAGTGCTATTTCTCTCATTTTAAAATGTTTTGAATATATTATTTTATCTCTTAAGTATTTGTGCGTATCAAAGGGAAGTGGTTTAGTCATCATGTCTGCTTCATTTTCTTTAGTAGAAACCCATCTGACTGTCACTTTTCCTTCTAAAACACATGGTTTTATATAGTCACCGTGAGTGACCGCCATATGACTTTTACTCCCTGTCTTTTAGATTATCATCAAAGTTTTTGAGTTTGTGGCTGCCATCCATCTGAGTGCAATCACCAGCTGATTTATTGTCGCACCAAATAGTTACTGGATACATTGTTTTGCCCGTTATGTCTCTGATTGCTTTGTCTAACGATACAAGTTCCTGACACGCTTCGCTCATGGCAAGATACTCCGCTTGGCAAGTTGACAGTGTCACATACGTCTGTTTATGACTTTTCCACATTATTGGATCACCAAATAATTTTATTATATAGCCCCCTGTGGAAGATGAGTCTGAACAATCTCTAAAGCTTGCATCTGTCATAGCTGCTAGATTTTCATCATTTGCTCTGTACATCAACCCAGGATCAAATGTTCCTCTGAGATATGTGAATATTCTTTTTACATCTTTCCAATCCTCTTCTGTTGGATTTAATTATCGTCTGGATAAACAGTTGACTGCAAATACGATATCTGGTCTCGTGGCACTTGCCAGATATAACAAACTTCCAATGACTTCTCTGTATAGTGCTTTGGTTTTTATTTTTGATTCTTCTGATTCATTCGAGTTTTCTCCCCTTCTGAGTTCTCTGTTTTTAACTTGTTTAGTCACCATGGGTGTTCTCTGAGTTTTGCATTCTGTCATGTTAAATCTTTCCAAGATTTTCTCTGTGTACTCTGTCTGTTTTAATGCCAAGCTTTTATTTTGTCTGTCTCTGATGATTCTCATTCCCAAGAAGTTTTCTGGTTCTCCTAAGTCTTTCATTTTAAATACAAGACTTAATTTCTCTCTGATTTCTTCTAATTTTGTCATTACCTGATAGTAGTATGTCATCTACGTATAGAATTAACATGACTACTTTTCCATCTTTTCTCCAGGTAAACAAGCATGCTTCATTTATATCTTTTTCCAATCCTAATGTTAGTACTTCTTCTGAAAACCTTACATTCCATCTTTATGGACTGATTCTTAAGCCGTATAAAGATTTCTGTAGTTTGCATACTTTTGTTCTTCTGATTTCTGCGTCACAGTTTAGACCATCTGGAAACTCCATGTATATTTGCTCTTCTAGTGTCCCATTCAGAAAAGCGGTTTTGACGTCCATCTGACATATCTCTAAGTCGTATTTATTTATTATGACTAACGTCGCTCTGATTATCGCTAATCTAGATACTGGTGCATATGTCTCTTTCAGTTCATATTCGTTTCTGTCTTTAAATCCTCTAATTACTAACCTTCCTTTATACACATTTTCTTCTTTTTCTCCTATTTTCCTTTTGAGGACCCACTTCGAGTCTATTATGTGAACCTTTTTGCCATCTTTTGTTTTGGAGGGTCTATCAACAAATTGCCATACCCTGTTTTTCTCCATTGATTTTATTTCTTTGTTTATAGCCTCCAACCACTTGGCTTTGTCTTTTGATTCCATAGCTTCTGAGTATGTTATTGGATCATTATTAATTGATGCGATAAATGCATGTCTGATTTCATCCTCTGAATTCTTTCTACCGTTCGCGGTTTCAAGGTTTGATGTTGCTACTTTGTTATTTAATTTTCAGCTTGTATCCTCTAATTGTTTTATCGTTTGGGTTCTTCTGATTGCTATGTATTTTTCTCTGTTTTCCATGGTTTTTGCATTTCTTCCTAGTTGGTTGCGTTTCTTTGCATCTGAGTTGTCTGGTTCTTTATTTTCTGCTTTTTTCTTCTTTGGCCTCTCATCTTTTTGTTTCTTTTCTGATTGTTTTTCTTCTGGTTTATTTTCTTGAATCTCTTTTGCTTGAGTTTCTTTCTCTTCTGAGTGTAATGGTATTATTCATTTTTCTGGATCCTTAGGTTCTTCTGTTTCTTCTGGTTTGTAGTTCTCTTCTGACTTATGTTTGTAGATAACCTTATAAACCAGTTTTTCATTACATCTGATATGTCTGGAGTGAAGGAATTTTCCAGTTGAAGGATGCCAAAGAACGTAGCCTGTCGCCGAGTACCCAACCATTATAGCTTTAATTACTCTTTCTGAGAACTTCCTTTCAGTTATGGGTATTTTGGCATATGCTACACATCCAAATATTTTGATTTTCTCTAAGTGATTTTTAAGTTTTGGAGTTAGCATATTTATTGGAGTCTCCGAATTTAACGACTTATGTGGTGTTTTATTGTAGATATGAACTGCGGCTTCTACTCCCAAATTCCACATGCTTTCTGGTAAGCCAGAATCAATCATTAAACCTCTGATTTTGTTTTGCGACATCTTATTAAATCTTTCTGCAGTTCCATTTAATTCGGGTGTGTGTGGTGGTGCTACATTATACTCTATCTTTTCTTTTTCCATTACTTCTGAAAATTTTCCTTCGATGAATTCCGTTCCATTATCTGCTCTGATATAACAGACTTTTTCATCTTTGCCTAATAGATTTCTCATTGTTATTAGGAATTTTTCTAGACAATCCCCATCCTCATTTTTATGTTTCACAGAGTATGATTTAGCAAATCTCGTGTGATCATCTATAAACACTATTATAAACCTGTTACCACCAGGAAATGAAGCTGGGTATGGATCCCATTGTGTCTGTGTGTACTATTTCCAGGGGTCTGGATCCTCTGGTTCTGTCTTCTGAGAAAGGCAATTTTTCCATCTTCGCCATGATACACACTTCGCATGTCTTTGTCGAATTTAATTCCTTTTAGTTTTCCATCTGATTTTTGCATCTGTTTGAGATAACCTAAAGAAGCATGACATAATCTGATATGCCATAGCATGCATGCCTTCATTCAATTTGCTCCTTTTGTTATCCTCTGATTTTTCATTATAGTCCAAAATTTCCATTGACTCATTTATGCTCATGTTATCTAGGTTATGTATTTTTCTGTTTAAAATTCTTCTGGACTCTGATATTTAGTTTTGTTTGAACGAGTTTTTCCCGATTCTCCCTCCCAATCTCAGACGTGTTTGTTTCAAGTATCTCTGTATTCTCTTCTGATAATTTGTTTGAATCTAAGTTCATAGCATCCGTCTAAGATTGTTGCAAAGACTCATCCAAAGTAACTAACCTAGCCATGATTGAATATTTTTCGTAATCTGAATTTACATTGTTAATATTTCTTTGTTTTTCTACTTCTAAGTTTATTATCCAATTTGGTTTTTCATATTTCCCTGTAATATATTCAGCCCCTGTATTTTTATCAAAGATTTTCAGAATTTCATCATCTAAATAAATTCCTAAACCTACATCTGCAAAACGTCTGAGGGAGATTAAGTTCTCTGATATATTTTCTGCTGATATTACATTTCTCAAAATAATTATGTCATCTTTATTAATATTCGATTTTACTACTAAATTTCCTTTTCCATCTATTTCTATCTTTGCCGAATCATTTTTATTCGCGCTTTTGATTGTCTCTCCCGTTCATTCTTTGAAATCGCTCAATAGTATACCCTTATTTACGATGTGATCGGTAGCACCTGAGTCTGCTATAAACGCTATCTGTGTCTGTATTTTGAGTTTATTAATATCTTTAGTCGTACCTGCAATATATGCTGTTGCTCCTTTCTTTAAGGTGTTTTGTGCTGCGCCTCTCGCGCCTTGATTACCACCTCTTTTAAAAACCCTACTTCTGGAATTTTCCTTTCCACCACCTCTTATAGCAACACCTCTGCCTCTGTTATTCCCTCTGATATTTCTCTTTCCTCTGAGTTCTGTGTTTGTATTTTTATAGTGTTGTGTCGTATGGTCTTTAGTCTGAAAATTATCATACCTTCTGGGTGGTTGTACTGCCCCCTTATTGGGGCAATCTGGACCTTTGTGGCCTACATCTGCGTTGCAGACATAGCAGAATCACTTGTTGAGTGGTTTGAGTGGGCAGTTCGGTGCCATGTGCCCCCTCCGATTGCACCGAAAGCACTTGGCGTGCGGCCCCGACTGCCACTCTGGTACCCTCTGAGCCATCTGTGCTGTTGGTCTTCTGATTTCTTCTAAGCGTTTGTTTTCTGCCTCTAACTATAAAAGAAATGATTTTATTTATTCTAAAGTCATTTATTTGTTGTCTGTTTGTCTTCTGATTAGGTAGGCTGAACGAAGTTCAGAGTTAGAGTACGAAGCCGCTTGGTAAAACTCTTTTTCTCTTCAGATAGTGGCACACTTGTATCGCAACTCTCATACTCTCTTATAATTGTATCAAATCTGTCACCAAAGTCATTTATTTTTTCTTTCTTATTTAATTTTAAGCGATACAATTGAGCCCTAACTGAGGAAGCTGTAACTTTTGCTTCTACTTTTCTGAATTCTCTGATCTTAATTAAAATTTCTTTTGGATCTTTTATATCCAAAATTTTCTTATGACTGTATTCCTCCAAATGATTTATTATGATATCTCTGACTAGTGACTTTCTTTTTCCTACTTCTGATTCATCCAGATTTACTGGTGCTCTTACTTTTTCGTTAATTATATCCAACAAATCATTTGATCTTAACTCTGAGTGGAGGTAGTCTAACCATACATTTAAAACTGCTTTTTGTGTCAATTTGTAATCTCTTTTAATGTTTAATTTCGAAATATTTTTCTTTGATTCTAACGTCTGAGTAAGATTTCGAAATGTTTCATTAAATTCATTCATTCAGATATTTTGGTGTATTTGTGTGTTATTGTTATCTGTCTCTGAGTTTGGATTATCGTCTGAATTTAAGGCGGTGGAATTAAAAGTATATTGTGGTACCTCGAGTCGTCTTATTCCCGCAGTTTCCACCTCCAGCATCTTCTCCATCAGCTTCTACTGGCTTTCCATCAATTCTTTCATCTGACCCATCATCTCCTTCTGAGTCTCATGATTTTCTTTCATGGCTCTGAACCAAACGTCCACGTCGTGTTTGGCCCTTTTTAATGGTTTTACTGGGGGTGGGTTTGGCAGACCGGGCGGCGTATGTGGAGATTTTGGTGTTGAATTCTCGTCTGGTTATATGTAAATAATTATTCTTATAAATATTTGGTCTTTTACATTCTGAATAATCTGATTTCAAAAAATTTAACAGATCTGTATTCTGATTCTCTTGAATTAATTATTTACATTCTGCTCTGAATAATAGTAATATCAATTTTGTTATTGCTTCCTCATAGAGGAAGCTTTGTAATAGTAAAATTTTAATTTTCTTTAAATTGCTCTAGAAACATGAATAAAGGTGTTAGAAGTTTGTGTCACATGATTTTATAAAATGTCTGTATGGATGTGTGTGTGTGTGTGTGTGGGTGTGTGTGTCTGTGTATGTGTGTGTGTGTGTGTATGTGTGTGTGTGTGTGTGTGTGTGTATACCGCTTTATTTTCGGATCTACGCGGTCGATTTTAACCGGACGGGTCTCATTTTTTTTTTTTTTGATTCCGAATTCGGGAAAAAAATAATTTTGTACGACTAACTGATTCGTTTTTGTTTTATGTCAAAGGACCCCGCACACAATGTATGGGAAAAAATCATCCGGTCAAATTGAACGAAACTTTGGAAAAAAATAGATCTTGAGGTCCTGAAGAAATCTATCTTTTTTCAATTTCGTTCAATTTGACCGAATGATTTTTTCCCATACATTGTGTGCGGGGTCCTTTTTCATTTTCGAAAAATTTATTTTTTATTTTTTTTAATGATTGAATTTAAATTTTATAATCCGATGGGTAGCGTTCGAAAGAGCATAAAAAACCTGTATTTAAAAAAAAAATTTCTCTAGCTATCACGGTTATTTTGCTATTAACAGAAACGTGTTTTTTTTTTAAATGCTTATAACTCCCAAACTAAATGGTCAATTTTTTTTAGATAAATCATGATAATGGAGATTATGAATAGCTATAATATGTATAAAATTGAATCCATTCTATTGGTTAGTTTTTAAGAAAAAAATTAAAAAATTAAAAAAACGTGTTTTAGGTGGCGACAATTTACGGGAGTAAAATTGTGTTAATCGCTTCAAAATTCCTTGTAGAGGTAGATTTTTGGTTGCCACCTGCACCTTTCTTTGGGATAGATGATTGGTTCATAAATTTCAGAGATTTTTGAGGTTAAAATTTTTGTAACCTTTTTCTCGAATCGTAATTTCTCGAGAACGGCTGTATATATCAGAATGGGATGGGTAGCATTTAAAAGAGAATTAAAATACCTATATTTTCTAAAAAAAAAAAAAAAAATGTTTCTAGCTATCACGGTTCTTTGGTTATTAACAAAAACGTAAAACATGAAAAATGAAAAAAATGAGTTTTGTATGTCCAACGATTCCGGAGGGAAAATAGTCGTATTTTCTTCAAAATTCCTTGTGGAGGTAGACTTTGGGTAGCTCTTGGTCGAGTTCTTTGGGCAAAATAATTGGTCCATAAATTTCAGAGGTATTTGAGGTTAAAATTTTTTAAACTTTTTTTTAAATCGTAATTTCTCGAGAACGGTTCTATGAATCAGCTACAGATTTCTAGACAATTTTGTATGTGATATAGATATTATGTATGTGAATTTTCATCAAGATCGTACGATTACTTTTTGATATTCAAAATTTTCCTATTTTACAAAGTTATTTTATTTGTCGCCTGATAACTAGAGAAAACTTGTTTTAATTTTTTTTTTAATTTGGCGGAGATGTAGAATGTATATTATTTATTATATGCGTTTTTAGAGTAAAAGAATTGGTTTATGAATTTCAGAGATATTCGAGGTTAAAACTGATTTAGCCTTCTTTTCAATTCGTAATTTTTTGGATATATCTATACTAGAAAGTGGAAATAACACGTGCTATGCGTGCGTGTTGTTCACTTGCTTTTGTTTTTTATTGAGGGTAATTTACAGCGCGATCAAGTTTTAACCTTATTAGGCTCATTGAAGAATATATTTGTTTGAAATTTCAAAAGATTATCTTTATTTTCTACTCAAAATATCGAAATTTTTTGTATAGAACATTGATTGGGAAAAAGTTTGTATTTTACTTGCAGAATATGCCAGTATTTTTGTTGTAACCTTCTTGGAAAGTCTCTTGACTGATTGACTTGATTGGTGACTTTATAATAAACATTCATATGTGTAATAAACGATGTGTAATATATGTAATACAGAGTTTGGTAATTTGTTCGAATTTATTTTTAAGTTTTCAAAATATTATGGATTTAAAATATTACCCAAAGTTGAAGGTGCACGCGATAACAATATTAAGAAAATCAACCAATAGTCCTAAAATTTGGGAGAGATATATTTTTTTATATCTTCAAACTGAATTCGTTGCCCAATAAAATCGAACTATTACGACGAAAGATATTTGAGGTTTAAAATAAAACTAATTGAACATATGATAATATTTTGAAAAAGTTGATTTATAAAAATATCGGATTGTCGCACGAGAAAAAGTGTAACAAGAATGAATTTTCGAAAAATATATATTAATTTATTACGAATATTCATAAAGAAAATTGGGTATAATACAATTAATTATTGTGATAAAAAATTTTAAAAAAAATGAATAAATACATTATTTTGAGGAAGCTAAGTGCCAATGTATTGGCAACGGTTTATCTTTATAATAATCGTGATATAATCTTATATTAATATAATTTTTATTACACTGTGTAAAAGACTTTTTAAATTGAGATAGAGAGAAAATTATTTAGTTGTATATAATATATATATATATATATATATATATATATATATATATATATATATATATATATATATATATATATATATATATATATATATATATATATATATATATATATATATATATATATATATATATATATATATATATATATATATATATATATATATATATATATATATATATATATATATATATATATATATATATATATATATATATATATATATATATATATATATATATATATATATATATATATATATATATATATAGTTTAAAACAAATTACTTTGTCAGCAGTCTGAGCTTTCTCTGGCGTCTTGTCTCCTCTATCTGACATTCTGGATTTTCTCTGTCTCTCTCTCTTATGACTTCTGAACTTCTGGTTCTGGAATGCCAAATATTTATTCTGTGTAAGATTATATTTTTTTTTGTATTTGTATTATTGCTTCTCCCTGTACTAGACCGCACAGCAAGTCTAGTAAGTTCGAAGCTAGTCATTACTTCCGTGTGCATCGTTTCCGCGTTCGTGCTCCCTCCGATCGTGACGTCACGCACAACAATGACGCCAATATTGTCAGAGAGATGGCCGTGCACTTACACAGTCCCGATAATTCACAAAGTTGTAGCAACTTTACATGAAGGCAAGAATTCTCTGCACGGCAGTATCATCTACGCCTCATGTCATGTGCGCATTCAACGGAGAGAAAGAAAATGGCGTCCGCGTCTCTTCACGCGTCGTCCGCGTGTGCGGGTCCGTACGTGCACGCTGCGCGTGTTTCACCGCAGGTTTCTTACTCCCTCCGAATCTCTGGATTTATCTTTTAATTAGCATGCATCCGCACCACTTATTCACGTCTTGTGTCCATACCACAACTCTTAAATATTTTCCCCGCACACCCCGTGCAATTTCCGACTGATTTTGCGTTTTAATCGATTTTCTTCTGAATACTTAATCTTAAATTTCTCAAGTTAGACTGAAATATCTCTTTTGATTTTCTATATTTTTTAATCTAATACAAGAGAGCTAATACATATCGCGTATTCTAAATTAACTGCTTCTAAACTAGCTCATCTGAAAAAAACTCGCGTCTGAAAAAAACACCCCTGCCATGCGGTCAAAACTCAACATGGCCGTGCTTGCAGGTTAGCCTCGCAAAACTCAGGTAATTACCACCTTTCTTCTGAGTCCGTCCAAAAATCACAGCGTAGCTGAGTCTATAAGCTATTCGACGGGTGAAAATAAGGAGACCAAACACTTTATATCAAACAATTAATCCTTTTATTGAGGGCTCTAAAGTAGAAGATGGCACAAGCGATACGAAGTAGCGAAGGCGGTGCGTCTGTTCCGTTCGGCTTTCGTGGGCGCGAACATGAGGCAGGCACTGTGTTGTAGAGGGGAGAAGTACATCCACTGCGCTCCTCTGCTGCAGGCTGGTGCCATCTCGGCGATGTGGACGGCGGCGCATACCGAGATGCACCGCTGTAGAGCGTTGCGTGGACTCAAAGCCCACGTACTTCTTACAGTTTTCTTTATTAAAACACGTTGTTACAACTTGAGGACCCGACAGACTGACGTGAATATATTATGTGACTGCTACGGACTTCTTTCTTCTCCTCATCTCTTGATAACTTGGAGCTGAGTAGGCAGGACGTTCAACTGCAAGTGGAAGGTCGGCGCGAAGGATGTCACATTACTCCTCCATGCTGAAGTTCAATGACATCCTCGTCATTGGCTTGGCGGATAGGTTGGTTTTGAATCACATTACGATAATTCCTCCTTTTATGTATTAAGTATATTGCCAAACTTAAAATAATCAATATCCCGATAATGATGCTGGTTACTGACAGATGAAACTCAATTCTGGAAGATTGTAACTTCGGTATAATTATTGTTGGAACTGTTAAAGTTTTCAATGATTCGAAATTTATTTGATCGTCTTTAATAATCATAGGCAAAATTAAATCTGGCTGTTTTATTTCTCCACAATTTTTGTTGAGTATATGTTCTCCTATTAGCAGATCGTTTCCTTCGATCAGACTGGTTCCTTGATGCATAATTTTGGTATGACTATGCGTAATAGTTGTTTGATAGTTACTGGATATCAACGTTAAATTATCAGACAAAGGATATTCTAGAAGTAAAGGCGTATTTATTTGAATAAAAGTGGCTTCAATTTCTCTCGTGGCGATTTTCTGACACAAATAAGTCTGTTTGTATATTTCTTGACATTTTTGAGCTGATAATTTGATTAAAGGTCCAATTAGCCTCCATGGCGTAGTGACGATTTCAGTTTGGTTATTATTATTGATTATAGAAAGTTTTTGGAATAGGGAAAATTCGATGGCGTTTAGGATGGGAATTTTGAGTGTGTGAATAACGAGGTCATGGATACATACGATTGAACCTTGAACAAAGCGAAAATCTAACAGATTATAGTAGTACATTATTAATTCTTTTTTCGAGTAAGTTCCTAATAGATGAGTAAGTATATCGGAAATTTTTTTATAATTCAGTACGGCTACATCAAACGTTTGTTCTGAAAAAATAAATGAACGCTTTATTTTTCCGAGCAAATCTAAAAAATTTTGTTCCTGTATTATAAGATTTATGAGCGCTTCGAAAAAGTTTAGCTGTTTGTCTCGTTGATCCATGGCTTTGGAAATATTCCATAAATTTTGATTCATAACTTCAGTGTTGCTATTCATGCTTTTACTAATTTTGTTTATAATAGTTACTGATTTATTGAGAACTATCATATCTTCCTGTTGTTGGTTATTGAGTACATTCAAGTAGTTATTTATCCTATCCAAGTCATTGGCGTCTGGGTTTCCAAAAATATACTTAAGGGGGCTAGACACCTTTTTTCTCTGAAATAAGAAGTCACATTTTAATACATAAATGTAAACTAATTATTTCATACTTTTTACATATAAAAGTGGGTATATTTACCTTACCTTAAAACTTTCTCCGATGGGCCTTTTATATGGTCCAGAACCATAGTCATCGATGAAACAAGTTTTTTCACTATCCGTAAGCTTTGAAATTTTCCTGTGGATGGATTGACTTCAGATTTGAACTAAATTACTCCTGAATAGTATAATTCTCATATGAGTGTAGGGATTTTTGATCTAATGAGAAAAAAAAATTGTGCTGTTTTTCAAGAGTTTTTTTTTAATTTTTATAAATTTTTTATATTTTTTCATAATTTTTCTGATGTAAAAATTTTTTCCGACATTTAATCCTAAATCCCTACACTCATATGAGAATTATACTATTCAGGAGTAATTTAGTTCAAATCTGAAGTCAATCCATCCACAGGAAAATTTCAAAGCTTACGGATAGTGAAAAAACTTGTTTCATCGATGACTATGGTTCTGGACCATATAAAAGGCCCATCGGAGAAAGTTTTAAGGTAAGGTAAATACCCACTTTTATATGTAAAAAGTATGAAATAATTAGTTTACATTTATGTATTAAAATGTGACTTCTTATTTCAGAGAAAAAAGGTGTCTAGCCCCCTTAATCGCCGTGCCGAGCCCATTATTAAACATCTTTTCAATCTAGTGTTCGCTGGTGATATTTGCTGTAAATTTTGGTGTGATTCATCACAGAGTAATTATTAAAGCTTGCTTTAATAAGTTCGATTCCAATTGGGACGATGATAACTCCGTAACTTTTAACTTCAATTCCGAAGACAGTGTGGTATAGCTAACAAGGATACGATTATAGGTATCTTTCAAAGTCGTGATATTGATGTGAAAGTGCACATAGTGGTAATTTTGAATTATTCTCCCAATTCCATGGTGATGGTTGTAGTGAGTGTTGCCCTTGTCTATCTCAGTGCTCTTCGCCACTATGACTAGGAGTATCATGATTAGTCCGATCTGCATTTTTCTGTAAAAAGGAAGAAACTTTCCTTATCCTTTTTGCATCTCTTTGGTTATAACGACGCGGTTGCCCGTATACATAGCAATGAGGGACCCTGTGTTTTTCTACGAGAAGTTTCTGATATCGCGGCGCGGTCTTATCACGTTGCTGTTGGTGTGTTTTGATAAACATTTTTTTACCTTCTAGTGTTTCAAAATAGATCCCATACAGTTTATTCGGTTTTACATTTTCGTTGAGAAATTTAAGTAACTGCGCTTCCGCGTCATTTTTGTTTATTTTTATCAAATATTCAATTTTTAATTTATCTTTCGTTGGTTTGACTTGGTAATGGTTTCCCTTTTTGACTGGTATGCCGTAGTTAAATGTGTGTATATTTTTATCTGACAAAGGTAGTGAGAATACTGGGTTTTGTTCGGCTGTAAGAATCGTTACGTCTTCTTTGTCATCGGACCTTTGAGTTAGCTCTTGGTTGGTGAGGGAGGTGATATCGGACGCTTGTGGGAGCATAGAAAGAGAGTCCTCTTCTTCTTGACTGTTTATCTCGATTCTGCTTAAAGCGTCAGCTACATTATTCTCACATCCTTTCTTGTATTTAATTTCGAACTTACTCGTACTAAATATTTGATTTTTGTAATCGATATTTGCTTTTAAATTTTGAAGATCCTTGTGGCCGATCAAGCAATCATAAGTCGAGTGCCAGGGTTCGAGTAGAAACGTTATTGGCGTTTCGTCGCCTAATTCTTGTAGAATAGGAAAGATTAATGCATGTGTTCCTTTAGTGATTTTGTCTAGAGGTGAGATTTCGAAATTGTGTGAAAAAATGTAGTTTGGAGACAGTTTATATGCTATACTCGGGATCATAATTGAAGACGATGCTCCAGAATCTATTAAAATTTTCAACGACGGGTTAAGCGTGATACATGCGGCAACTCTGGTGAATTTCCGATGTTATTAAGATTTATTATTGTCTCTTCCTATGTATTGGGATCCAACTGAAAATTTTCAGTATTATCAATTTCAGCTATTTCATCTACTAGATTTTGAGGCCGTTCATCTTGGCATTCGTATTCTTGTTCTACGAAATTTTGTTGAACTTCTCGATGATGAAGTTCTTCTGAGACAAAGTTCGGAGGTTCTGTAGGTCTTCTTTATTAAAACACGTTGTTACAACTCGAGGACCCAGCAGAGACTGACGTGAATATATTATGTAACTGCTACCGACTTCTTCCTTCTCCTTATCTCTTAATAACTTGGAGCTGAGTGGGCAGGACGTGCAACTACACGTGGAAGATCGGCGCAAAGGGTGTCACTTTACTCCCGCCTTTAATACTACTGCATTCTTTTTAGATGACTACCATAATTATGTAACGTAAATCATAACATAAATCGTAACGTAAATATATTTGTTAGTGTATTCTGTTAATTTATTTTGTTAACATGTTGTTAATTCTGGGTATACGGTACAATAAACCGGTTAAACCATTTCGGCGATTTTGTATTTATGTCACTATTAATGATGTAACTGTACCCTCATTTCATTATAACATAGAAATAGAGGCAAGTAGATCTCCAATATGGCTGATAGAGGGGAGCATGGGAAATAGGAAACATAGATTTAGGAAAGAGCCGACAGTGGAGAAGGCTCCAGTACGGGTGCAGTGTGTAGGTTACAATTTATAATTAACGTATCTTATTTATATAATATATTACAAAAAATACAAACGTTGCCTGGACCCGCGTTACCAGTATTATTTTTAAGTATTAATATTAATTACAGTTAAAAATCTAAAGATTTGTATTATCAAAATAATTATTGGATGTGCTTTGTTACTAGTCATGGCGAATGCTAATCTTATTGGAACGAGGAGCTATTGGTGCCTCATCCCAAATGAAAACATCTGTTTGTCTTAAAAATTCTATGGATTGTACTACAATACTCGACAAAGAATCCGGTAGTAAAGGTACAGGCAAGCTTAATATTTTATGAACAGTCTTTCCTATATGCAATAAAGTTGCAGCAATTCCAGTAAACGCCATACAACATATATTTTTGTCTTGACTTTTTAACAAATTGTATAGAGTTATATAAACATACATTTTCCGGAACCCTCACATCCATCAATATAAAAGCACCACATTCATTATAATTAATACTATTCCACACTCTTAAAGCTTTGTCAACAATTAGCGTTTGATCAAGATTCAACTTATTATACTGTTCATTACCTTCATATGCAAAATTAACACTTAATTCACGAAAATTTTCATCATTATTATTCAATAATGATTGAGGCATTGACGGAAAATTCGCAATAGAATGTTCTTCCTCTATCAATATTTAACAAATAAAAGTGCAAGCTAAATTTTTAGCTCTAGTATGGTAACAATATACACTAAGTAAGTCTTCTGATAATGTATCTCTATAATTGTTCCATAGTTGTTTCGCAGAGATAGACTGACAATCAATTAAAATTCGAACAAATAACTTTCGATAACTACTTTATGTAACTTAATATTAATAGAAAAATCAAATGTTTAGTGGTTAAATTAAATATTCCATAGTGATAGTTTAGTGGTAATAACAATCCAACAGTAATGGCCAATTTTCAGTACAAGAAACAAATTTTCAACTGAAACGTGAATATTTAATAGTAATAGCAAAGAAATATCAGTGGTAATTATAAATGTTCAATAATAGCAATAAATTTTTAATAGTAGCAGTAAATGTTCAATGGTAATTGTAAATGATCAATGATAGTTGTAAAATTTCAACACGCATCGTAAAATTTCAATGGTAACTATTCAATGGTAGTAGTAAAGTTTCAACAACAGTAGTAATAGTTCAATGTAAATAGTAAATATTCAATATTAAAGATAATTTTTGAATAGAAACGGTAATATCAATGGTAACGCTAAATGATCAATGGTAACGGTAAATGCTCAGTCGTATGGGTAAATACTTAATGGAGCGGTAAATGATCAACAGTAATAGTAAATGATAAAATGATGAGATGAATGACAGCAATCATATTGTAATGTTGATGAAAGGAATCAAATGGTCCACCTTTTTTGTTTTTGATAAAATTAAACTTGCCAGAAGTGAGCAGAAGTTGAATATTTGACGCGGCAGTAGAGCGATGCCAACTTCGATGCAAAAAATAGCCTTCAAGCCACGGAGACTAATGCAGAAGCTGACTTGATTCTAAACAGTATCATCTTAAAAGAATCTCATGATAACGTTAAGGTCGTCATTGGAGACGAAGGTTTCATGACTGCTGTCAATAGAAAAAACAATGGTGGAGAAATATACAAATTGGCAGATACAAATTATGTTAAGGAGGTACGACTGTTGAAAAATTTTTATCTGGATATGAAATAAAAACTTGGATCTGTAATGAAATTTTTTATAAATTTTATATTGAAATATTTAATTTTTGATAAAATAAGCCTTACCAGAAGTCACTAGACCAATTTGATCTAAAGATATTGAGATTTTAAAATTTGTATCCTGCCGTAACCTACAGGCTGAACCTTTCGATATATTTTAATGGCATCCGGCTTAAATTTTATATCTAAAATTAAATTACATATATTAAATTAATATATTAAATTTTTATATCTTAAATTTTATTCCTCTGACTAAAGCTGTCACATCCCTTAATTTTTCCAATTTAAAACTTTTAAAATAAAAAATTTGATTTAAAATTCAACATTTTTAAAAAATTACCTTTTTTAACCCATTAAGTCCTGACAGGATGTACTTTTTCAAATTTTTTCAGTCACCCTAAGTTCAACGAAAACTGTCTCAGAAAATTTTGAGACCAGTCAACATTGATGTAAAATTTTATGGTCGTTCTGAATTTGTTATTAGTTTTTGATAAAATTTTGATTTAGATAGGTTATGTTTGCTTTTTTTAGCAAAAATTTGTGTTTAAAAAAAAAAAATTTTCAAAAAATCAATATTTTGGACGGGGGAATATGGTGGACGGGGCGGTGGAGGGCGTTGGAGGGGACGGTGGAGGGCGGTGGAGGGGACGGTGGAGGGCGGTAGAGGAGATGGTGGTCTGACTGAGATTAAAAAATAACGTGATTTTTGAACGAATTTAACGTTAAAAAGTGGAGGGGACGGTGGAGGGGCAGCAAATAGGTAAGTGGAGGGGACGGTGGAGGGGACCGTGGTGGGCGGTGGAGGGCGGTGGAGGGGGTGGTGCAGGGGACGGTGGAGGGACTGCGTTCAGATATAGCAGTAACGCCTATATAATATAGGGAGATATATAAAATAACATTACTGATCAAAATTTTTATTTTTTAAGCGAATCAAAAAAAAAAAAAAAAATTTTAACTGTGGTACCCGCTTAATAAAAAAGTTACTTTTTCCGATAAGAAAATTCAAAGTTAATTTAGTGAAAAAAAAAACGTTGCAATATATGGGAGCGTCCAGCAGAAACGGGCCACCGAGCGCGCGCGGTGCCTTTTTTCGCGTAAAAGGCGCTCTGTTTAACTCGTTCATAATCGTATGCTGCGTCTTCGAAAAAAAAACCAAGGACCTATATCGATAGATTTTTTCCTGCTCTTTCCAATGGTGCCATTGTTTTTATTGCGAAACGCTTTCTTCCGGACGAAAACTCGAGTTGAATATTGAAAGCCATTTTTCTCAAAGTATATCATGTTTTTTTTCAAAATAAACTAGACCATTGGAAAGTACAACTCTTAAGCTTCAAAACCCTATCTTGGAGAAGTTGGAGAAATAAAGGGTTTAAAAGTAACAACATGAAAAAGACAGCGCCGAGGGTCCGCGCGAGCCCCTGGCGCCCGTGCGTACGGCACGTTTAAGTGCACGCTCTATTCAATTCGCTAATAATCGTGTACCAAGTCTCTGAAAAAAGAACTAAGGACATATATCGATAGATTTTTTCCTGCTCTTTCCAATGGTGCTATTATTTTTATTCCGAAATGCTTCTGTTCGGGATTAGTACCCGAAGTACCCGAGGAAGTTTACGAAAAGTATCCGACAATTATATATTGAAGCCCCAAGATTTATACAAATGGGCAACTGAGTATTTCAAAAATATTGAGTGCTTTTTTTCATCAAAAGACGATTACTTAAAGGCTACAGAAAAGCTACAAAACAGGCTAGCCTCAGCTAAGACAATACCTGGAACTCAATTGTTTCATTGTATTAAATTATTAAATGATGCCAAAAAGTTAGAACTTAAAAGATTTTCAGCGTCAGAAGATTCTCAATTATATCCACCGATCAAAAAAGAAAAAGTACTTAAAACTCAAACAAAGAAAGAAGCGGATGTCGCAAAAAGGACAATTCTTATAAAATAAAAAAAATGTAAAAAAATTAGAATTTAAAGGAAAAGGTAATATTGTTATGCCAGATTAAACAATCTATAAGGTTATTTTAAATTTCTGTTTCACTGCTTTCAGTGCGTTCATGGATATTTTTATGTTTAATATATTATGTTTTTCAAATTTTGTTATATAAATGAACAAAGTTCATTGTAATATTATACTAACCGTTACAACTAGATCCACAAAATTATGTCCACGCATTGGCATTGTAAGTTACAGAACATTTTATATTTACAAAAAAAAAAAGGCGAAATAGCACATCGCGTGTATTAATCCGCCCTTGAGCATAGAGTAAAAAGTTCGGACAGCCGCTGTCTTTTTGATCTTACTATTTTTGAACTTTTCATGTTTCAACTTAAAAATATAATATTTTATAGTTTAAGACTTGTACTTTTGAAGAATATAATTCATTTTGAAGAAAAGACTGATATTTTATTGAAAAAATAGAGTTTAAACATTCAAATGGAATTTTCAACTAGAAGGAAGCATTTCGGAATAAAAAGAATAGCACCATTGGAAAGAGCAGGAAAAAACCTATCGATATATATCCTTAGTTCTTTTTTCAGAGACTTGGTACACGATTATTAGCGAATTGAATAGAGCGTGCACTTCAACGTGCCGTACGCACGGGCGCGAGGGGCTCGCGCGGACCCTCGGCGCTGTCTTTTTCATGTTGTTACTTTTAAACCCTTTATTTTTCCAACTTCTCCAAGATAGGGTTTTGAAGCTTAAGAGTTGTACTTTCCAATGGTGTAGTTTATTTTGAAAAAAAAAAACATGATATACTTTGAGAAAAATGGCTTTCAACATTCAACTCGAGTTTTCGTCCGGAAGAACGCGTTTTGCAATAAAAACAATGGCGCAATTGGAAAGAGCAGAAAAAATCTATCGATATAGGTCCTTGGTTTTTTTTCAAAGACGCAGCATACGATTATGAGCGAGTTAAACAGAGCGCCTTTTACGCGAAAAAAGGCACCGCGCGCGCTCGGTGGCCCGTTTTTGCTGGACGCTCCCATATACAACATTAAAGTTATAAAGATGACCTACTTGTCCGTTTATAAAAAATATCTATTTTAACGGGGAAAAACGACCCCTAAGAGAAATATTATGGTACTTCAATATTGTACATGTATATAATTTTTTTCTTTTTTGGGAAAACAACGACTTACTAAATAATTTCATTTTTGATTTTATAACAATTTCACTGTCGAGAACCTTCGATTCGAACACAAAGTTTTAGTCATAAATAGTGTAAGATCTTATTTATCGATTTTAATTAATAAAATCTTTACTTGTATAGATTAAGCAACCGTATGTTACAAAAATAAGTAAATTGTCCTGTAAGGTTACTAATTTAAATATATTGTTTCAGCAATAATTAATTATGACAAATGATTGTAAAGATTTTATTTTCTATTTGTTATATTATTCCTATAATTATCACAATAATGATAGTCAATAAAAAAGTGTTTCAAACATAATGATTTTCTACACCAAGAACATCTTACGATTGCTGAATTAGAGGAACCTGGAACTTCACAACGTTCATTACAGTCATTACCAAAGCCAAATATAACTGGATTATCAAATTTATCTGGCTTTGCATCAATGTAACAATTTTTATGCCACGAATATTTAAATAGGTTTATGTATCTAGGGGATGATAACTGGTTATGGACTAATGATTGAAGTTTTATTATATTATTTATTTTATGAAGTTTTATATCTTCATTCATGAATGTCACACTGTCAGAAAAGTGACGGACGTAATTTTTTCATATTCTAAAACCAAAGGCATCTAGTGGCTGAATCTTTCCGGTTGTTCCTTTCGGAATTATTTGAACATCAACATTTTTATTTGGAGGTGTTGCTTTCATTACTGCATCAGGGCAATGCCCACTCCAAGAGTCAATTAATAAGACACTTGAATAACCAATCTTTGGAAAATACACATCCTTTAACCACTTTTTAAAATGCTCTGTAAACATAATATTTTTTTTTTGTATTTCTATAACATGAGTAACGAGCTATAATAAATAGAAGTAAATGTCGTACCTGAAGTTAATTTGCCAGATGCAGAAACCATTACATAAACATTTGAAGGTTTGAATAATGTACTTTTACTCCTGGGCCAAATTTTCCTTTTCTTTCTTTTAATAAGATAAACAAGGGAGAAAGAAACTTTCCATTGACTGAAATAAGGGGTTGAATCGTATAACTGTGTGTCGTAGAACTGACAGATTCTACTGGACATTCGATTTGCCTTTTTCCTTCAGTAGCAAGTGTTCTACCCGAGTGAACTTCAATTTGTAATCCGCTTTGATCTGAATTAAAAATAGATTCTACGCCTTTGTTTTTGATTATTTCTTTTACTTCTGAAACAAAAGTATCAGCTGCTTTTTGTAAGTATTGTAATCCCTCTAACGTCTTTTGTTACGAATTTGATTATCGTCCTGACTATTCTGTGAGCCTTTTTAAAATTTGTTAACCAATGAGATGAGGCTTTAAATCTTATATCTTCATGTCCAATGATTTTTTGAGCTTGCAGTGCCCATTTTTGTAAATCTCTGTCATGCATTATATGATCAGCAACGGTGGCAGCCTGAAAATTATCTAGTACAAATTTATTAATTCTTCCATTTTTCTCCTTTAAGTCTCTCCTTTATTCAAAGTATGCGCCCATCGTTTCAATTGCGTGATAGACTTAACTTATCGAAATATATGCTGTATGAGGCAAAATTATTCTCCGTCATTTTCCTCTGTATTATCAGTATAACCTTCGTTGAGAATATGTTACACGTGCCGACGACGCGGAAGGACGCCTAGCCGAGAGAGAGACAGAGAGAGAGAGAAAGAGAGAGAGCGAGGAGCGTGCGCGACCCGCGTGGACTCGGGAGAGAGTCAATTAGTCTCGCTCGGGATAGCGCCCGCGCTCCTTGCCCCGACTACTGGCACAGAGGAAGTTGGTAGTGGTGTATCATTCGGAACCCACGAGAAGCGTTCCCCAGGGTATGTGTGAGTGTGAGTGTGTGTTGGTGCACCTTCTGCCACGTGAGCGAACAACTGCGAGCGACGCCCCGGTGCGAGAGGACGGCCGGCGACAGCGCATCCACGCAACTGTCGGCTCGATCCATCTCTCTCTCACTCTAACATACGGTGACTCGGGCCTCCTTTGTGCGCCTGCTGACCGCGCATCACATTGCCCCCCCCCCCACTTACCTTATTAGTTAATAAACGTAGTGTTTTATCCTCTCTCTTGCTGCGAATTATTATTTGAATCCTCGCTCCCCTTCCATTTCAACCAATAAAACTCGTATGCGGCGTGCATTACACGAGGTACGCTAGCCTCGCCGTCGCATGCACTATATTTGTTACGGATAAACCATCAAACAGCCAGGGAATTATTTATCCCTTACAAATTGGCGCCCTTCGAAAAATCCACAATTTTCGAGAATGTGGGTGAATAAAAAGCGTATATCCCCGGAGCGCGAAAGATTGGAGCGTGCGCCGAAATCATAGTTCGCGCAGCACAGCCCTGCATTAGGCACGAGCAATCAATCGCCGGTGGAATGGATGCATTAAGCATCACCGCACTCCGGGAAAGATAGCGTACGCACAGTTCAAGGCCATCGTCGAAAAGTATTGGGTCCTTGAATAAGTTCTCGCTGTTTCCTAACAGATGGCGTTACCAGGACTAAGTGTATGTAATTTCAGATGCTAACGCATCCATAAGGAAGTACTGCCGGAAAGCTTGAACTTAAGTGTATGTTAGTTCGCCATAGTGTAAACAGAGTTTTTTGTTCTTACTACTAAAAATGTCAAGTTTTGTGCCAAGTAAAGAGTATTTGCGGGGAATTTTATTGCACTGTTTAAAAAAAAAATCTGCAGCTGAAGCGCACAGGAGTCTTGTTGAAACTTACGGTGACCATGCTCTGTCGGAAACTAAATGCAGAGACGCATCAAAAATAATGATTTTGATCTTGGAGATAAGGAACGTGCTGGTGCACCAAAAAGTTTGAAGACGAAGAATTGGCGGAATTACTAAATGAAGACTCATGTCAGATGCTAGCTGAACTTGCAGAATGATTACGAGTAGATGAGACAACAGTTTCGAAACGTTTGAAAACGTTAGGAATGATTCAGAAGCAAGAACATTGGGTACCGTATGAGTTGAAGCCGAGAGACGCCGAACGGCGTTTTCTCACATGTGAAGTGCTGCTTCAACGGCAGAAAAGGAAAGGTTTTTTACATCGTATCGTGACTGGCGATGAAAAGTGGATACAGTACGATAATCCTAAGTGTAAAAAATCGTGGGGTAAGCGCTACCATGCATCAACATCGTCCGCAAAGTCAAATATCCATGGTTTGAAGCTTCTCTGTATTTGGTGGAATCAGCAGGGTGTAATTTTTTATGAACTGTTGAAACCGAACGAAACTATCACGGGGGTTGTTCTTGACTGCAATTGATGTGTTTGAGCCGAGCTCTAAAGGAAAAACGGCTGCTGTACGAGCAGAGACACGACAAGGTAATTTTGTTACATGACAATGCTCGGCCACATGTTGCAAAGTCGTCAGAGACTTTGGAGGCGCTTCAATGGGATGTCCTACCTCACCCGCTATATAGCCCAGACATTGCTCCTTCCGACTACCACTTGCTCCGCTCGATGGCTCATGGCTTGGCTGAGCAGCACTTCCATTCTTATGAAGATGCCAAAAAATGGGTCGATTTAGATAGCTTCAAAAGACGAGCACACGACGAAACGATCTCACAAAAACATAAAATAGTGAACTTCCAGGACACGTACAGATTAGAGTACCTCGACGAAGGAAGTACACGAATGGAGTCGCGCAACTTGGTGATAAACGAAAATGCGCGACAGCCACCAGCGCTAAACACAACAGCTCAAAAGTTTATACCACAAATGGACTATGCGAACGGGCGTGGTCCCCAATAAGATCCTCAGCCTCATGCCCACGACCGGCAACAGTCTTGGGGGAGGGGGAGCCTCCCGAGTAACTCGCAAAGCAGATACTCGGGCGAAGGTACCACGTTCCACCAATCCATAAACATGGACGTTTGCAGAACGGTGCGGAAGTGGAAACTACAGTTCACTGGCGAGAAAGGCAGCAGCATCGAAAAATTTCTAGAGTTGGTCAACACTATGTCCGAGCTGACGTCTGGTGTGGCAAGGCATTGGTGCCCCAAACTTGCAAAAATTGGCGAACTTGGGCAATTTCTGTATCGCCGCACCGCGCCGCTGTCACAGGATCGACAAGCTATTCCAGCATCGACTCGTCGGCGAAGCGCAAGCCCGCACCCAAGGCAGAGATGTGCCTGTAAGGGACTATATTGTATGCCTCCTAACGATTTTAAGTAAGCTCGAGGAGCCTTGGGATGATGAAAGGCAACTCGAGCAGATATATAGGAATATGCTCCCCAGTCTCCAGCGTTTGGTGCCGCGGGAGAAAGTCACAGATATAGACAAGCTCGTAGAGCTTTCACAAGAAGCGGAAGCGCTAAAGGAGGCAGAGAGGAATTACAAACCTCCCCCGAACCCGGACGACAGTCTGTTACCAGACATAGCCTACAAGGGGCCAAAGTCTGCGAAAACGCAACTGTAGCGCGGCAAGAGTAGTCTGGCGGCTTTAGCGAGTGGCGCGCCACGCAAGACAGGGATGGAAAATCCGTGTCGACCGATGGAAAGCCGAGCCTAGCGGCGATGGCATAGCAGTCGGCTCAGGGGCTCGACCAGCTGATTAGCCAACTGCTAGACGAAAAGCTCGCCAAACTTAACTTGAGTAGAGATCGACCTTTGGATCCTCGATCGACAAGCAACAGCCCTCCCAAGAGGACAGGAGTGTACCGCAAGAATGATCGCAAGCGCCCAGGAAAGAAACGGCGAGACGAATTACGCGCCGCCGTCTCCAACCAGCGACACGAATGCCAACAACCAGCCTTGGCCAAAAGAGCACGTGCGGTGCTGGGGTTGTACCTGGCCTCGCTATATTAAGCCAAACTACCTGGAGTGCTCGGGAAAAGACAGAGGGGCGCGTAGATGAGGACCCTCTTGCCCCTTCAAAATCTGATGCGACCTCAACGGTGCCACTGCAAGGCGCCCCGGCAGCATCCATCGCAGCAACCTCTACCGACTCGGAGGGAAATTTGAGTACCCCGAGTTAATCAGAATACTCACGATGGTATTTACAGATGGGTCTTGGCGGATTTCGCATACGCGCGAGTTATATGACTCAACGTCTCAGCGCGTGGATGCATCGATCAGCCGTGGCTACCTTATCGCTGCATACCGGACGCACTGTAAAGCTGCAAAGACAAAGGGCAAGATAAGAAGACAATGAAGATGACAATAGAATATACTTTCTTACTCTGCTCTCGCCCCGGCGATTGTCAGTCACTGTTGGGCGTTCATACTGTAACGACGTAATTTCATTTAGAGTATTCAATAAACGTCTTTAGTTCAATTGATTTACTTACTTATTTTTAAGTGTATCTCTGAGTGTGACACCTCCTTTTGGTCGTCCACCGTACTCCCTCAGTTAATTGGCGCTGCGCGGACAGGACTCTGCGAGGTTACTGAACAGATTCTTCTCCAAACTGCTGGACGAAAATCATCACGGAAAAAGCAGCCGGTGTTTCAACCCCGTCGTCGCAGATCCACACCTACATCGACTCTGAAGTCCACCTGTATGCAGTGACTCACCTGGAATCATCGAAGCATAAACAAAAATAGTAAATCTTTGGAATTCCCTACTTTCCACCTAACCTTATCCTTATAAATACGATTGATCGCGTAAAAATAATAAAACAAAAAGCAAAATGGAAAATAATCAGCAACAAGCAAATCAACAAGTAAATCAAGTTCCAATCTCAATGGGCCAATTTAAACTCAGATTAACGATATGGCGCGAAGCCATCCCCGTGTACGAAGGAGGCACGAAGCTTCTATCGCACTTACTACAAACGTGCGACAAATTTGCCGCGAATCTGGCGACGAACGACGCACAGTGTTCTATTTTGAAAAAAAATGGACAAAATGAAATATCTCGCGAACGGATATCGATAGCCGGATGAATCCAACTGCATTTTAAAGTTGAAGTAATGTACAATAAAGAAAAAATAGTCCAGTACTGATCATTTAACCCTGTGACCTTGGAAATGAAAAATGAAAATCGAATAAATAACGTATTTTCGGCTTGTTCATTCTAGACTTTCTGGCTATCAATTTTTTCGATCAAAAAAATATTTACTCCTGTAGTGTTTGATGCAAAGAATCCGAATTTGATGTCAGATTTGTCCTATGGCACACCAATTTGTTTTTAAATCTGAAAACTCCATAAAAAATACGAAAAATTCACCCTGAAGAAATGGAGCATTATTGAGTAATTTCGACTTCAAATTCGGATTCAGCGAATCAAAATACATGGGTACATAAATACAAGTACACAAATTTGTAGGTGCATATATGAATTATTAAAATCTAAGGGTTATTAAAAAACCTTGCATCAAACACTACAGGAGTACATATTTTTTTGATCGAAAAAATTGAGAGCCACAAAGTCTAAATGAAAAAGCCGAAAATTCGTTATTTATTCAACTTTCATTTTTCATTTCTAAGGTCACAGGGTCAAATGATCAGTACTGGACTATTTTTCCTTTATTGTACATTACTTCAACTTTAAAATGCAGTTGGATTCATCCGGCTATCGATATCCGTTCGCGAGATATTTCATTTTGTCCACTTTTTTTTCAAAATAGAACACTGTGCGACGCCGCGATAAAGCGTTATTCACTCTTATTAAATCTAAAATTCGAGAAGAAGCATTCGATTTAATAGTTACTAATAATCCGATTACGTGGGCCGCGTGTAAAACTCTTTTAATAAATCGGTACAGAGATCTCAGTTTGGAAGATTTATTATTTAATAGATTAAGTACATGCCATCAGCCAGACAATCAAACGTACGAAAAATACGCTGATGAGGTTAAATACAGATTAAACAAAATAAAAGAACACATACTGCTGCATAATGAAGATCAGGATACAATTAATTTGAAGAACATATTTTACGACAAAGTAGCTAAAAATACGTTTATAAACGGAATTCTACCTCCGAATCGTACATATTTCATTCCACTTTGAATTAAATGGAATAGAGGTATGTTTAGTAAAATGTAGACAATATGACAATCACGAACAACAGTCAGCTTTTCTCGATTTCGTTAGGCAACGCGAAAGTAAACCGAAATCAAAAATTTTTGGCACGACTAAAAATTCAAGAAAAATTAATCCGTTTGGTACATCAGGAACATGAAAAAATATAAATTCTTTCGCCCCTATTAGAGTTAATCCTTTTAATAACTCGCCTGTAACTTCGAGGAATGGTAATATACCTTTTTAACAAACCACAGCCCATTGCTGCCCCAACGAACTTCGGAATCAATGCTTTTAAACAAATTAATCAAAATTATCGACCGACACCCATGACGATAAGCACTAGAAATACAAACCGGTCGAATAATAATAATTCAAATAGATAAAATAATATATATTCTGCGCAAAATAATAACTTGGACAGACCAAATAATAATTTTACTCCACCAAACAACGCTTTTACGCCGAGAGCAAAAAACTTCTTTAGAAGCAATGAACAACAAAACTTCGTCGCCGAAGAATTGCATAACCAGCAAGAGCAAGAAGAAGGAGAAGCAGCAGGCTATCAAAACGAGACGATAACCAATGAAGAAGAGATTTACTGCGAAGATTCGGAAACTACCAATATGAAAATTTTCTCCAGGATGCCGACACTACCCCAAGCCACGTAGTACATCTAAACTCGATTAGTAATTCGCTCGACTTGCCCCACATATTAACAGTGAATCCATTACTCAAAATTTTGATTGACTCAGGAGCCTCATCATCTATAATAAACCCGAAAATTGCGTTTGAACTATTTTCTGAATTTGTTTTTCTCTATAATTTCGAGATAAAGTCGGTGCATAAAGTGACGAAAGGTACTCATGCCCTTACCTACCCTATTCTGCGCGAATTAGAAGACGATACCCCATCACCTTTCTTATAGCACAGTGGCGCCAAACCTACGACTGTTTAATCTGTTACAAGGATTTACGAAATTTGGAAGCTAACATCGATTACAAAAATCAACTATTCAGTACAGCCAAACTTGAAATAAATTATTTTAATAATATCCCAGAAAAATGCAAGACAGGAAACGTGAATCATCATCAAGAGAAGACAAATGCTCAGATAAGAACGGATCATATGAACAGTGAGGAGAAACAAAAGATCGAAACTATGCAACAAATAGAAGGCTTTCTTCTACTACGAACAGGAGAAATTATCAGCTACTAATGCGGTTTCACATAGCATCCGAACAAAGGATGACCATCCCATCTACGTTAAAAGCTTCAGATACCCATACCAGCTAAAGGAAACATTACAAGAGCAAGTAAGAAAATTACTGAAAGATCAAATAATTCGACCAAGCAGTTCAGCATATTCATCACTAGTCTGGATAGTACCAAAAAAGCCAGATACAAGTGGAAAGAAAAAGTGGAGGATGGTTATAGACTTTCGAAAACTAAACGATAAAACAATCGAGGACAAATATCCACTACCAAGGATGGAGGAAATCCTAGAAAATTTAGGTAAATACTCTTACTTTACTACCCTGGATTTAGCACAGGGATTCCACGAAATACCACTAGATAAAGACTCCATAGAAAAAACAGCTTTTACAGTCGAAAATGGATATTAAGAGTACGTTCGTATGCCATTTGTTCCGAAAAATGCGCCTGCCACGTTCCAAAGAATGATGGATACAGTTTTGAGAAAGTATTTGCACAAATTCTGTTTTGTTTACATGGACGACATAGTAGTATTCTTAAAAACATTACAGGAACATTTACAACATTTGAAACTTATATTTGAAGAACTTAGAAATTATAGCCTAAAGGTTCAACTGGATAAAAGCGAATTCCTTAGAAAGGAAATCCCATTTTTAGGACATTATAATTCCAGAGGGAATAAGACCAAACCCCGGAAAGATCGACGTTATTGTAAGATACCCTATTCCAAAAACATTAACGGAATTTCGATCATCTCTATCACTTACAGGATTCTACCGAAGATTTATAAAAGACTATGCGAAAATAGCTAAGCCACTTACGAAAGTGTTAAAAAGAACGAAAAATTAGATATTCAAAACGAAAAATACTTAGAAGCATTCAACAAATTGAAAGAGTTAATTACTAATGCACCTGTATTAGCATACCCGGACCTTTCTAAGCCATTTCTGATTTCTTCAGATGTGGCAAATGTTAGTGTTGGAGCTGAACTATCCCAAGATAAACATCTCATATTATGTTTTTTCTAGAACCCTAAATTCTCCATGCTTGAAACTAATGGACAGTTTTTCTACCACTTATTTATTGGTATTTTATTTTGGGGTATATCAATAAAAAACACCAATTTTTGTATTAGTTCGACGTTTCGGACATTTTATTTAGTATGTCCCTCTTCAGGATAAATACGGAATACTACAAACAATATGGAATATACAGGTACAAGGTTACAGATTCGACGACAACCTCGGTGAAATAAAACAGTCCAGTCTAATTTCACCTCTGATTATCAAGGACCATCAGCTGAATTTTGAGCCTTTGATACCAACTTTTAACCAATTCGGAGTTGAATTTTTTATGCCTACAAGCTCGATTATACTTGCATTATTGTTCTTAGTAATTACATCAATTTACTTAATATACAAGCGTCAAAATAAGAATCAACTACCTACCGAAGAAACCAAAGACGAGGACGTCTTTGAACTTGGCCGTGGAGGAGTTATATGACTCAACGTCTCAGCGCATGGATGCATCGATCAGCCACGGCTACCTTATCGCTGCATACCGGGCGCGCTGTGAAGCTGCAAAGACAAAGGGCAAGATAAGAAGACAATGAAGATGATAATAGAATATACTTTCTTACTCTACTTTCGCACCGGCGATTGTCAGTCACTGTCGCGCGTTCATACTGTAACGACGTAATTTCATTTAGAGTATTCAATAAACGTCTTTAGTTCAAGTGATTTACTTACTTATTGTTAAGTGAACCTGTAAGTGTGTCATCTCCTTTTGGTCGTCCACCGTACTCCCTCACTTAACTCGCACTACACGATTCAGGCGCATCTAGCACCGCAGTAGGTCCGATTGGCTTGTAGATTGCGACCGCATGTGTGCCCGGCCACGTAAACCTGCAGGTGTGCGACATTACCTCGACGTAGTGATCCTCGAGGAATTTGACGCAGACTGTCTGGTTGGCGTCGACTTCATGCGAAAATTTAATGCCGTGCTGTGGCCGCGCGAATCGACGCTTAGCATCGAAGGAGTTAAAGAACGAATTCAGCTAGAATTGGCATCATTAGCGTACAACGAAGCGAGTGCTGTTCATTTCTGTAGACGATGCCCAATGGCGATAGTTGCAAGAGTTGCTCGATCAACTGCTGCCCGCGATTAACGAACCATTAGGATACACCAGCTGGGCCGAACACAACATCGAAGTCTCAAGCACTAGACCCATAAAGCAGAAGTATTAACCTATCTGGAGAAAGCTCGAGGAGAAAATGCACAGGTCAGTGCGAGAGATGCTCGAAGCGGGCATTATCGTCAAATCGACTAGTGAATGGTCGAGCCCCATAGTGATGCAACGGAAAGAGACTCGCACGTATCGATGCTGTATAGTCTATCGCAAGATGAATACGGTAGCGAAGGCGAGCGTACCCGCTTTCTCACATAGACGCGATTTTACGCAAACTCCAGGACGCTTGATATATCTCGACGATCGATCTGAGCAACGCCGACCACTATATTCCGTTGCAGAAGCAGGCGGAGGCGCTAACCGCTTTTACTGTCCATAGAATGGGCCTCTTCGAATTTACTCGAATGCCTTACGGACTAGTGGGTGGGCCAGCAACCTTTCAGAAACTTTCGGACCGCGTTATCGGCCCGGAGATGGAACCTCATGCGTTCTCCTATCTGAACGATATCATCATCGTCACGGAGACGTTTGAGGAACACCTCAAGTGGCGTAGCCACGTTCTCCAGCGCATTAAAAATGCAGGTATCACAATTAACCGTGAGAAGAGCGAATTCTGTCGCAGCGAGGTCAAGTGCCTCGGGATCTTAGTTAGCCGAGATGGCTTTAAGCCTCACCTCGACAAGATGGCGCCTATTTTAGAATATCCGGTGCCGAAGAACCTCAAACAGTTGAGAGGGTTCGTTGGCATGGCGTCGTGGTACCGCAAGTTCTTGCCCGATTACGCGACGATCGCAGAGTCGCTCACCCAGCTAACAAAACACAACGTTGTGCATGTGTGGAGGGACGCGGAGCGATCCGCACTTAAGCAGATTAAAGCTCTCATTGCGTCTGCCCCGGTATTACACCGGCCGTCGTCTGAACACCAGTTCGTGATTCAAACGGACGCGAGTGATACTCGCCTTGGAGCGGTACTCACGCAGACAATCGACGGCGAAGAGTGAGTTCTATGCTTCGCAAGCCGCAAGATAACTCAGGCGGAATGGAATTATTCCATCACGGAACGCGAATGCCTCGCGGTTTTGTGGGTGATACGCAAGTTTCGTGCTTATGTTGAAGGCTATCACTTTAAAGTAATAACCGACCATAGTAGTCGGAAATGGTTATGCAATTTGCATAATCCCATCGGACGCTTAGCGCGGTGGGCGCTTGAAATGCAAGCGTACGACTATGATGTCGAGCACCGTAAAGGCTCATTGAATCACATGCCTGACGCGCTCTCTCGCATGTTTCAGGACGAGGAAGCGCCAGACCTCGCGGTAGTAGATGACTCCGAAGAAACAGACGACGCCAGGTATAAACGCATGTTCGCCCCGTCGGACAAAATCCCTGTGATTACCCGTGGTGGAAGATATTTCACGGGCGTCTCCATAGCTACCACCCGAATTACACCACCGAAGATTTGCTTGAAGATGAGGACGTCTAGAAACTAGTGTTGCCAGTAGACAAACGCGAGAAAGCAATGCAAGAGAGCCACGCAGAACCTACTGCGGGCCACTTAGGCTGAGCGAAAACGCATGCGCGTGTCACGCTCTATTATTTTTGGCCTTCGTTGCGCAAAGATATCGCTGACTTTGTGCGGAACTACTTGATTTGTCAGCAGTGCAAAGTGTAGCAGGCCCCATGGGCAGCCATCACGCAATACGCCCGTGGCAGATTGTCGCAGGGGACATTATGGGATCTTTCCCCAGGTCCACTCGAGGTTTCGAGTACCTGCTGATCTTGCTAGACTTATTTACTAAGTGGATGCGTGCCGATTAGCAAGGCAAACGCTCATACCATCCAAAAGGAACTGTAACAGCGAATCTTTCTGCGCTTTGGAGTACCCGAAGCTTTTCACTCCGACAATGGAACGTTCAAGAACAAGGTTCTTGACTCCTTTCTAAACAAGTGTGGAGTTGGGCATACGACGATTCCTCCGTATCATGCGTAGGCGAATCCTGTGGAGCGAGTGAATCGCAAGGTGAAAAACCATGATCACCACGTTCCTCCAAGAAAACCATCATGATTGAGATTTGGATGTCCCCGAACTGACGCGTACAACATTGCGACGCATGAGTCGACGGGGTCGAGCCCAGCTTTTCTGAACATGGACCGGCAATCCACTTCGCCCATTATCTTGAAACGTCGCGAGGAGCGCGGAGCAGAAGAGCTCGCAGAAGCAGCCGAGCCCGAGCCCTGGTGCACGCGGTTGCAGAAGTTGCGATGCGTGCAACAATCCGCTGCGAGGAACGCTTCAGCAGCGCAACAGCGACATTCGCAATATTACAATGCGTCACGCCACGATGTTCATTTTGAAGTGAAGGACAAGGTGTGGAAGCGAAATCGCATCCTGTCCTCCGTAGCCCAAGATGTAGCGGCGAAGTTAGTGCCGAAGTACGCGGGGCCGTACATACTAGCAGCTAAGCTAGGCTCCAACGTGTACCAGCTGCAAGACCTTGATGGAAAAGACTGCGGCAAGGTCCACGTAGAAGACCTTAAACCCTATCACGGAAAGGTTGATCTTATCGCTGAGGCAGGGAGTTCAACTGACGTTAACTCGGCACGCGACGACCAGGCTGGGGAAGATCCCGACAGTTGGTGATAACATGAACCACCCGCATCATAGAGGGCCGGGCGAGCAAGCGCCCGCTAGTAACGGCAGACGCTGATGAGCAAAAGCTGCCACCACTCGCGACAAACACCAGCGCAACGCCGCACCGTAGCCACGGACGGCCTAAAGGCTCTTGGAACGGGACCACAACGAACCGCATCGCGACACCTTCCCCCCGATGTACGCGTGCCGCAACGCGCCGAGCATGTCACTAACCCCTTAACCTCACGACTCACCATTGAACATAGTGACCACCTTTTTTCCCCGTATTTTCCAGGGAGAACCTCTGAGAACGGCATCATGAGCCTGCCGATCGAGGTGTTGGCACAGCAGCTGGCGCGCGTGATGATGCGCCAGCTCCACATTTTCGTGCAAGAGCAGCGCGCACGCTACCCCCCCCCCCGAAGGAGGAGGTCGAACTTGTGGTTATCGAGGACGTGGTAGAACTACCTCCCCTCCTGCAAGCTACTGCCACCGAAGCCCCGACGGCGCATCACCAGCTTCCCCACGGGGGCCCCGGACGCGTTCCTAGAGGAGGCCATTATTCGTGCGATCGTCGCGAGAGCAGTTCAGGCTGGGAGCAACGCCAGCGCGGCTCCGACCGCGCAACCCGTAGAAGAGGCCGCTGACGCGGCGCCGGGCTCACTCGCGGTAGAGGCGGCCCGTGAAGACCCTGTGCCCACATCGACGGGACCCCGGCCGCCAACCAAAGACGAGGAGTGGGTATCTCTGAAAGCCTCGCTTCTGGAGGTTCGTGAGGCTGCGCACGCTGCCCGGCGGTTGGAGGCGTCAGCCTTCGACTGGCTCGATGCCTTCGTCGGCCGGGACAGCGTATGTAAGAAGATAGCTGGTGACTTCCCTAGGATATTGAACGACGAGCGAGCCTGCCAGAGGATGGGCAAAGCGAAGGTCGAGCGCCGAAGGAGACAGGGGCAAGCCGAGAGGCAGGCCGCCGCTATCCAAGAGCGGCTGAAGGTGCTCCAAAGGGAAGACGCCCGGCATGCCTGACAGTTCCAACGACAAATCCACCGGGCTGAGCGCGAGGACGGCGCCCCGATGCCTTCCCGATAGTGCTCCATTTGCGGACGACCAGACGTCGATAGTTGGTGCGAATACCGCGACAGGGTGAATCATCCCGGGATGAGCCGGTAACGTCTGCGCAATGCGCGAAGGACAGCCACTCAGCCAAAGCCGCGTGCCTGCGAGCCGCCAAATCAACGGATGTCCTGCGAGTCGCCGAATCGACGGACGCCCTACGAGATGCACATAAGTGCCTCGAACCTCGTAGGGACGAATAAACCATAGGACCCAATAAAAAACTGTAAAAGTGAACCCGAGTTGCTTATCTTTTTCTCTTTTCGCACTCTTCAAGCCAATTGCATGGCTCGTCGAAACTCTAGCCCTTATTGCATGTTGCATGACGGGGAGAGAGGTTATCTCGAGCTGGTACTTCGCCCGTAACCAGCATCTAGGGAAGGGGCGTATGGCGGAAAATTATTCTCCGTCATTTTCCTCTCTCCCTGCATTTCCTCTGTATTATCAGTCTAACTTTTATTGAGAATATGTTACAGGTGCCGACGACGTGGAAGGACACCTAGCCGAAAGATTGAGAGAGAGAGGGAGAGCGCGAGGAGCGCGCGCCACCCCGATTACCGACACAGAGGAAGTTGGTACTGGAGTATCATTTGGAACCCGCGAGAAGCATTCCCCAGGGTGTGTGTGTGTGAGTCTGTGTTGGTGCACCTCCTGCTACGGATTCGTGGCCTCGCCCCGAGCGAACGACTGCAAGCGATGCCCCGGTGCGAGAGGACGGCTCGTGACAGCGCAACCATGCAACTGTTGTAAGTGCCTCACAGTGTGGCATTTTGACTTTATTTGTGTCAAAATCATCTAACTTTTTATAAAAAATATATTAAAATATGAGGCAAACGGGATTTGACAGGTAATATAATACTTAATGCAGGAAAAATACTGTGGTCCATAAAAAAAGTCTTTTGACCTTGAAAATGTAGGTCAAACTTCCGATTTTTCAGATAAAATTTGTTTATCTCAGTCTACAGTTTTATTAACATTAATTTTTCAAATTGTCTACATGTTTTCTTATAGTTTTTGTCACAAGCTTAAATATGTCTCACAAACATTTTTCTAAATATAAGGTGGACGTGAAATATATGCTCAAATTTGGTAAGGTCCCATTTTGCAAATTTCAATGAAATGTATCTTGGAGAAATGAACTCTTAGACAAAATAGTACGATAAAAGTATCCTACTTCAAAAATAGGAAATGACGGTGATCCCCACTTTGACCTTAATAGCAATTTAAGTAATTTTAGGTCCAGTTTGATTTTATTGAAAATTCTAATTTTTACTACCGAAATAGATAAAATAAAGAATTTTAATTTTGTATATATGAGCAAATTAGCAAAAAACATTTAATTAACAGATCTCAAAAATGATGAAAAATAAATTCTAAAGCACACCTCTACGATAATTAGCTTCACGCTTACTGGTATAATAATAATAATAATAATAATAATAATAATAATAATAATAATAATAATAGTCGAAAAAAATGTATGTATCAACGAAATAGGCTTCGTGATACAGTTTTTACAATACATCAATTTTTTAGCAAAGGAATCACTCTTAATTAGCCAATATAAAGTTCTCAGAGGCGCGAACACATTTTACAATACACAAAAATCAAAGTAGATAAAAGGCTTCAACTTGTGCTGAAGATCAATAAACTTGGAAGGTCTAATGCAAAGTTATAAGAATTCGAAAACGACAAAGAAACACAAAAATTGCCAATTATTTTATCAATTATTAACTGAAATTGAATGTCTCTTTTCTTCTTTGATTTTCATTGTATTGTAAAATGTTTTTGCACCTTTGGGAGCTGTAAATTAAATATTATACATGGATCCAAAAAACAATATCTTAACATGAAATATCTTCTTCTTCTTTGTGTTAGTTTTGCTCCGAGGTGGTGGCGCAGTTGCCAAACATGAAATATGAGTATCTTTTTATGCAAAAAATTTTAATACGTGTATCTTTTTATGCAAAAAAAAAATATTTTATACTCATGGTTTCATTTATTTACATTTGATATCCAAATACACACATAATATACGATAGTTACGTTTTAAAATACAAAAGAATTATAGTAACCTTAAAAAATATTAATATCTAAAGAAGCTTTTATTAAACTTAATAAATGAAAAATTGCAACATTTTTAGAATTACTTTTAGTAAATTTTTCATATTTATTCTAGCAAAGAAAAAAGTTTTAAAAAAGTAGTCTTATCAACCTAGAAAATAGCATCAAATCGAAAATGGTTTAACAAAATCAAAATCGCTACCAATTCATTGGCACGTAGCTTTCTCCAAATTAATTAATCGTTCCTATATGTATAGTATACAGCTCAAATATACAATATGTTTATTCATTTTACATGTTTTTCAATGATTTGAAAATTCATTAATATTAAAAATTCAAAGCGATTAAGTGAATTTTACTCCCGTAATCGTACAACATGGAAAACTCATCTTTTTCAATTTTTAATTTTTTACCGAAAAACTAGTCGACAGAATCAATTTAAATTTTTAAAGATTGCAGATATTCATATTCTGCATTATCATGAGTTTTTTTGAAAAAAAATTGACCTTTTAGTTTGGGAGTTATAAGTTAGAAAAAAAACTCGTTTTTGTTAATAAAAAAGAACCGTAATAGCTAATGTAATTTTTTTTTTAAATATAGATATTTCTATGCTCTTTAAAATGCTTTTTATCCGATTTCAATATCTCAATCCTATCATTAAAAAAACGCAAAAATTAATTGTTCGAAAATCGACAATTCACCATAAAACAAAAACGAATCTACGAAACAAAAAATGGATTTTTGACCCGCAATCAAAAAACAAAAGAAAATGAGCCGCGAATGATTACAATACGTTCAGTAGAAGCTGAGATCCAGGCGTCCACACACATGCATACACGCACACACACACACACTCACGCACACTTACGCGCGCACAGACACACGCACACGCACGCACACGCATACACATTTATTCATGCATTCTTCAAAAACCATGTATTTTAATTCCTAACACTTCGAAAAACAACTATAACATGTTTTTACAATAACTCAAAAAATTACTATCAGAGAGCTTCCTATACGGGGAAGCAAAAAAAAAAAAATAAATAAATTAAATGACCTTGAGAAATGCATTTGTCTAATGATTGTAAACATATCCTATTAAGATGATGATGTTTAAGATGATGTTTCCTCACTTTTTTTTTTCCTAACCCACCCTTTCAATTTTCATCAATTTTCATCAATTTTTGGAGAATTTTTGGAGAATTTTTGGACAATTTTTGGACAAAAATTTGTGTTATAATATCATGGCTTGATAAAATTTCATTTGGAATATTAATAACTTCATTATTTCTTTCGAACTCGGTTTTAAAAACGCCATCACCAACATTTAATAGCCATTGCTTAAAGTCTATATTATTATCTTTAATGCGTTTATTATCTTTTCAACACATATTTTCAAACTTAACCCATAACTTACTGTTTTTAATACAATTATCTATAATTATTGTTCGATTACCGTGACGAACAACAGGTAACGTTTGACGGAAATCTTCAGAAACTACTATTATTTTACCACCAAAAACGTCGTTGTTGCTGCATAAATCTTTAAATAAACGATCAACTGCTTCAAAAGCATACTTCGATGTAATTGTAATTTCATCCCATATAATAACTTGCACATTTTTGAGAAATACTCCATTGTCAGTATTATGATATACCTATATTACATGTAGTTTGTTCATAGATGATTAAAGGTAATTTAAATGGTGTATGTATGGTTTTACCATCTTCTAATAAATTAGCTGCTATACCTGTCCGTGCAACAAGAAGAACGTTTATTTTGTTATCACTGAAATAAGCAATTAATGTATTAAGAATATAGCTTTTACCATTTTTTTTCTTAGATCGTTCTTATCGCCCTCCATGTTTTACTGTTATTTGTAGATTTTTTCCGATCTTGTAGGGCCAGGTGAGCTAGGTGTTGAAAAAAACTCTAATTTTGTTTCTTCTTATCAAAGCGACGTTTCGTCAGCATTATGGAGCGTTCACTTTATCAGACTAAAAATTTTATTAAACAGAGTTACACCAAAATTTACACAAAGATTCCCAACTATTCTTAAAAATCGTTTACAACATTGATTACCTTATTTAGGTATAATAAATAGTTAATAACATTGTTAACCCGTCGAGAGTTTGTAAACTAGTATTTGCACCATCGTGCTGAGTCAACGGTGGAGTGTAGTTTTGAAAAATATAAATTCGGAAGGAAGAGTATTTATAGGCACAGCTGTAGCTGTCAAACGTAAACAAAAAGACATATGACAACATACATATACAGATATACGTCTTTCTAGTTTATGAATTTAAACGCTCTTAATACTGGAAAATAGGGTGTATTTAATGAGTAAATCTCGCCTTTTTTGTTAATACTGTTTTTGTTTAATTTAATGTTAATCATTTCTGAAATTAGTCTTTTTTATAATTGGTCTCTGTGTCTAGAATTTTAACTTTTTCCCAATCAAACTCATGTTTCAATGATTCTTGATGGTAATTCACAACGTTCTCTACATTTTTCTTTGTCCTATGTTCATTTATACGCGTTTTTAAGGGGGTTTCACCCAAAACGCCTTTTCTTAGAAATTTCTCTCAATTTTGACCAGGTGTTGATAATACTATTGTCTATAAGATATTTCTATCTAAAAACTCCCAGCGGTTTAGTTCTCGAGATATTAAATATCAAAGTCGCGCATTTTAACACAGCGCCTTATGGCATGGCCCGCGCGAAATGGTTTTCGTTTGTAACTCGAAAAGTTTTCTTAGCAATTTCTAAAAACCGAAATGTTATTAATGACATCTATTAGAACAAGACATTCAAATCTGAGAAAGCCCAGCGGTCTCGTTAGATTTCACGTGCGCGTGAGACGCATGTATGGCGAGGGGAGAGAGAGCGGGAGCGTCGCTGGCACGCACGCTTACTGCGCACACACAGACAGGCGTCTCTCGGTGTCTGTGCTCAGTCCCGTAGCAAGCAACTCTCAACAGAAAGAGAGGGGGAGCACATGCGAGAGCCTGTACGCGTTGCACGGGGCGCCGTACTCTGTGGGTTCGGGCCTCGTTGGTGAAACCCCTTTAATGCTCTCTTTGTTTCACCGGTGTAGACGGCTGGACAGTTTTTGCACTGGAATTGATACACTACGTTCGTTTTTTCAAGTTTGTTGGTACTATCTTTCCATAATTTTATCACAGAATTTAAAGTCTTTTTAATTTTAGGAACTGTTGATATGGAGTATTTTCTAAATGTAGATGCTAGATTATAATAATTGTATGTAAATGATAGTGAAATAGTGCCTATTACTTGTTTATTGGTTTTGTCGTTATTTTGAAAGGTACTATTGAATTTGATTTTATTTACACGAATTTTTATATTCTTAGTGATAAATTGGTTCGGATACCCAATATCTTGCAACAATCGTGGAACAGTTTTCAAGTTATCCTCATGGAAACGAGAGTTGGATAATTTTACCGTTCTGTCAACTAAATTATATACAATATTCTTTTTTTGTTGCAATGGATGATTGGAATGAACATTCATTATTTTATTGCTTGATGTGGGTTTTTGGAACCAGTTTGTCATGATGTTATTGTTCTTCTTGATTAGCGTGATATCTAAGAAATTAATTTGGTTGTTTTTTTCAATTTCATGAGTAAATTTAAAATTTTCATCATAACTATTAAACGGATTTATTACTAAGTTTAAATGTTCCTTTTTAATGCATATACTAGTGTCGCAACGTATCTGTAGTAAAATAGTGGTATACAGTTTTTCTCTTTTAATTTAAATAAACAATCGGTTTCCAAATCATCCATTATAATGTCCGCGAATAACGACGAGATCGGAGAGACCATCGGTGAGCCTTTAATTTGTTGAAAAAAATTATTGTTAAATGAAAAGAACGTGTTATCAAATAGGAATTTTGTAACATCTCTTACAACATCGAATGGTATTTTACAGTTATTATGGATTTGTAATGCTCTTCTGTCCAGGCTTTCTAATATCAAATTACATGGAATGTTTGTAAACAACGAGCTAACGTCTGGTCAGAGTAGAATATGATCTTGATCATACTGGACATTTTTAAGTTTTCCTTTTAATTGGAAACTATGGTCTATATGTGATTTTGGAATATTGATGCCTGATTTTAAATCTTCATATAAATGTTTCGCTAAAAAATACGTTGGGCTATTAATTAAAGAGATAATTGGTCTGAACGGTAAATTTTCTTTGTGTATTTTGGGCAGTCCATAGCCTTCGGGTAGTGAGGTGCTTGTTAGAGTTAATTGATTATTATGGTATTTGTATTTTAAAAAATCGTTATCATTAAGATTTTTTAAAATTTTTGAAGTGCTGTCTTGTAACTTTTTAAAGGATTCTTTTTGCTTCCTCCTAGAGGAAGCTTTGTAATAGTAAAATTTTAAGTTTCGTTAAATCGCTCTAGAAACATGATTAGAGGTGTTAGAAGTTTGTATCCCATGATTTTAGAAAATGTGTGTGTGTGTGTGTGTGTGTGCGTTATTATCTCCGGATCTACGCGGTCGATTTTAACCGGACAGGCTCATTTTTTTGTTTTTTTATTCCGAAATCGGGAAGAAAATAATTTTTTATGATTCACAGATTCGTATTTGTTTTATGTCGAATTTTTGATTTTTGAAAAATTTATTTTTGATTTTTTTTTAATGATCGGGTTTAAATTTTTGAATCGGATGGGTCGCATTCGATAGAGCATAAAAAACCTATATTTTCCAAAAAAAAAGAATTCTCTAGCTATCACGGTTCTTTTGTTATTAACAAAAACGTGTTTTTTTTTTTTTAAGCTTATAACTCCCAAACTATGCGGTCAATTTTTTTGAGAAAAATCACGACAATGCAGAATATAAATAGCTATAATCTGTAAAAATTTGAATCTATTCTTTTGGTTAGTTTTTGAGAAAAAAATTGAAAAATAAAAAAAATGAGTTTTGTATGTCCAACGATTACGGAAGTAAAATAGATTTAATCGCTTCAAAATGTCTTGTAGAGGTAGATTTTCTATAGCTCTCGGCTGAGTTCTTTAGGCTACATGATTGTTCCATAAATTTCGGAGATATTTGAGGTTAAAATTTTTTTAAACTTTTTTTTAAATCGTAATATCTCGAGAACGGCTTTATGTATATGAATCAGATGGGTAGCATTCGAAAGCGAATTGAAATGCCTATATGTAATAAAAAAATTTCTAGCTATCACAATTCTTTTGTTATTAACAAAAACGTGAAAATTGGAAAATGAAAAAAAGAAGTTTACGATATTGGGATATTTTTGAAACTAACCATCTCTCAGCGCGCTTCGTGCGCCGTAATTTCAACAGAACTTCGTGTCACTTTTGTTTTTGTAATCTAGCAACGCATTAACTACTACAGTCCCACCAACTAAAGCATGAATAAATTGATATGATAACAAATCCATCATTTTTTAAAGATAGGATTAGCGGCAGGTGAACTACCTTAATCGCATTGAAGTTTAAATATTAATGAATTTCGAAATCATCTTAAAACGTGTAGAATGAGTAAACATATTTTATATTTGAACTATATACTGTATAGGAACGATAAATTGAATTAGAGGAAGCTACGTGCCAATGAATTGGCAGTGGCTTTTAATTTTGTGTATGAGGAAGTGACTAAAAGAAGTTCTAACATTTTATTGTTATATTCCGATTTTCTTAAACAAACTATGACGTTACCCTTGCCTGCCCTTGTGTTTTTTTCGATCTCCTGCCGTTATGTGTTTTTCAGCTCTCATAGCATGTCTAAGATTGATTGCCACACTCTCGCGAATTTCGAATGCAACGTTTGCTTCAAGATTAAATTTATAAAAAAATTATAAAAAAAGACTAATTTTAGAATTGATTAACATTAAATTAAACAAAAACAGTATTAACAAAAAAGAGGAAATTTACTCATTAAATACAGCCTATTTTCCAGTATTCAGAGCGTTTAAATTCAAAAACTAGAAAGACGTATATCTGTATATGTATGTTGTCATATGTGTTTCTGTTTACGTTTGACAGCTACAGCTGTGCCTATAAATACTCTTCCTTCCGAATTTATATTTTTCAAAACTACACTCCACCGTTAACTCAGCACGATGGTGCAAATACTAGTTTACAAACGCTCGACGGGTTAACAATGTATTTAACTAATTATTATACCTAAATAAGGTAATCAACGTTGTAAATAATTTTTAAGAATAGTTGGGAATCTTTGTGTAAATTTTGGTGTAACTCTGTTTGATAAAATTTGTAGCCTGATGAAGTCAACGCTCCATAATGCTGACGAAACGTCGCTTTGATAACAAGAAGCAAAATTAGAGTTTTTTTCAACACCTAGCTCACATGGCCCTATAAGATCGGAATCAAATCTACAAATAACAGCATAGCTTTTACCACATCCACCAGGGCCACCTATAAAAAAACATTTATTTCCATTCCCATTAGCAGCATTTAGTATAGTGTTAAAAATGATACTTTCTGCATTTGTGAACGTGTTTATTCTATCATTTATATTTTGAGATGCTTTATTAAAATGATCTACAATGTTATCATTATAGTTGTCAATAGTAATATCTAAAGAAGGCAAATTGAAACCTGTTAAAGAATAATCGTTTACACTTAAAATATCATTAATGATTTTAAGTACGGAATGTTCACCTATGACTTCATTTACGGCATGTAAAAATCCGTTTTACACTTATCAAATAGTTCTCGAGCATTTACAGGATTATGAAAAACACATATATAAGCAAATAACTCGCACATAGCTTTCGGAAATATGTATTGTGATGCTTCTTGTAGGCAACTGTCCCATTCTTCATCTGTTGCAATTAAATCTCTAGATTGAGTAGCTTCAAGAAAAGTTGAATAAGTTACATTTTCTACTGTTTTTAAGTGTTCAAAAGAGGTTGCACCATTAGCAGGTAATAGTAATAATCTTAAACAAAAACGCTTTCGTTGTTGAGAACTTACTAAATACATTCTACTTAAAACTAGTTTTTTTAAGTTGTTTTCTTAAATTCCACATTTTGCATTTTTCAGCAAAAACATAATAATTTGGAATATTACAATATAAATATTTATTTGTTGCAGCATCCTTTTTATTAAGTTGAAACCACGCCGTAAGATTTGTGTCTACATTTTTAATATTAATTTCATCTTCGCAATCTTCGCTAAAGAACACGTTTTGTTCATTTTCGATATGAACAGCTAATCTATAAATTGTATGCGATAATTCACTCATTTATATTCATGCAAGCAATGCATAGCTTCTGGAGGACGTACCTATCTAGTTGTTAATATATTGTTTTATTTCATCATTTTCAAGTTGTACATTGTCTATATCATTAGTAACTACATTGTAACCATCTGCAATTTTACTACGAATTTTCATTTCAATGAAAGCACAATCATGACCTTTATAGCAATATTTAAATAAGTACTTGATGTTCAATATAGTTGAGCAGACTTCAACATTAACATGACAAGTAAACAATAGCACAAATAGGGGTTATAAGGAACTACAAAATATTGTCTGCCCATTTATTGCCAGGATAATGTATTACGTTCCCATCGTTTCTTCGTCGGTATAATGGATATCCTATGGAGTTGTACATTGTAGAGTCATTAAACGGCTTTGGAAAATTTTTTGTACATTTTTCATCCATGTACCATAAATTTTTTTACTATTTCATATAAACGTGGATTATTCATATTATTTGGAATTTCCGAATATATGCTATATTTATCCACTTCATCAGCGTTATGTAGTTTATCTTCTGCATCTAAAAAAAATTAGTATGTGTCTTTTGAAATTCAGTTACGTAAGTGAAGGCTATACATTTTCCAAAAATGCATTTATTTACAATATCATTTTTCAATTCTTTAACTTCTTTATTAAATATTTTAACTACAATATCTGGTCGGTCGATCGCCTTTTCATTAATAAAGAAACTACTAAGACAGAATACAAAAACTATGTTAAAATACTAAATAAGGTTCTAAATAATGCCAAATTAATGTCTAATCGCGAACAAATCCGACAAAACTGCAATAATTTGAGAAACTTATGGAAAATAATAAATGCTAAATAAGGCAAGAATATACAAACAGGTGATAAAATAAACCAAATATATGATAAAAATATGCAAAAACTCACTAACCCTAATGAAATGGCTCCATTTCAAGAATATGTACGAGTCAACGACAAAATCAGGCGGGTACAGCGAATAGGAAAACGTGGCGCGGCTCTTTGATGCTTTAAAGGTGAAGCGCGCAAAGTAGTTGCGATGCTGCTGACACCGTCCTAAAAATGCTTGAGCATCACTTTGGAAACCGGAAAGTCATAGCGGACAGAGTCATGAATGAGATTAGACAGCTACCGGTCTTGGAAACTAGGTATATCAACTTCACACAGTTCGCCACCAAGCTGCAAAAAGCGGTAACAGCACTCCGAGCTCTTGATCTCCCCGGCTATCCCGGTAGTCCTGATTGAATCAGGAGCGTCAGCAGTAAACTGCCGGCGGCACTAAAATATGCATACAGCTGGTTCCATCCGAAATGCTCCGCGAACGCATCAGACATTGAGAGATTTGCCGATTTTTTGGTACGCGAAGCCGAACGCGCTGCCGCGGCCGGGATTTTCGACTCAGTACTCGCCTCGTTGGACTCACAGATATACACCTTTCCGAGACCGCCAAGAAAAGAGAAAGCAGCGGCAGCGTACACTGTAACTCAAAGTATAAATACCGCTGGGAGCGCGGGATCAGGCAGTACCATGAGGTCGGCATGCCCTGACTGACGCAGGAAAAACCACGGACTAGACACACGTTACTTGGGTGACGTGTGGGATACCGGCCTGCTATGGAAGGAAAGGGATTTTCCATGCGCCGATAGTTTTACGATGGTCTACAGACGGCTCACCTACCTGGAGTGCAAACTCGATCGTGATCACTAGTATGCCTCCTCGTACTATGCGGGAATGGATCGCATTATCCAAGATGGCTACGTGAAGAAAATCTCACAGCCAGACCCGCACGAACGCGTCTGGTACCTGCCGCATTTCGGCGTACAGCGTCCGGTAAAGCCAGGAAAGCTGCGAGTGATCTTCGATGCCGCCACCAGGTCGGAGGGCTTTAGTCTAAATGACCTCCTCGAAACTGGGTCAGACCAATTACGCCCACTACCAGGAATCCTTAATCATTTTCGCCAATACCGCGTTGCCGACACAAAAGACATGTTCCTCTGCATCAGGATCAGAGAAGAGAACCACGCGGCCCAACGATTTTTGTGGAGAGGACGAGACAGGCACCAAAAGCCTGACGTGTACGAGATGGTTGCCTAATTTTCGGCTCAACGGCGTCACCTTGCAGCGCGGTGTATGTGAAGGACCAAAACACCGAACACTTCGCCAGCACGAAGCCCATAGCGACTCAGCTTATAAAAAGGAACAGTTATACGGACGACTTCCTGGCAAGCCAGAGCTCCGAGCGGGAAGCAGCGACTTTAGTAGGTGTCATCATCGAAGTCAACGCACGTGCCGACTTCGAGATGGACGACTGGGCGTCCAACGACAGCACCGCGTTACAAGCAGTGACCAAAAGTAATCAGGACCTCCCGCACCAACACCAACTTTGCGGTCAGGGAAAAGCCAAAGTACTAGGCATTCTCTGTGATACCCAGTCAGATTAACTAGGCTTTAACGTGGCTCTCGCTAAGATATCGGAAGCTATATCGTCGGGAAAAAGAGCCCCGACCAAACGGGAATACCTCAGTATCTGCATGTCCATTTTTGATTCGCTCGGCCTCCTCGCCCTTTGACGCTGAGAGCAAAGGTGCTAATGCAGGAAATCTGCCGGAGCGGCGTCGCGCTATGTGTTATTCGTGAAGAATTTGTGAAAAAATCAAATATATTGAAATCAAAAAAAGATATGAAGATGCGATAAACGTGATTTTAAAGGTAAAGAGGTCACTTTTAAAGGAAAACTATTGACTAAGACCATATCGTAAGTCAGGCTCTTAAAAAATCACTAAAACTTCCAATTTTATTATTATTTTTTTTTTGGGGGGTTTTTCGTAAATAGGTCTTTTGAAACCATTCACACTTTAACAAAAAATATATTTGTCAAAAAGTTGAGTAAAAAATTTTTAATTTTATCCGAAATAAAATTTTTTGGTTCCATTTTTCGCGGAGTTATGGTAATTTTAAGCAATCAAGGTGTTTTTTTTTTATCTCTCACTATTTGGCGTAGACCATAATTAAATAATATATATCTATATGTGTGTGCGTGCTTAAAATTACCATAATTCCGCGAAAAATGAAACCAAAAAATTTTGTTTCAGGTAAAATTAAAGGTTTTTCACTCTACTTTTTGACAAATTTTTGTTAAAGTGTGAATGCTTTCAAAAGACCTACCTACAAAAAAACAAAAAAATATTAAAAAATTGGTAGTTTTATGTATTTTTTAAGGGTCTGGATTACGATAGGGTCTTAGTCAATAGTTTTCCTTTAAATGTGACCTCTTTACCTTTAAAATCTCGTTTGCCGCATCTTCATATCTTTTTTTGATCTCAAGATATTTGATTTATTCACAAATTTTTCACGAATAACACATAGTGCGTCGGGTGGGATGCGCTGCTAGGGGCCCAGAAATACGCAGGTTGGTTGGCGTGGTTCAGACTCCTTCAGGAGATCCAAAGTCTCGGCGTTCCGAGAAGCATTCGCCCGTGAACTCAAAATACACGTCCATCAAGCTCCACACGTTCTGCAACGCCAGCTTGACGGCCTACGCAGTGGTTATATACATTCGATTCTCATTGGAGTGTGCGCCAGCCTACGTAGCCTTAGTTATGACTAAAACTAGGACCGCACATGCAAAGCCACTGTCAGTCCCGCAACTGGAGCTCCAAGCCGCGCTATTGGGATCCCGACTGCTCGGCGCGGTGCAGCAGGAAATTGATATGAGAGTAAATCGACATTTCTTATGGAGTCACTCTACCACAGTCGTACACTGGATAAAATCCGAGCCACGAATGCGCCAGGTGTTTGTTGCCAATCGGTTAAGTGAAATAAGCGAACTTACACGAAGCACGGAATGGCGGCGTCTGCCTTCAACGCTAAGTCCTGCCGATGACGCAACACGATGGTCCAGCAACGTTCCCGACGCACAACAGCGCTGGTATCTCGGGCCGAGTTTTCTGCGAGACAAAGAGGACGCGTGGCCCTGGGATAAGCATCTCGGCGAACAGGAAAGAAAGGCGATAGATGATATGGAGTTGCGTAAGACTCTCGTATACACAGTCGACGCAACGGTTGATCATTTCCCGACGACAGGAAGATTCTTAGGTTGGCTGGGGTTGCTTGCAGTGTCCAGGCGTGTGCAAAACATATTCAACCACTGGGCAGGGAAAACCACAGCAGAGATCACCCACGAATCCATAAATCTTGTTTGAATTTAAAAAGGGTGAGGGGTCTATATACAAAATTTACTTTTTCGTTTGTTGGTTGCTGGGAGTTATTATAAGCATGTGTCGCAAGTGAGATCTGCATTTTTTTGCTTAAGTTATTTATTTAGTTACTGAGTTGCGTATTTGCGTATATCGAAGTCTACTAGCCGGTCCGCTATTTGTAAATTAATTCTAATTCGCGCAAAATATATGTGAATTTGTATATCAACCCATTTAAGAAAAACGCGAAGTGAAACTGGCGCGTCGGGCCTAGTCACGATTGAAAGGGGGGATTGAGTATGTTTCTGTTTTAATCGAACATGCATTTTCTTGGTTTTCTACTTCATGCATCATCTTGTAGGTCTCTGCGTATGGATTCAATCTTCTTATTATAATATCTAATCTTTTTATTATTGGCATTGAACATTTAAAATTATCAATATATCGACTTTTACTTGCTTCTTCATTGTCAAGAATGTACAATTGCCCATACTTTCGGCTATCTTCTTCATTGGGATGTAGTGCATATGTACTATGATAAACTTGTCCACATATCCGTACGACAGAAGGACCTTTACCAGGTAATTTCGCAAAAGTAGCTCCAAAACTGGCAAAGGCTAAGGCATTGTTATAATATATAATACATTGATAAAAAAATTTACTTAGAAAAGTGTTTCCGATTGCTAATTCTGCAATTTCTCGTGGATGTGTAGGATCTTCTTGTAAACTTACTTTTCCTTTATGACAACCGGTAGGAAAGTTTTTGTCTCGAGATAGTTCAAAAGGATAATGTTTTGCATTGAAAAACTTACATGTAAGATCTAATTGTAAGCTACCAACATTATTTTCCTGTATTAAATTTTTATTTATTAACCTTTAGGCTGCGGGGAAATTTCAGTACAAATTGACCTCTCAGAATATGTAAAATGTATACATAATATCACTGGACATTTCAGATAGAGTCGCTGACCTAACTGCTGGTCCAAATATGGACCAGCCCCGCAGCTAAAAGGTTAAAGTATTTGCTATGGAAGCCTGTTTGAATATTGTATTATTTATTTTTTTGGATTTCTTGTACTCTAAAATTTTATGTTGGTTTTTTTATAATATAACCGACTTTTGTTGCATTTACTTATTTACATTTTTCTTAACTTTATTCTTTAATATTTAGTTTATTCTTCTTTTTTATTTCTAAATTTTTTTGTTTATTTTTTAAATAATAAAGCTTACGAAGTCTGTGCCAAAAGTATTGGACCTACCTCGACTTTTCGGCGCTTGACCTATTTTTCGTCATCCGGTTGGTAACGTCCTTCAAAGTAGTCCCCATTTGATTGAACAACATGCTCATACCGATGCTTCCACTTCCTAAAGCAGTCTAGAAAGTCAGTTTTTGGAATCGCTTTTAGTGCATTCGTCGCATTAGTCTCTTTGTCGTCGAATCGGTGTCCTTTACGCGGCATTTTCAATCGAGGGAATAGCCAAAAGTCACAGGGAGCTACGTCGGGACTGTATGGAGACTGGCGAAGCTGTGCGACACTGTGTTTTGATAAATACTGCTGCACAAGGCCTGATGCATGCGCTGGAGCATTGTCATGGTGAAGAAGCCAGTCACCGGTTTGCCAAAAGTGCGGCCGTTTTCTTCTGATTACATCACGCAGTCTTTTCAAAATTTTAGCGTAGTACCCTTTGTGGATCGTTTCACATATAGGAGCATATTTGTGGTGCACAACGCCTTCATAATCGAAAAAAAAATCAACATTGATTTGACGTTGCTTCGACTTTGACGGGCTTTTTTCGGCCGAGGCTTGGATGAAAGCTTCCACTGAGAAGACTGTTGTTTTGTTTCAGGATCATAACCATAAACCCATGATTCATCACCAGTAATAACCTTTTTGAGTAAATTTTCATCACTATTGATCATTTCCACATTGTCCTGAGCGATTTGCAAATTCGCTGCTCGGTTCTTTCCGTCATTTATAGCAATGAACAAAATCCGCCGAATGCAAAAAAGAAGCAGTAAACAAATACATGCTGCGTGGAAACTGAGGCGTCTCATTGGTAACTAACAAGGAAAGGGCCCCAGGTGTACCTCACCGATTTTCTTCAAATTTTGATATGTTGTAGTACATCAAAAAATATTTGACTAGTGTTTTTTTTTACGTGCCGATACGCTCATTTAAGGGGTGAAAACCACCCTTGAAGTTCACCCCCAAAAACAGTTTCTTTTTTTATAGCTCCGGAACGAATTGGAAGTTTTTGATGAAACAAAGTGGATATGATTCGCAATTGAAAAACGAATATTTGTGCAATATTTCTACATAGAAGGGTAGCATCACTTATTTTTTATAATAGAAAACCCTAAAATTTTGACAGTGTTTTCGCTCAAAAAATTACAAAATTGATTGAATCCTAAAAAAAATAATTGTATTATAAGCAAATTAAAAAAATAAAGTTGACGTGTCCCCGCGTTTTACGGAAAATGCTTTTTACACGAGGTAAACTACCCCTAAAACGGATATTAAGTTATTTCAATATTAAATAAGTATATATAAATAAATTTTTTTTCTTTTTAATACTGGGTACACAAAACTAATCAAAATTTAATAAATTAACTCGCTTAAAAAAATTTACCCCCTTCAGGGGGTAAACAAACCCTTATTACAATATTTGATTTTCGATCAACTAAAAAATAGTTTTTTCGTGCAACTGTGATTAATTAAATCTAAAACTTATTTTTTTGGCAAATTAAATATATAAATAGGTATATTGATCCCTTGTACAAGGGTAAAATCCCCTTATTTAAAATTCCAAAATTTAGATCTGAAAAAAAAAAAACTAAAAGGGAATAAATATTTTACTCTACTACAATATTTAAATGTACTGATGTGTCCTGAATACAACTCGAAAAGTAAAATGTTTGTAAAAGCATAAACAAATTTTTTATTTATTCCAGCTTTTTTTACAACTGAAAAACATTAAACGATAACAAAAATTCTGATATTCGCAGTGTACGCTCCTATTCATGTACTATGAATAAAAAAAATCTTTTTAGAGTAATTTATTCCAATTTTTCAATAAATGATCTATAATAATATAAATAATTTGTAATAATACAAAAGAACACAAATGCTTGTATATAGTTTCTAGATCGTGAATGATGCCTTAATATTACTGAAAATGTGATTTTTATAATCTATACTTATTTTCATCATTCACCGTCCTTCGACCGAAGATAAATTTGTATTTTTAACTGGTTCGTTTTATTTTTATTCGTTTATTTCGCTTTTGTTTTATAATCAACAGTCAGTTGTGTTTCGTAGTTTTAAATCATAAGACGCTCATTGTTTTAAAAGTTTTTTTTATTACTATTATATATACTGTACAGTTTTTTAAATAAGTTTACGAAGAAAAATATTAAAATGTTTTTAAGAGAGTAACTACTTGAGTTAAAGAGATAAATATCTATTGCAAAATAATGTAGTATTAATTTTATTGTTTCTATTCTTCTAATTATAAATAATACTCATACTCATAATACGCATACTGAAATCCGAGGTTGTTGTAAGAGTAAGAAAAAATACACGTAAGTAAACATAACTTTTACAGGGGTGTCTACAAGCTGCTCAGAGCCTTCTTCCCAATCTGGGCTATTCGAGTCTAGATTTTCTAATCTACCATACTAATTCTGTAGGTTGACTTAAGGGGACAAGCCATGGTTAGGGGGTCGAAAAATCGATTTTTTTTTTTATGTACTATTTTGATAGCAAATTTTCCGCTGAATACTATGCTTCCAACCGCATTTCCAAATTCGATTTCGTTTAGAAAATACAGCTAAAACCGTGAAGTCACTTTTTTGCATATTTAGTGATTTTTCTTAAATTATCCATTTTAGATATACTATTGTTAATCTTATATTATTTTATGCTTCACAGCATACAATACTGAATTTAGAACGTAAATGTACATTGACATAGTAGGCAAACTTAACTCGAGGTATAAACCTCGAGTATTTTACTTTTACTCTACTTATACAAAAGTATATACGTATAATACATATAGAAGGTAAAAAGTTATTTTTATGCGATAATAGCTAATATAATATTTATTAATTTTTTTATTTTAATTTATTTTGAGGTTATTTTTACTGTCAATAACATTTATGACTAACAATGTTTTCAGCCTAGTACGAAAAAAAAAATAAGTACAACATTTATGTATTAATCTAAAAAATTAAAAAATATTGTTGAATTAATGAAATTCTTTTTTATAGGTTTATTCAACAGTTAAAATGATTTAGCCAGGACTACTTTCATCTAATTGGCATCTGTTTCATTTTTCCACTAAAGTATATCATACAGAATGAAAAAAAAATTTTTGGTAAGTAGTTTTGAAACTTATATAAAGTTATAGAAAACCAAAACTTTGAATTGAATTTCTGAATAACTTGTTTTTGTATTCACAGGGACTTTGCCGCAGGATTTCTTTTAAATAAAGCAAGCTAGAGGTTTGGAAATTTAGGAGTATCTTTAAAATTGTGTTGGTTATAGAAAATGTGAGGTACTTTTTTGAAAAAGGCTTTAGAAAAAAAATTATAAAATAAAATTACAAAAAATATTGAAATTTTAATAAAAAAAACATAAAAAAATTAGATTTTTCATTAAAAAACAATTTTAAAAATTTAAAAAAAAAAGTAGCTCACATTTTCTATAACTGGTATAACTACAAAGGTACTCCTAAGTAACCAGACCCCTGCCTTGCTTTGTTCAAAAAATTTCCTGCGGCAATGACATGCCAGTTTCTAATTCAGAAGGATTTCTTAATCTAATGGACTGCAAGACCAAAATCTTAAACACCTGGATGATGTAGTCTTAAATTATAGGTAATTGTATAACTTAATAATAAAAAAAAGTTTGAACTCTTAAAATTATATATTGGCTTTGTTATTAAAGAATTAATACAATAGCTTTTTTTTCAGGTTCAACCATGGCTTGTCCCCTTAATTTATACTATATTAGTATTGTACTATCAAAATGTGATGTTACAACGTATTGTTATAATTATAAAGTAATATATGAAAGTTCTATGAAGTAATTCTATGACATCACCATTGGTCAGCAATTATTACATAGTAATTATTCCTTTTAAATTATTTTAAAAAACAGTTTTTGAATATCTTATAATATTTTACAAACATATAAGTTATTATATTTTCGATGAATATTTAAGAATTGCTTCCTCCTAGAGGAAGCTTTGTGATAGTAAATTTTTGAGTTGTTGTAAAAACATGTTATAATTGTGTTCCGAGGTGTTAGGAATCAAAATACATGGTTTTTGAAAAATGTCTGTGTGTGTGTGTGTGTGTGTGTGTGTGTGTGTGTGTGTGTGTACGCCTGGATCTCAGCTTCTTCTCGGTCGATTTTGACCGGACAGGTCTCATTTTTTTTGTTTTTTTTTTGCGTGATGGCGGGTCAAAAATCCGTTTTTTGATTGGGGCGATGCATTTTTGTTTTTTTTTTTCAAATTTTCGATTTTCTTAAAACTGTTTTTTGATTTTTTTTAATGATAGGATCGAGTCATTCGAATCTGATGGGTAGCGTTCGAAAGAGAATTAAAGTACCTATATTTTCTAAAAAAAAAGTTTCTAGCTATAACGGTTTTTTGTTATTAACAAAAACGTATTTTTTTTAGAAGCTTATACTCCTAAACTTAACGGTCAATTTTTTTGAGAAAAATCATGATAATACAGAATATAAATAGCTATAATCGGTTAAAATTTGAATACATTCTGTAGGCTAGATTTTGAGTAAAAAATTGAAAAATGAAAAAAATCAGTTTTGTATGTCCAACGATTACAAGAGTAAAATTGACTTAATGGCTTCAAAATTCCTTTTAAAGGTAGATTTTTTATAGTTCTCGGTCGAGTTCTTTGGGCAAAATGATTGGTCCATAAATTTCAGAGATATTTGAGGTTAAAAATTTTTTGACATTTTTTAAAAATCGTAATTTCTCGAGAACGGCTCTATGTATCTGAATGGGGTGGATGGCATTCGAAAGAGAATTAAAATACCTATATTTTCTAAAAAAGTTAATTTTCTATCTATCACGGTTCTTTAGTTATCATCAAAAACAAAAGCGTGTTTTTTTTTTAAAACTCATAACTCCAATGATGTGTGACAAAATGAATTAAAATGTTTAAAAATTATATCTATTATAATCTATTATAATTATAAATTATGCATTATGAATGCATTATATTCTGCATTATTATAATTTATTTGTGAGTTATAAACTTTAAAAAAAAAACACGTTTCTGTTAATAACAAAAGAACAATGTTAGCTATAAATATAAATTTTTTTTTCTTAAAAAATATGAATTATGAAATATAAAAAAAAAAACACGTTTTTGTTAATAACAAAACAACAGTGATAGCTATTTGTTTTATTATAAAGTATAGATATTTTACTTCTATTTCAAATGATAACTTTATTTATCAGCTCAAAATTTATATAAATTTGATATAAATAAATAATAAATAAATAAATAAATTTAAAAATTAACAATTTTTAATATTCATAAATGAATTTAATTATAATTATGCAATACATTTTTTAAAAAATTATAAATTTTGTTATTAAAAATTAATTAAAGGAATCAACAAATTACGGTTGAGGAAGCAACGGGCCAATGAATTGGCAGCGGTTTTTTTTTCAAGTTCAGGAGTTATTTTTGTAAAAAATAATACTCCGGAAGGTAGATCTCATATGAATTAGAGCTTTGTGAAATTTCTTTAAAACGTTGGTATACATTAAGATTAAAAAAATAATTTTTTAATAACAAAATAATATATTTTTAATACATATACTGTTTGTTGCATACTTTCTTTACAAATGGTTTGTTAATGAACACATTCATCTATATACAAAATTTTCTTATTTGACAATTTTTTGTATAAACAAATCACAAATATTTTCTGAAAATTCTTTTTTTTTCGTCTTTAATATCTTTTGAAACTATCATTGACGAATAGAATAAATCGTATGTATTTAATATTTCTATCTGATATGTTTAGTAGAAGTTTAAGCGTTTAATTTTTATTTGAATGAATGTGAAAAATACAAACAAATTAATAATAACATAAGCGAAATCCATATTATGATTGCAGTGAAAGATCATAATCTGCGTATCTACTCATAAAATCTTTAAGATTTAATACAAATTAATTTTTCCGTTTAAAAAAACACTTTAAAATAAGTAACTGTAAATTATATAATATTAATATGAAATAATTATTTTTAGATAAACAACTTACGAAATGACTCTTAACCCGATCAACGATATAAATTTACTTTTACTGTCCTTTCAAGTAATGAATATAAAAGAAAGACCTACTACAACAGAAGAAATTGCATTGAAGGATAGTATAGAAAAATTTTTACTGGATTATATGAATGACTTTAACGAACCAGAATTCATTCAGCAAGAAACATTGGCTTTTAATGAACCATTCAAAGATGTTGAGATGCAAATTGTTGAAGATAATGATAGAATATGGGCAGCAGACGTTGATGAAAGTTCACAAACATGTACTATGGATGAAGAAGATCTAACATGGGATTATAAATCTAAAGCTGTGGAGTACTGGAGAAGTGGTGTTACAAAAAATCTCGCTCTGAAAACTGTACAACATAAATTTCGAAAAGTTAAGTCAATTACACAATTGAAACGATGGGCGCATACCTTAAATAAAGGAGGCACTTACAAAGAAAAAATTGGAAAAATTGCTAAATTTGTGTTAGATAATTTTCGTTCTGCAATCGACGCTGGGTATATAGTTAATGATGTAGACTTACGAAAATGGGCTTTGCAGGCTCAAAAAATTATTGGAAATGAAGATATAAGATTTAAAGCTTCAGATCATTGGTTAAAAAATTTTAAAAAAGTCCATAGAATAGTCAGCAGAAAAATTAACTAATTCATAACGAAAAAAATTTTAGAAGGATCAGAACACTTACAAAAGGCAGCTGATGCTTTTGTTTCTGAAGTAAAGGAAATAATTAATATTAAAGGTATAGAATCTATTTCTAATTCGGATCAAAGTGGGTTTCAAATTGAAATGCATTCAGGAAGAACATTATCTGTTGAAGGAGAAAGGCAAATCGAATGCCTTGTAGAATCTGGTAGTTCTACAACGCATAGTTACACTATTCAGCCCTTAATATCGGGTAATGGTAAGCTACTTTCTCCCTTGTTTATTGTATTAAAGGAAACTAAAGGACAATGTGGACAAAGAGTAAAAAGTGCGCTATTTAAACCTTCAAATATTTAAGTAATGGCTTTTAAATCTGGCAAATTAACTTCAAGTATATGAAATTTACTATTATTATAACTTTTTACCTTTATTATACAAACATAAAAATGTATGTAATTATTACAGAGCATTTTAAACGTGGTTAAAAGATGTGTATTTTCCCAACGTTGGTCATTCAAGTGTTTTATTAATTGACTCTTGGAGTGGACATTGTCCCGATACAGTGAAGGAAGCAACATCTCCAAATAAAAATGTCGATGTTAAAATAATTCCAAAAGGAACAACCATCAAAAATTCAGCCATTAGACGTGTTTGGTTTTAGGAGTTGGAAAAATTACGTAAGACACTTTTCCGACAGTGTAATATTGATGAATGAAGATTTAGAACTGCATTTAAGAAATAACATAATAAAACTTCAATCATTGGTTCATAATCAGTTATCATCCCCTCGATATGTGAACCGATTTAAATATTCGTGGCATAAAAGTGGCGACGTTGATGCAAAGCCGAGTAAATTTGATAACTCAGTAAAATTTGGCTTTGGAAATAACTGTAATGCTCGTTACGAAGTTGCAGAATGTTCTAATCCAGCAATCGTAAGATGCTCTTGGTGCAAAAAATCATTATGTTTGAAGCACTTTTTTGATGATTATCACTGTTGTCATAATTATAAAGAATAGTATTAACAATAAATACCAAAAAATAGTCCACAATATTTAATGCTATTAATAACTATTGTTGTTAGTTTATATTTAAATAAGTATAAAACACAAACTGTTTATTTTATTAATATTTTATAAGATTAATCTGTAAAAGATTTTTTTTATTCAAAATACATGAATAGGATCTTGCACTATCATTACAAAGATGAGAATTTTTGTTCGCGTTTAACTTTTTTTCAGCTGTAAAAAACTAAAGTGAATAAAAAATATCGTTACACTGGTAAATACAGGGATACTACTTTTCAAATTGAATGAATTAAATCAATTGTATCCGGTACATTAGTACATTTCCATATTTATTCACTTTTAATATTCTTTCGAGATCCAAATTTTTGAATTTTGAATATGGGTAACTAATGAAGTATATAAGCGGTCAATATTTCTATTTGTATATTTAATTTGCCAAAAAAATAAGTTTTAGAATTAAGTAATCACAGTTGCACGAAAAAACTATTTTTTAGTTTACCGAAAATCAAATATTGTAATAAAGTGTTGTTTACCCCCTGAAGGGGGTAAATTTTTTTAAGCGATTTAATTTATTAAATTATGATTAGTTTTGTGTACCTAGTATAAATAAAAAAAAAAATTTATTTACAAATACATATTTAATATTGAAATAACATAATATCCGTTTTAGGGGTAGTTTACCCCTTGTAAAAAGCATTTTTCGTAAAACACCGGAACACGTCAACTTTAATTTATTAATTTGTTTATAATACAATTATTTTTTCAGGATTCAATCAATTTTGTAATTTTTTGAACGAAAACATGGCCAAAATTTTAGGGTTTTCTTTTAGAAAAAATAAGGGATGCTACCCTTCTAGGTATAAATATTGCACAAATATTCGTTTTTCAATTGCGAATCATAGCCACTTTGTTTCATCAAAAAATTCCAATTCGTTCCGGAGATATAAAAAAAAGTGTTTTTGGGGGTGAACTTTAAGGGTGGTTTTCACCTCTTGAATGAGCGTATGGGCACGTAAAAAAAACACGTGTCAAATATTTTTGGATGTACTACAACATATCAAAATTTGAAGAAAATCGGTGAGGTACACCTGGGGCTCCTTCCTTGTAAGATAAGCAAATTTTTCCGAAAAATCCAAAGTTTAACCTATATTTTCAAGGTCAATAAAATTTTTTTATGGACCACAGTATTTTTCCTTTATTAAGTATTACATTACCTGTCAAGTCCCGTTTGCTTCATATTTATTATCTACTTTTTATAAAAAGTTAGATGATTTTGATACAAATCAAGTCGAAATGCCACACTGTGTGGCGGCTGGATCCATTTCTCTCTCTCTCTAACCTACTTTGACTCGGGCCTCCTTTGTGCGCCTACTGACTGCGCATCGCATTGTCCTTCCACTTACCTTATTAGCTAATAAACGTAGTGTTTTATCCTCTCACTTGCTGCGAATTATTTTTTGAGTCCTCGTTCTCCTTTCTTTTCAACCAATAAAACTCGCACGCGGCGTGCATTGCACGAGGTGCACTAGCCTCGCCGTCGCATGCACTATATTTGTTAGGGATAAACCACCGAGAAGCCAGGGAATTATTTATCCGTTACAGCTGTACAGTTTCCAGAGGCAGATTTTTTTTTGTAACTCCAATTCTCCAATACTCCACTGATTTTGATTTGTAATCCCAAGTTAGATCTTCTGTATCCGCTGTACATGTTAATGAACTTTCGTCTACATCTGCTGTCGATATTGTATCAATATCTTCAACAATGTGCATCTCAACATCGTTGAATGGCTCTTGAAAAGCTAATGTAACTTCCGGAATAAATTCTGGTTTCTAAATATCACTCATACAATCTTGTAATAATTGTTCTATATTATCTTTGAATGCGATTTCTTCTTTTGTAATAGGACTTTCTTTTATGTTCAATACTTGAAAAGACAATAATAATAAGTTTATAACGTTCATCGGGTTGATAGCCATTTTTGAGCAGTTTATCTAAAAATAATTATTTGTTGTTAATGTTATATAATTTTAAATTATTAACTTTAAAACTTTTCCATAAACACAAGCATTAGTTACGCTTACGTCAGATAATTCTAAAAACAATTTTATAAATGTAACATTTGCAGATTACTATCTTTGACTACAATCACAATATGCTTTTTATTTATACAATATATATTTTCGTGTTCTAAATATTCTTGGAACCTTTCACGTGTATTTAAAAAAAATTTTAACATTTAAAAGTTACCTAAATATTTCAGATTAAAATTTTAAAAAGATACAACAATAAAGTTTTAACCCTATCACCAAAAAATCAGAGAATGTTAAAAATTAGAATTTTGCTTCCTCAAAAAGGGAGCTTTGTAACGGTGAAAAAAATTTGTGAAACATAAAATGTTCAAAAATATGTTTTAAGACTTTTGGCGCTAAAATCCGTTGTTTTTGATAAAAAACATTTTCGCGCGCGTGTGTGTGTGTGTGTGTGTGTGTGTGTGTGTGTGTGTGTGTGTGTGTGTGTGTGTGTGTGTGTGTGTGTGTGTGTGTGTGTGTGTGTGTGTGTGTGTGTGTGTGTGTGTGTGTGTGTGTGTGTGTGTGTGTGTGTGTGTGTGTGTGTGTGTGTGTGTGTGTAGGCGATAACTTTTGAACCGATCGACCGATTTACATAGGAAAAGGCTTATTCTCTTCGTTTCGGAAGAGAACAGAGAGCATAACCTACTTTTTGATTTTACCGATTTTTTTTTATAAGCAAAAAAAGGTTTTGAATTTTTCGTTTTTTTGATTTTTTAATTTGTTTCAGCCAGTATTACTTGATAAACTAAATTTTTATTAAAAGGACTTTACATTACCTACAATTTCTCTTATTAAAATTTAAATTATCTCTAGCCTGTCATTTGTTATTAATGAAAATAAGGTTTATATTTCTTTACCTAATATCTCAAAAACTTTTTCATTTTTCCACTCAAAATTATTACCACTTATTACACTTATCGAGTACAACATTGTGTTAAAATTTCAAGAGGTTATGTTGATTTGTTTCCGAGAAAAAAATTATTTTTGATAACAAGTGCGTTTTCTTTCGTTAACAATATCAGGAGTAAAAGTCAATGAATCGTTTTGAAAGTTGGCAAAGAATTAGCTTTTTTATATCTCAGGATTCAGTTCTTTACCGAAAAAAATCAGACCGTTGTGACCAAAGATATTTGAGGTTAAAATTTGTTTATAAATTTTTTATATTTGCATTTTTAAATAGTTATTTTCGATACAAGTGTGCGAAGTGGGTCATTCTCGCACGGGTGTAGTTTGTCGCCCGAGCGAAGCGAGGGTGATAAAAATACCCGTGCAATGATGACCCTTTTCGGTTACGTGTATCGAACTATATTTTTTTTTAACGGAGTGTGTGAAACTAGCCTTGTTGTTTGTTTTGCGTGCGCGAAGTAGCTGTTTCTCGCACGGCGTGCGCGAAAGTAAATTGATCTGCGCATGCGCGACTTTCGCGCACGCCGTGTGTAAAACAGCTACTTCGCGCACGCAAAACAAGTACGAGAAGGCGAGTTTCGCACACTCCGTTAAAAAAAAGAATATTTGATTGATTGACTCAAAATTTTTATCGCTTATTACACTTATCGAGTACAACATTGTGTGAAAATTTCAAGAGGTTATGTTGGTCAAAATTTTTTAACCCATTCCAAATTAGCTCCGAAACACAAATATAAAGTTTTAGAGCAAAATATGCAATAGTTCTATTTAATTTGTATATCATGTATAAATAAAATAATTATTGTGTACTAGGGCATATCCCCGAGAAAGTAATTTCAGATTGAGTCCCGTGGCAACGTGTACTAGGGCAACGATAATAATTGATTTTCAAAATATGAATTTCGTAAAAATTTTATAAAAATATTTCATAAAAATATCGATTCTTAAATATGAAAAAACTACCTCTCTGTTAAATTTCAAAACGATTCATTGTCTTTTGTTAAGAAGTATAACTTAGTTATTATATTTGTATGATTGTTACAATGATGGATTAACATTAAACCACTAAGTCGAGCAGGATAGTAGTTAAATACCTGTTTCAAAACAAATATTTATTATATTATTGCGAATGCATACTTTTCTTTCTCAAACTAATGAATTTCTTTAAAATTTTTTATAACAATAATTAATTGTTTGTATAGGATACATAAATGAAAAAACAAAAAAGATATTTTTTATATTCAGTCAAATAATTTCACAAACAACAAAGAACCACAAAGAAAACAATTTTATTTATTAATAAAGTTTTGTTGTGGAAATTTTACGTTTTTTTTTTAAATTTTAAAAATGGAATCGATAAATTAGTTTGAGGAAGCATCTTGTCAGTGAATTGGCAGCGGTTTTTTAGTAGCTATTTTTTAGCAACAAACTTTTAGTAATTTACAATTAAACAAAAATTTATAGTCAATACGTTTTTAAAAAAAAATCATTTTTTAAGTTTGTTTTAACAACACAATTTGTCTAGTCCTTTTATTTCTTCGAATGTCATCTATTCCATAAGCACTCTTCTACAAATGATAATAATTTTTTTCATGTCTGCACAAATAATAATATTGATAATATAAAACTTTCTACGAAAGTATAAAATAAGGCAAGCAGAGAATTTTTTTTTTTTTATATCTATAAAATAATAATATTTATGGTTTTTAAAAGAAATCAAATAAATACCAGTCAAAAAGTCTTTGACTTCTTTTAGTCACTGTAGGTATGCTGAACAAATTATATGTAAGTAAGTACATTCAAATTGTTCACTGCAAATCAAACAAACGAAAGTTGTGAAATCAATTATCGATAGTCAAGTAATGCAGCAACTCTCGGAAGCAACTGTATGATTGTTTTCAGAAATTTATTCAAATTTGTTCATCCTTCTATACAAATTAAACACAAGGAAGTACTGAAATCAATTTATTGTAGTCAAGTACCCATAAGTTAACTTAACTGATATAATAAAACTTTTCGTACCTACTCAAAAATATTCAGCCAGCGAGAATAAAGTACTACTTATCGCCCAAGAGGCGTAAAAGCTCACATACAGCTGCTACAATACTTTATAGAACCTACGCACTTTACGCCCGTGTGGGCAAAAATTATTTTTATTATATACTTAACTATCTTTTACTTCTTCGAGTAAATGTATGTATCCTGAACAAATTACATGTAAGCATACATTCAAATTGTTCATTGTAAATCAAACAAACGAAAGTTGTGAAATCAATCACCGATAGTCAGGTAATGCAAATAACTCTCCGAAACAACTGTATGACTGCTCTCAGAAATGTATTCAAATTTGTTCATTTTTCGATACAAATTAAACACAAGAAAGTGCTGAAATCAATTTATTGTAGTCAAGTACCCATAAGTTAACTTGACTGACATAATAGGACTTTTCGTACCTTGCGTGTAAAATTACATTTTACACAAACGTTGTAACTTCAAAAATATTCAGCCAGCGGGCATAAAGTATTAATTAATAATTATGAATTAATTATAGTGGACTTATAGGTATAAACATTTTTAATGAATTTATGCAACAATTTAGAATTCTACATTTACAAAGCCCACCGGTAAACTACAAACCGTAGGATCCGCCAAGTATGTGTGGGAGATTGGAGGTTCACCCCTGCTTGAGCAGCTCTTGACTTCTCTTGTCCTCCCAAGATGAGTAATATTATAGAAAGTTCAAAATTGAGAAAGGATAATGAAACATAGGGATGTGTTGGTAACTATGTAATTCTTTTATATAGGTTTTGACTTTTCGTAAATATCTGAAAAGATTCTTATGAATTTTAGAAATGAAAAGAAGGCATAATAGTTAGAAAATAATTTTCACCCACACGGGCGTAATGTGCGTAGGTATAAGGTTTTGTAGAAGTATGTGAGCTATTGCGCCCCTTAGGCGTTAAGTAATGCTTTATGCCCGCTGGCTGAATATTTTTGAAGTTACAACGTGGGCGTAAAATGTAATTTTACATGCAAGGTACGAAAAATTTTATTATGTCAGTTAAATTAGCTTATGGGTACTTGACTACAATAAATTGATTTCAGTACTTTCTTGTGTTTAATTTGTATAGAAAGATGAATAAATTTGAATAAATTTCTGAAAGCAGTCATACAGTTGTTTCGGAGAATTGTTTGCATTACCTGACTATCGGTAATTGATTTCAAAACTTTCGTTTGTTTGATATACAATAAACAATTTGAATGTATACTTACATGTAATTTGTTCAGCATACATACATTTACTCGAAGAAGTAAAAGATTATTTCTATTATATACTTAACTCAAATTATTTTTATTAATGTGTAATGGATCGATCTGACGGAGGCAGGTAAAAGAAAAAGAAAAACAGAGTTTTTTCTTTATATTTTCTTTATATATATATTTTTTTTTTTTTCGATGCCATGTGCTCTACATGAATAAGCCTGAAGAGGTTGGCGGATCATGCCAACGAAACGTTGCAAATATATAAAGAAAAAACTCTGTTTTTCTTTTTCTTTTACCTGCCTCCGTCAGATCGATCCATTACACATTAATAAACAATTGGAGTGCAATATTTATACTACTCTCATCAAATTATTTTTATTATATACTTAACTAAGTAAGTAATAAAAATAATTTTTGCCCACACGGGCGTAAAGTGCGTAGGTTTTATAAAGTTTTGTAGGGGCTGTATGTGAGCTTTTACGCCTCTTGGGCGTTAAGTAGTACTTTACGCTCGCCGGCTGAATATTTCTGAGTAGGTACGAAAAGTTTTATTATGTCAGTTAAATTAGCTTATGGGTACTTGACTAAAATAAATGGATTTCAGTACTTTCTTGTGTTTAATTTGTGTAGAAGGATGAACAAATTTGAATACATTTCTGAAAACAGTCATACAGTTGTTTCCGAGAGTTGTTTGCATTACTTGACTATCGATAATTGATTTCACATCTTTCGTTTGTTTGATTTGTAGTGAACAATTTGAATGTACTTATTTACATATAATTTGTTCAGCTTACCTATAATGACTAAAAGAAGTCAAAGACTTTTTGACTTGTATTTATTTGATTTCTTTAAAAAAATTATAAATATTATTATTTTATAGATTATACAGAAAAAACGTTTGTACTTGCCTTATTTCATACTGTCGTAGAAAGTTTTAAATTAACACTATTATTATTTGTACAGTCATGAAAAAAATTATTATTATTTGTAGATGAGTGCTTATGGATTATGCTTATGGATTCAAAGAAATAAAAGGACTAGACAAATTGTGTTGTGAAAACCTACTTAAAAAATAATTTTTTTAAAAACGTGTTGATTGTATTAAAAAAATATTTAAGCTCTCATTAATGTTTGTGGTACTCAGTTTGACGGATGTTGATAGAGGGGGAGAGAGAGGGAGAGAGAGGCGGGGTGAGACAGGGAGGGAGTGAGAGAGGACGAGAGGATAGTTTTAATATTCTTACTCATGTGTGTTTATTTCCTAAAAAAATATAATAATAGTACATTTCGATACTAGTGCGAGAATTTGATTTTCCCCTCGTGTGACTGCACCCGAGCGAAGCGAGGGTGAAAAGGTCACACGAGGAGAAAATCAACTTCTCACACAAGTGTCGAACCGTATTTTTTGACACGACGTGCGAGAAGTGAGATTTTTGCACGCATCGTTTAACGCAGCGTGCGAGAAATCGAACTTCTCGCACGGAGTTTCAAAAAATAAATATCTTACCAGCAACTATTTAAGATCTATATTTTGTAATTATTGTTTTTCGAAAAGAAATTTTACAGTTGTTAAGAGATATAATAACAATAATTTATTTTTTAAACATGTAGGTTTTGCATGAACTTTTGATTCTTATTAATATATTAAAGAATTTGCAAGGTATGATAATGTACACTTGCCTATAAGTGATGACTTTCGTAGAATATTTGTAGATTCCACAACTTTTTAAGAGACTACATAAGAAAAGAAAAATTAAAAATAAAAGGGGAAAAAATTTTTGCAATTTTTTGTAGAGTTAAATATTAGTTCAGCTGCTTTATGCAGTGCTCTTTTAAATTATGTACAACAAAAGACAGCACGGACATTGACTACATTTCTTGAATTAGATGAATGCTTCTTAAACACTGTTCCAAAATATTTCAAATAAATATGAAAGACTTACAAGTGTAGTAGATTTAATAATCATACTACTGCATCACAATCAGCTAACAAATTAAAATATTGGTTGCAGATTCAAAAAGTAGCCATTACAGTAATTTATATTATGGTTTCATGTACTGTATATTCACAGAACAGATGGCTCCTCTGAAATATTTGGCACCCTTCACCATAAGCCACTCATTAATTACATTATTTTAAACACTTGAATTCGTCGTAGTTTTCACTAGAAACCACTTGAATCAATAACCCATCAGACACATCATGCAAAATTAAAAATAAAAGTTGATGAACTACGAAGCATTGGGAGAAAAAAGCTTTCTCAACATTCTTTTATAGTAAAACATATAAAACATCTTGAAATAATTATGGATTGAAACTACTTAAAATAATAACCCATTATTGCTATACATCTTGTAAAATTAAAAACAATCAGTTCATGAACTAAGAATTACTGATAATAAAAGCTTTCTTAACATTTTTGTATACTTTTTGAAATAATTTTCTGAATTTTGTGTAGTAGAAAAATATTTACTCACAATTCCTCTAAAAAATTTTGACGTCTCCCACTGTGAGAAAATTGTAAAATTATATTAACTGAGCACTTTTATGCGTTGAAATTTTCACAACAATAACACATCATTTTTGCTTTTCTCTGTATTTCAATGTTCATTTGGCATAATCTTTTAATTGGTGCTTCAGTAAATATGTACAACACAGCACATCACTAATATCAACTGTTTCTTGAAGTATATACTTAAACAAAAAATACTTTTTCTTAACAAAGGCTCCGACCAATATTTTAAATTCTGATTTTAGGTAGAGGTTCTAAATTTGTTATAAACACTTCATACCGCTACTTAACACATCATACCGCTACTTTATTTTATTTATTACATAAAATATTTTATTACATCTCATCTGAAAACTTGCACTGACTTCACTATAATTATATTACATTTATTAACACTGATACTTTTTATAAAAACAATAATATTTATATGGGGTCGATAGATCACTACCTTATTTTTTATGAGTGAGATTCTAATCACTCGAGAAAAGTACAGGCTGAGCTTATAAGTCTTCAAAAGGCATAAGTCTTCAAAAAAATTCACCAGCTTGTATATGATTTTCAACTAGATAGATGATCTGTTAAAATCATATTTACTTTTTTTTATTTTGATTAATTTTACATTTGACTTGTTATTGCATTACATTATTAATTTTATTTATCTGATATCTTATCTGTACATTTTTCTGACATCAAACGCTATTAGGCGATTTTCTTTTTAGCTTTTAACCAGTAATTTAGTTTATTTTTATTACTCAAAACATTTTATTATAACTGGAAACTCGCACTGCCATTTCACTTGAATTACATGATATTTATAATATGTGACGTGGTAACTGCCTCGACACGCGAGAAGCGCGTATTAGTGAGTGCACGCACACACTCTCCTTGTGGCCCTGCTCGCGCCGCGCCCTCCCCACGAAGATCGGCCAACTCCCGGACACCGGAGGAAGCAGCGTGCGCGCGACAAATAGACGTCTAGCGAGGTGATGTCTGGGGCCCGTCGGCGCCGGCCGGTGTTGCCACCGCCGCTACAGTGGGCACACGCGCTGCGGTGCCACGGCCGCTACAGTCGTCGAAACGACCCGGCCGCTGCAGCGCGCGGGGTAGGCTGCTGAGCCGGCTGACGAACCGAATGAGCCCAAGCGTCACCGAGAGCCGACGACGCAATTGTGCACACCGGCCGGCTTGGAGCGAGCACTTGCTCCGTTGTGCGCGTCCTCGCAGCATCACCCGGTGATATCTTTTCATGAAGTGTGCTGCCCGCGTGTTAGTACCTGCATGTGTGATTCTTGCTGCTGCCTCCATCGCTGCTCCCGACCGTTCCCTATCGTCGTCGCCGTCGAAGCGAGCCTGGGACAGCGATCGAGAGGAACGAAGCAAGAGAGAGAGAGAGAGAGAGAGAGAGAGAGAGAGAGAGAGAGAGAGAGAGAGAGAGAGAGAGAGAGAGAGAGAGAGAGAGAGAGAGAGAGAGAGAGAGAGAGAGAGAGAGAGAGAGAGAGAGAGAGAGAGAGAGAGAGAGAGAGAGAGAGAGAGAGAGAGAGAGAGAGAGAGAGAGAGAGAGAGAGAGAGAGAGAGAGAGAGAGAGAGAGAGAGAGAGAGAGAGAGAGAGAGAGAGAGAGAGAGAGAGAGAGAGAGAGAGAGAGAGAGAGAGAGAGAGAGAGATCGACGTGTTTCAGCTCTCTTGGCCGCAGCGGAAAATAAGTCTCCCACGTAAATTCCCTTCCTTCTGCCCGTGCGATCCGCGTGTGTGTGCGCTCGCGCCGCGAATTAGTATTCGAACCCCCCGCCCGTTGCTTGTAGCTGAAGCTGCAAATTGTGAATTCCTTCGCGAAGTAGCCGCATTGCGAGCGTATTAGATTGTGTAGCTGAAGCTACATAAGGGGGACGACCCCAGATCGGAGAAAATCGTGTTCTACCGACCACGCTAGTAAGCGTACCTGGCGCCCTATTTTTTCGTAGATTTCGAGAGTGTGTAATATTTGATGTAATAAATACCCCTTGTTGGGGCTTTTAAAACTTACATTTCCAAGTGCTCCTTTACTGCGTGAATGCGAGTGTGTCCGAGTGTGAGTAGACCCGAGTGTATAGTACTAAAACCTTGGTCATTTGGCGGAGAATCTACCGTCGCGTGGGATTTCCCATTCGCGGTTGCCCCTAATCCCCAGCAATCGTGATAAATAATATGCTTTATTTACCCTCTCGGTTATTAGAATACCACATCTTCCAGCGTTTACATTCTCATATCTACATTTCCAATACAAAAATACCCGACATTGTGTGCGTTATGTTATATGCTTCTATATTTTATTTACTTTATCGTTATATTCCATTTCATTACTTTGAATCTCTTTTTTCTTCTTAATCTCTTCTTTGTTTTCTTTTGTCCCCTTTTCCATCTTCCTTCTGTCTCTTGGACCCTTCCCTCCTTTTCTTATTCTCTTTCCTTCCTATTCATCGTTTTCCTTCCATAGCTCCTGCCTCACTGCCTCCTCCCTTTTCCTTCTCCACTTAGAAAGTCTTTAGAAAGTCTCCTCCAGACCATGCTGTTATTTCCGGTTATAGCACAGTCCATTAGCACATGCTTCATAATCTCTGGTCCCTCAGTTCACGATCTACATACTTTCTCTTTCTCTCTCCTCCAGTACTCGTTTGTCCTTGCTTCATTTCCCAATCTGAATCTTCCCACTATTTCCAATCCATTCCTCGAATTCTTTATCTCCTCTTTCTCGTAAATCCTGCATTCTTTTCCTAAAACCTCTTCTACCTCTCTGGCGTAGGTTGACTTCTTCACTTCTTTGTCTGTCTCTTCTCTATGTCGTTCGTCCGTCCTTTCTCTTACCCCTGTCGTCATGTCCCACCCTATCCTCACGCAGTCATTCCACTCCTTTGCTGACGTTCCCGTGCTTTCCAGGAACTCTCTCTATCCGTTCCACGACATTTTCCTATCCTCCCTGCCCGATTTGTCCTTCTCATCCTGGCACACCTGCTCCCATGCGATCCATTCCAATGTATCCGTTTTCGCTCTTCTTAACTTTTCCTCAAATTTCATAGCTCTGCCATGCAATCTTTCTGATACCTGCGTCCTTCCTTATCGTGTGCCATGGTATCGTCCTATTTAGCATTAGAGTCCATCTCACGTATTTCATTTTGACGCCTTCGATCTCCCTCCATTCTCTCTATCCCCAGTTTTCTGCTCCATACATAATTACTCCCTTTTCCATTATCTCGAACAACCTCATCCTTAAGTCATATGCGTTCTTAAATTTCCTTTCAGCTATACTCCAAATTCTATCTACCGTCCCATTTGCCTTTCCTTTGATCTTCCGTATGTGCTCTCCGTCCGAGTTGTTTCCGTTCAGAGTATATCCTAGGTAGTCAAACGTCCTCACCATTTCCAGCACCTCGTCATCCCACTTATATATCACTTCCTTTCTTCTTCCTCCCTTTTTCCTGAACAGCATCATCTTCGTTTTCTTTGCGTTTAGTTCCAAACCTTTCTTTGCGCTCCATTTCCTGAATCTTTTCAGCATCTCCTTCATGGCTTCTTCATCTTCCTGTCTTCGGTCCTGACTCTTTTCTTTTTACCTAGCCAGGTCCCACTTCCTTGTACCTTTTCCACCTCCTCTTCCAGGTCTGCCATCGCTATGTTGAATAGCGTGGGACTTAGAGAACATTCCTGCCTTACCCCTTCTCTTATTCCGAATTCGTGAATTACCTATCCTCCAATTACCACCATTGCCCTCGTGCCCTCGAAAAGGCACCGTATCCTTCTTACCAGTTTTCCGTTCACCCCTTTTTATTGTAGCCTCTCCCATATCTTATCTCTTTTCAGCCTGTCAAAAGCAGCCTTCATATCCTCGAAGCAGATAATGACCTTACCTCTCTTTTCCTATGCCCTTTCTTATAACCTCTTTCAATACGTAAATGACTTCTGCTGTTCCCTTCCCTTCTGTGTACCCCATCTGCATATGGTCCAGCACCTTCTTTTCCCCCATTTCCACTTCTAATCTTTTCCTCACAATTTCTGCGTAAATCTTGTAACCTGTATCCATAAGCATAATTCATGTGTAATTCCCTACTTCCTTCTTGTCTGCTTTCTTATATATGTCTTATTGTTCCTGTCTTCCACTCCATCGGTACTTCTCTTTCCTTCCATATCTTGTTTAGTTATGTCGTTAGATCCCCAGCCAGCTCTTCCTCTCCAAAGATCCATGCCTCGTTCGTGCCTGTCCTGCTGCCTTTTTCTTCTTCAGTTTCTTGATTGTTTCCCTTACCTCTTCTTCCGTTATGTCCTGTAGTCCTACCTCTTCTTCTTCCTCCCTTCCTCTTCTGTCATCTTCCCGTGCGTCTTCGGTAGTTTCCTCCGTAATGTATTGTTTTCTAAAATGGTTCTTCCATTGGTCCTTTGAAATTGATGCATCCAGTTGCGACCCATTCCTTTTGCCTGTTTCCACCACTTTCCAGAAAAGCTTCATCTCCTTATCCTTCTCTATCTCCGTTAACCATTCTTTACCTTTAACCTCTTTTAACTGGTACTATGAACCGCTGGAAAAATTTTTTTTTTTTTTTAATGTAAAAATATGTAAAAATTAATTTAAAATTTTTTCATTGAATTTATTTTTGTTATTCTTCATTTAAAGAAAGAAATAACGTCAAATGTTTCATTAAAAAAGCTTTGGGTCACCTCATAATCGTGACTTCAATATGCGTCCACATATGTGGACGTCGCTCAGAAGAGGTTAATTCTCTTTTTGTTTTTCAGGAAGTTTCTGTACACTCTTCATTGTCTCCTCCATTCTTCTTCGTTCACCCCTCCTGTGCTCAACCCTATCAGGGTCCTGCTCAGCGCCATTTTCTTCGTGTGACACTCTTCTTCCCACCAGTTTTCTTCATAGAATTCCTCTCTTCTACTCCAAATTTCTTTCCTCGAGAGCGCTGCCGTAACCTTTTCCTTTATCTCCGTCCACTCCTTCGCCTCTCTATAACTTTCCAACTCCCTGTCGTATTCCCTTAATCCATTCTCATCCCATTTTATCACGCTTCTCCTCCCTTCCTCTCTTCCTCTTCTTTCCTCTATCTCCCCTTCCCCGTTACATACTACCCTCATGGCAAGTGGTCAGATTTAATCTTGTTTCCTACTACCATCTCTTCTATTTTCGTTCTTCCTGTCTCATTCCTTATTATACAATCTATCGTGGACCAGCCCCATTGTCCTATCTGCATCCATTCCCCTTCCTCGTCTCCTTTCGTGGCACCGTCCCCTATCCCAAGTCCCTGATCCTCCACCCAGCTTACTAGCTCCTTTCCTTCCTCATTTAATGTCTGCTCTCTGCTCTTCCGGTCCTCTTTCTCTTCGTCTCTGTCCCAAATCCACCTTTTCCTGCCGTTCTGGCATTAAAGTCTTCATTGATAATCGTCACTCCGTCTTTGTTGCTGTCTATACATTCTTCCATTGTCCTGTAGTTCTCGCTTTTGTTGTGCCTCGTGTATGTTATCCTACATAGCCAGCTCTCGTTGTTCTTTCTCCACCTAACCGCAATGGCTTCATCCGTTGATCTCTTCTCCCATTCGACCTTTGCTCCTATGCCTCTTCTTATTACCAATAGTATTCCTCCTTTTGCTCTTCCCTTTTTCTTGTCTCTTATCGCCTCCCATTGCTTTATCCCGTACGTCTTTAGGAACTGCTCCGACTTCCTACCCTTGTTTAGCTCCACCCATATCTCCACCAGACCGATAATGTCAAAGCTTCTCACGTACTCCCAGCCCTCTGCCTTCATTTTCGCTGTCCCCGCAACATTCCAGAATATAGTTCTAATTTCTATACCATTCTCTCCGCGTTTCCCTCCTCTCCTCGCCACTTCTCTGCGTGTCCGCTCCCTACGCCCCTGTGTTCTCTCTCTCCTTGATCTCCTCGGTGTCCTGCAGCTTGTTTTCCTTGACGAGAAACCCCTTTTCTTTTCTTCCGCTCCATGTCCATGTTCCTTCGTTGGTTATGACCTTCCTCAGCCCCGCTACCTTTGCTGCCTTTCCTTTTTCGCTTATTTCCGCTGCCTTATTACATGCTCTATCTTTTATCTTTCTCTCCGTCCATGTTACATCGTTCTAAATGAATATATCTTTATCACCTAGCTTCTTTTTATATAGTTTTTTTAGCTGCAAATGGCAGTCAGATTAGAATATATTGTAGGATAGGACGTTAATGGTTCTACTGCCCATGTAGTAAAGAAAACAAATTGCAATTATTTATCCAACGTTTCGGACGATTTATTTTCGTCCCTCTTCAAGGTCAAAACATATCGTAAAAAACTATGTTTAAGTGGGCATCCTAAGTGACCACTAGTCACTTAGTTCATATTGACTAGTGGTCACTTAGGATGCCCACTTAAACATAGTTTTTTACGATATGTTTTGACCTTGAAGAGGGACGAAAATAAATCGTCCGAAACGTTAGATAAATAATTGCAATTTGTTTTCTTTACTACATGGGCAGTAGAACCATTAACGTTCTATCCTACAATACTAGCTTCTTTTTGTTCTTTATCACCTCCCTTTTGTCTCTTTGACTTTTGCATTGAGCTCCTAACATGAACTTCCCCGTCTTCGTTCTAACTCTCCATACTTTGTCTATTTCCGCCTCCGCCTCAATTTCTTGTCTTATCCAATCAGTAATGTCCTCGCTGCTACAGCTTTTGTTCTTTTCCACTCCGTTGCCACCTGCTCCTCCCCTAACCCTACTTTCATCTTTATTCTCCATCTCCTCCCTCCAATTTTTCAGTTCCTCCACTTATTTTCTTAGGTCCTCGTTGCTCAGCGTAGAGGCCTCTTCCTTTCCCTTAATTTCCTCCACCTTACACTTCATCACCTGTATTTCTGCGTTCATTTTTTTCAGTTCCACATTTACATTTTTTCTCCATTTTTGATTACTATTGTCTATGTGTTTCTTCAAGTTTTCGAACCCCTTCCTCATTTCACTGTTTTCCTGTCTTCCAATGTTCGCTTTTTCCCTTTCCAACTCTTTGTCTCTCTTCTTGTAATCGAGCATGGCCTGCTTTAGCATCGTCTTTATCTCCATTAGGTTGCTTCTATCGATTGCTCTTTCCATATTCCTATTCCACTCCTCTTCTTCTTCTTTGTCCCCGGTCCTCCCCCTTTCCACTATCGTTTCATCCATCCTACTCAGAATTTCCTCCTCATCCTCCTCCTACTCTTCATCCTCCGTTTGATCTCCTCCATTGCTCATTGATCTCTTGGCTCTGTCCTTCTCACCTTCTGCCGGTGACTCTTTCTCTCCTCTTTCCTATCTTTACCTGCGTCTCCGTTGCCCGCCACTTGCGGCTCTTGTTTTCTGTTCCTCTCCTCAATATTTACAGATATGCTTCCTGTTCCCACTGCCTTCGCCCAACTGGGAGTGACTTCATCTCCCTTCACGCCTTGTCTTCCTTTCGTTTCAATTTCCTCACCTTCCTGCTTTCCCTGTTCCGTTTTCACTATATTGTAGACTCACCCTTAGTCTCTCGCTCTATTTTCGCTCTCTACTTCGTGTTTGTCACACTACCAGTGTAGCTGTACGTTTAGATCACCTCTCCACTTACCACCTAACCTCCCAATTACCGGATTTTTCCGTACCTTTTCCTGCTTCACGCCCTAATCCACGCGAGCTCCCTTTTTTCACTTTTTATCAACAATACAATAGTGTATTTGTATCGGGCAGAACACTATGTTATTTGTTATTTGTGAGTTTCCAACGGTGCCTCAAGAAAAGCACAGCCTGAGCTTGTTCGATAAGTCTTCAAAAAACTTCAACAGCTCTAATCAACTAGATATATATGTATAATTGAGCATGATGCACTTCTAAAATCTGAGAAAACTCACTATTTCCGGGTTTCAATAAGTGAATATCCTCTTTATTTTAAATGTCGTCAGCTATCACAAATGCTTCACAAATATTTTACATAATGATTTTTACTTTCGGAAACATTTTGAAACCAAGAACTTGTAAATGAATTATTATTAAAGTTATGTATTTGTTGAATAAATATTCTATTCTAAATCGCCTTCATAACTAAAGTCACTAGTCCTGGGCCAACTTTGGACGAGTTGTCTTTGGAAGACTTGCTAGTTTACTTTTAGAAATCATAGGGACAGTAAAGTATTGATAATTGAAACACCATAATGATTTGATAACACCATCCAACAAGAAAAATTTATAAAGAATGCACATCTATGCATTGACATGTAATGAACTGAAAACGAAGTGAAGCCTAGGTCTGAGAGAATTAATGTAATTAAAAAAATATTATTACACTCTTAGTATATATGTAATATAAATGAACTTGATGCACTTTTAAAATCTGATAAAACTTACTATTTCCGGGTTTTAATAAGTGAATATCCTCCTTATTTTAAATATCGTCAGCTGTGACAAATGAAAGCTTCAGAAATTTTTTTACATGATGATTTTTACTTCCGGAAACATTTTTAAACCAAGAACTTGTAAATGAATTATTATGAAAGTTATGTATTTGTTGAATAACTCTTCTATTCTATTCTACGATACATACTTGTTAATTTTATTCTATGTGATGTATACTTGTCAGAATAATCCTTACGTGCTAATACTCTGTAATATAAAAAAAAAAGATTTCACAAAGTAACAAGAACTTTTATATTTTATATTAATAAGATTGTTTCTAATAAAAGTTTGGTAATTATTTGAATATTTATATATTATGTTTATGTGTATCAGCTCCAGGCAAAGACCTCAGGAACAGTTTTTCTAACAAATCTTCAAATTAAATAATCTTAATAATCTTCTTTAATCTTTCATATTTATATAAAATATTCTTTTTCCCAGGCCTTGACCTCCGGAATTATTCTTTTAATAAATCTCTGCTTAATACTAGAATAACTGTCAACTCTTCTTATGGCTCGGACACTTAAAAAGGAACAGATGAAAAGAACAAGAATTACATGGGTTTCTATATCCATATATACATCTTGTTCCTTCTGTATCTCACTGTTCCTCATATGTATAGATATAGAGACCCATGTAATTCTTTTTATCTGTTCCTTCTTAAGTGTCCGAGCTATCAATCTTCTTAAATCTCTAATTCTATATCAAAATTATCTTTTCTTAAATTCCAGTTTGAAACTTCTGCCGGCATCTCGTGTAAATATTCTTAAAGATGGCCACTCCCGGAAGCAAGCTCACCACCAGCGCCCTTCCATATAAATTGGTACTCAAAATTCTTGTTGTTTTGAGAACCTTCCATAACTATTATTCTTCGCAGTTACACAACTATCTTGATATCTGAATTTATTGGCTAACAGTTATTTCTATCATAATTAGAAGTAAAAAGGATTTATGAAAACTATTAAATGAGAGAATGATTTTGAAAGTGTATAAAAGATAACTATAAGTAGTCTTAAAATCGTTACACGCTAAACAAAAACCTTCAAAAAAAAAACTTAATACAAGTATATATCATCTATGATCCCATGCACGAGGATACAGATAATATTTTGTTTCAATAAAATTTTAGCAACTGACTATAAAAGGAAAAAATTTCAAACAGAAAATTTCTTAAAAGCATACTCTTATGAAAATAAACTGAAGTTTAAACTGCTGGCTAAGCTATTGGCTCAACTACTACCTATACTATTGGCTGAGCTTCTGTGGAACCACTTTATGTCAGTAGTATTTTCGGATACGATTTTATGGGTTATTAAATAACTTTAGTATAACTACTTATTATTTTTGCATATTTTTCTTATGAGTTTGGAAAACTGCAACATATTCCCCTAAGACTTTATAAAACGAAAGGAATATTAAATATTAATTTTTAAGTGTTTTTGTTTTAAAATCAATCCTTAAAACAAAATTAATTTGTTTCACGCAGATATGACGTAAATCTGCCATTATAAGTAACGGGGATATCAAAAACAAGGCAAGCCTTGTAATTAGCACTCCTCGTAAAGAGTCATTTGAACGGTTGACTTACACGGCTTATATACTCTCGGCCATCCAGTGTATCCACAAAAAGCGCTATCGCAGCGCCGCATAGCGGTGATAAAGGAGAAGTTGTGATGGGCGGCACTCCATAAGTAAGCTTCGACTATTTATCCGCTATGCGGTGCTTCGGTAGTGCTATTTGTGGATACATTCGACGGACAAGAGTATATAAGCCATGAAAGACAACCGTTCAAATGACTCTTTACGAAGCGTCCTAATTACAAGTCTTGCCTTGTTTTTTGATATCCCCGTTACTTGCAATGGGGGACTCAAAGTTTTACGCTGTATCTGCGTGAAACAAATTAATTTTTTTTAAAGATTGATTTTGAAACATAAACATTTAAAAATTAAAATTTAATGTTAAGTTCCTATTATAAAGTCTTAGAGAAATATTTTCCAGTTTTCTGAAATCAAAAGAAAAATATGCAAAAATAATAGTTATACTATAGTTATCAAGTAACCCATAAAATGGTATCCGAAAATACTACTGACGATTAGTGGTTTGACAGACGTTCAGCCCATAGTTTGGGCAGTAGTTGAGCCAATAGTTCAACCAGTAGTTTAAACTGCAGTTTATTTGCGTAAGGGTATACAATCAGAAAACAAATTTTCAACAAAAATAGAAAATTCCAAAACATGATTAAGGTCATATTAAAACCAGGATTCATTAACATATTAATATCTGTTAACCGCAATGATCATTACATCTAGCATTATTGAAATTCCACTTTCAAAAGAAAAATATAAAATAGACAATAGCTTCATTATTGAAATAATGTGGCCATTTAATATAGACAGCGATTAGTAATTGCTCTAGAAATTCATAACATCATGAGGCACCAAGTGGAAAATTTAATCTACTAATATCTTTGACATCCGTCTCTAAAAATCAAATATACACGGTGACCCATTTTAATCGCCGCACCCGGATTTTTCGGAACCTAAGCCAGATAGAGAAAAATGGTTCAGACAAAAGATATAGGGGACAAAGGGGGCCACATAATGGCGCTAACGTTTTTGACCTTGAACTTGACCTTTGAGATTATTTCAAGGTCAAAGTGGTTTTTTCATATGGAAGCACCTAGTTTTGGCCACGGATTCGGAAAGAGCGGGAAATTTTACGTTCAAAATCATATTGAGAAATTTTTTCCAAGGTCATTTCAAGGTCAAATCTAGGTCAAACTCAGAAAAGTCCGTTTAAAATCGTTTTCTCCCATGAACCACATGCTAAGCTGGTTCAAATTGAAAGTAGGCTTAATTTTATTTTATATTTAATATAGTTCCAAAAATTATTGAAAATCAATAAATAAATCTACCAAAAATTGCAAAAACAACACCCATTGATAAAACATAATGAAAATGAGCAACTACATAATAAGTATCATGTAAAATAATATCAACTGAAGAATTAGATAATAAAATTCCAGTTAACCCTCCTACAGTAAATAAAAAGATAAAACCTAATATTCATAAATTAGTAATATTAAATTTTCCTACCCACAAACCCAAAACCTACACATCCTAGTAAACAAAACTCAAACTCGCACATCCTAACCCCATACACTTCATGCCCTCACATGCTGAACTGTTACACCCCGGTCCCACTACCATACCCCAAACCCCCCAGTCCCACACATCCCTACCCCACGCATGCTAATCCCATACACCCCAAACCCACACATCCTGAACCATGACAATTTTTTCTCAAGGGCAAAATGATTTTTTAACGGAAACTTTAAGATCGTTGAATCTTCTGTTATAAATGTATTAACCTTACTTTTTGCGCTACCGAGAAACAACGACGGGGACGTAGTAAGGATTGTTTCCTTTAGGGAGCTTAATTAAAGTGAGTCCCCTTGCCTCTCACTATTCGGGGTGCTTGATTAAAGTGAGTCCCTTTGCCTCTCACTGTTCGGGGTGCTTGATTATAGTGAGTCCCCGTGCCTCTCACTGTTCGGGGTGCTTGATTATAGTGAGACCCCTCGCCTCTCACTAATGTAAATAAATTTTTATTTAACCTCGAAACAAGTGTTCGAAATTACGACCATTTGCTTCAAGGCACATAGTCAAACGCCTTTGAAAATGGCGAACTCTGTTCTGCAAAGTTTGTCTCGGAATGGCAGCGCATGCTCGACGAATCCTATCCTGCATATCTGCTCTTGTAGTGGGTTGTTGCTCAAAAATAGCATTTTTCAAATACCCCCATAAACAAAAGTCTGATGGTGAAGTATGGGATGAAGAAGCAAGCCATTTCACCGGACCTCCTCAACCAATCCATCTAATACTAAAGTGTTTATTAAAAAATGCTGTTATTATGATCGTGAAATGTGGTGCTCCACTATCCTGCTAGAACCTGAAAAATAAATTTAAAAGAACCATTGACGGAACCTATTTTCTTCGTAGATGTGATTTTAATGATTACATTATCAAAATTAGTATTTCTGAAATTCGAACGCTACTAATTCACATTATTTATATAAAACAAAAAAATAAAAGGAAGTTTTAGTTTTATTTGCAATTAAAATAAGAAATAATGCTTTATTGAATTGAATACCTTTAATGTTTTAACGATTATTTTATTTTAAAATTTAAAATTAAAAAAGTGTGACAAACGAAGTATTTATGGCAATTACAGTTAGCAAATTAAAGTTACCGTAATTTTCCAACGTTTTTCCTTTTTAGGCGCGACCGTATACGGGCGAGCCTTATAATTATTAATATTTTTGATACCATTTTACTATTTAAATTTAATAGTAATTAATAGCTGGCTCTGAAATGGCTGACTATCCGCCCAACGAGATCGTTGATATGATTTTGGTTTTAGGAGCAAGCCAAAATAATTATCGTGGTGCTGCAAGACTTTATGCTGAACGCTATCCTGACCATAGAGCTATCAGACGTTTAACTCAAAGAGCTCGTGGTGGACACATGGTTCGCCAACGTAGGCGCCACACTGTGTACTATGTCGATTCGATCTTCGACAAAATCATAGAACTCCGGACATAAATATGATATCAAAACCAATGAAGACTTTTTGGAAAGTAGATACAATTTCCAATATAGAAAAAATATGATTTATGTAAGAAAGCAATAATTTGACCTTGAACGTGAATGTCAAAGACACGAGTTTTAGAGAAAAATTTCTATTGTTTCCTCTGGTGAACCTTCATTTTTATTTTTTTTTTCGCGGAAAACATATTTTTGTAGATTTTGGAACGAGAAATCCAAATATCACCTCAAAAATACGTTTGTGATTATTTAAACCCTAGAAATCTTCAGTCAAAGATGCCTCATCACATTTTATGTGAATTTCACGCAACAAACTTTGTTGTTATTATTTTTTTATGTTCTCGACGTTTTATTCATGTTATATTGTTATATGCTAACTGATTATCACCAGCTAGAAAATTTAAGGAAGAAGCCCAAGTTGATGTGCCAATGAATCAATGAATATAAACACGAAAAAATGCATTTACAATGGTTATGCAACAATGTCTTTCAGTTAATTGCAGTGTGTGTGTGTGTGTGTGTGCGTGTGTGTGTGTGTGTAGGTGTGTGTGTGTGTGTGTGTGTCTGTGTGTGTGTGTGTGGGCGTGCAAGTACATATTTTTTAGGAAAATAAACAATTTATTATTGTAAGTTTAAAAAAAATTATTTAAAATTAAGAAACCGAAACATCCTGAATATATACAAAATTTTATTGAATATTTTTGAACCTTTTAAACCCTAAATACGCTGCGTAGAGTAGTGATAAATCCATGTAAAATTTAAGGACATTAGTTGATTTCTACGCGTATTATCGTGAAATAACAGAAACATAATTTCTTTTGGAAATATTTTACTTGAAAGTAGTACAGGTATTCACCCAACTTGTGGAGGCATGCATTCTTGTAATTATTCAATTGATTGTTTAAAAGAAGTAGTTTGTATTCGTTATAATATATAAAATTGTATGTTAACAGAATATAAGCTTTTGATCGGTGTTCCAAATATACAAAAGATCTGTTTACTTTTGTTAAATCTATTCTAAAAATAAGTATTGTAGCAGTATTACTACAGTATTACAAACGTAAATAAAAATACTATTTTTGACATTTATGTAAAAATACTCATTTTTACATAGATTTATCACTACTCTACGCAGCGTATTTAAGGTTTAAAAGGTTCAAAAGTTTCCGTTAAACAATCATTTTGCCCTTGAGAAAAATTTTTCAGGGTTCAGGATGTGTGGGATTAGCATGCGTGGGGTAGGGATGTGTGGGACTGGGGGTGTGGGGTATGATTGTAGGACCGGGGTGTAACAGTTCAGCATGTGAGGGCATGAAGTGTATGGGATTAGGATGTGCGAGTTTGAGTTTTGTTTACTAGGATGTGTAAGTTTTGGGTGTGTGGATTCCTGTATTAAGCCTACGATCAATTTGAACCAGCTTAGCCTGTGGTTTATGAAAAAAAAACGATTTTAAACGGACTTTTCTGAGTTTGACCTAGATTTGACCTTGAAATGACCTTGGAAAAAATTTCTCAATATGATTTTGAACGTAAAATTTCCCGCTCTTTCCGAATTCGGGGTCAAAACTAGGTGTTTCCATATGAAAAAATCACTTTGACCTTGAAATAACCTCAAAGGTCAAGTTCAAGGTCAAAGACGTTAGCGCCATTATGTGGTCCCCTTTGTCTCCTATAACTTTTGTCTGAACCATTTTTCTCTATCTGGCTTAGGTTCCGAGAAATCCGGGTGCGGCGATTAAAATGGGTTACCGTATATATATATATATATATATATATATATATATATAAATATAATATAAACTAGGGGGGCTTCGCCCCCTCCTCGCACCGCTCGCCAACCCCCATTTTCAGAGAGAAATTTTATAATAATGAAGTATGTAACTATCAAATTTTGACAATA